>JAUYWH010000013.1:1981537-2025134 GCA_034779795.1 Ctenopoma multispine | reverse complement strand
TGTAAGGTCTTAAACCTTACACTGTAAAGTGCCTTGAGATGACTTCTGTTGTGAATTGGCGCTATATGAATAAAGTTGAATTGAATTGAAGTTAAAACCAAAACTAGAGTTTTTAATTTAAAGATTATAAAGCAGGTCACGTGGTTCTTTATGCCCTCTCTGCGTTTCCAGGAACTTTGATTCCCTGCTTCATGCTCAGTCACCACAGAAGGGACAAATTTAGAAACAGCCTTATGGAAATAGAAATGTATCATTCATTGAGTGGAAGCCAGAGACAGGAAGACAACGATGGTACAGTATGTGAGTAACAGGGAGATTCTGCTTTTCACATTTCCCATTGTGATTTGTACAAAGTGAGACCTGCAGGTATTTCTGAGGCTTAAGTAATAATCCACTCAAACATAACACAGCATCATTTCTAGGTATTATGTTTACTGTACCAGAGAGTTTGTTTGCTTCTTTGGAAATTCGAGCCTTAAGCCCATAAAGCAAACTGTTAAAATCCAAGTGTGAGGGAGGTAACGCCTTGGATATGTTGAATATGACAGTGAGAAGCCAACATGTTGAATGAGCGGCCCCTGAGTCTCCTCTTTGTACAGATTATCCCTGGATTTTGAAGCAGAGTACAGAGCTGTGTGCTGCTCCATGAGCCCTGACACCCTGGGGGAGCTCATTACCAGCACTCCAGGCTAGGATTTGAAGCATGTCAGCCCAGACTCTGCTGTAATTAATTCCACTTTTGGCTCTTTTTTTTCTCCTCCATTAATCTGTGTATTTAATTAAGGTCTGCTTGTTTTACCAGAACAAGAGGCAGAAAAAAAGATGGAGAGAACTGTGAAGATAGAGCAAGAGGAGAGAATGAGCCTCACATTTACACTTATGGAGAAATTCCACCTTATCAGAGTGAAGGAGCAGGTGTCTGCTCTTTGGACTCAGATTAAGATCACAGTCCCAACATGACAACATGGATACTTCCAGCTCCAAGTAGAACCATCAGGAACGGCTCTGCACTGTGAGGACATTTAGGCATCATGACTAAACTGTGTGTAAAATGAGTGGTGCTGTGAATAAATCTGTGTATCAACATATATCCTACAAACTACTAGCAGAATTTGATACAAATAATTAATGTGGAAAGTTTAGAAGAACTGTAGAATTATTTTATTTTATTCAGAGTCTTGTCTGGAGAACAATGCTGCTCTGTGGGCGCTTTGGGCAGCGGTGTGAGCATCATCTGGGGAACTTTTATGGCTAATCCGGAAGAATTTAGATCATTTTCTGTTGAGCATGTGTCACTTTATATAAGCATGGAAGCTTTTTTGTAGCTGATTGGTTACAGTACATAACCACAACTTCCCCAGGTTGAGTCCAGCTGGGGACCTTGGTTGCACGTCACATCCTCTTTCTCTCCATGTTTCCTGTCTACCTCTTCACTTTAGTCTAGAATATGCTAGAACACGATTATGTCCACATCCAGGGGACACGCCAAACATGAATTTGATATTTAACGTTATGTTTGATCCCTTGAACATAGCACATGAAGATATGCTGCAGAGTGCTGCTATTTCTTCTAGTCTTACTTCTACAGTAAGATGCTGTATCTACCCAGAAGCATCACTGAGATCTCTCAGTCCACATCCAGACTGAATTGTCTGTTCTGTTACTACTGAGGGACCACGGATAACTCGCAAAGCACGATGTCCTGTCATCACAGTTTCACTGCAGCCAAAAAGCAGGTACATCCTGACGAATGTTGTACACAAATATTTACATTTTATTTGTCCTTTCGACAAAAGTGTGCAGAAAAAGGTTTTCAATCTCACCACCTAGTGTGTTACTACAACATCATACATTATGCAGCACTGAGAAAACCGAAGCAGAAGCTTTGACAGTGTCATCACAGAAGTGGTCTCAACATTGTAAAAGGTCATCTGTGCACAGCTGTATTCAGGTTTTGGCAAGCTTTGGTTAAAAAGTACTTTTATAAGCTTCAGTTATGTGGAGGGTAAAGCTAAGGATGATGACTTATTGATTCATGTAACAGAAAATACCTAATTGCTTAATTAAGAAAACAATGTCAACTCAAGATCTACTCGATTGTTCTGGCGCTTCCAACCATATCACAGTTCTCATCAGCAGATTGAGTTTAAGTTTTAATCGATGCGATGTCGTAAAGTAGAGCCATGTGCATCCTGGCACCTTCATTTATTCAGCCCATTAGATCTTTAAGATGTTTGGCCTGCAGACATAAAATACTTTGTGTCTGTATCTCTGTGAATCTACATAATGCAAAAATGCAGTTTTGCTCTGCCAAACACACATCAGAAATTATGCACCAGGAATTACTCTGCACCGGATCCATCCAGCTAATTGATGTCAGAAATACTGTGGTGAAAGCTAATAATCTCATTCCACTTGAAGAGCTTTAAGTTAGACTGTGCTGACTTACTCGTGGACAGTTCTGCAACACTTCTACTGGATCTCACGTTTTGCTTGACAAAAGGTCACACTCTCGTTGAACTGAGCACCTTGAGCGGTTCCTAGAACACACTGAACAAACGATGTGCTGGAATTTGACTCAACTGAAAGTCTCATGACCCAGCACTGTGTACTCCACCGTGAGCAGCAGCACTGTGGTTTCCACCGTGAGCAGCAGCACTGTGGTATCCACCGTGAGCAGCAGCACTGTGGTTTCCACCGTGAGCAGCAGCACTGTGGTTTCCACGTGGCCACTTGTATGAATCACAGCTCCTAAATGTTTGAGGTTTGCAAACTCAAGTTGTTGAAGAATGTGTGATATGATTGAAAGTACCGCAGCACAAATACGATTTGAGATCATCTGTCAGAGGCTGTTTACAAATGAACATCAGGAAATAGTCTGACCAAACCAAATGTTTTCAATTTACAATCATACAAAAAAAGAAGTGAAGCACGTTCTCACACTGGAGAAGCTGCAGCCAGAAAACGCTGCAAACTAATCAGAGAATTAACTGTTAAATCGAGTTATCAGCACTAGTGGAGGGCCTGATTAAAACTTGAAGTGAAAGATGAATACGTTGTTTTTCTATAGTGATAAAAAAAGACATGGATGTCTGAAACGAGCAGGACCACAGCTTGAGAACCTGAAGGAGAGGTTTTTCTCTCTGATGTATAAATAAATAGAACAGATGTGACAGTGATGATGGTGAGGATACGACATCTACGTTCTGGTGAAAAAGTGTCTTCTGTAGTTCTTAACCAAAAGGATTCAAAGTGTTGCTTTAAAAAATGCTGTGCCATAATAAGAGTACAAAAATACACAACTATGCAAGACAGGAACTATTAAAAGAGTCTTTGTGAATACTGCAAGCTCCACACAGCACTGTGGTTAGTGGCGACGTGGGGGCAGTCTGGGCACAAGGAGCCGTGTGAACAGAACAGCAACATACGACATAGTGGCATTCAGAGTGAGCAGACAGCTGGTACGCAGCATTGCAAGCTGTGTAACATTAAAATGCCCCGGGAGAGCGAGGTGAGTCAGAGTCAGGAGACTCCGGCAGGGAGTTCAGATGGCGTAGTCTTCCTGAGCGGCGGGGCTGAAGGCAGAGCTCCGCAGGGCGTCCAGGCAGTTGACCAGGATGAGCGTGCCAGTCAGGTGCTTCCAGCGTTTGGTGATGGGGTTCTTCATCTTGTCCAGGCCCATGTGCAGCTCCTGGATCACATCCCTGTAGCTGTCCCCAATCTGGGCAGCCCACGTCACCAGGAAGTCGTAGGCTGGCTTCCACATGGCCTGCAGACACAGAACAAGCATCTCATGACAGAGTTCCTGCAGGTGAGTTAAAGGTGGGTGTGGGTGGGTGGGTTTCAGTGGAAACCAGTGAGGGTGATAAGAGCTGCAATTATTTAACAGCTGCACTGTCAGTGTTTTCCAGCTCCAAGCTGACGAGTCACATATAAGCTTATTCATGCAGGTGATCAGCACAACCCGACACGTCTCACTGCTGCTCTGCTGGCAGGATCGTGCCATCTCTGCTGCAGCTTCCTCCACCACCTTAACTGTAGATGTTCAGAACTTTCTTTGTTTAACATTTACTACAACTGGTCAGTCCCGTGATGAAAGACTCTCTGACCAAACTAAATATCCACAACCAAATCTGAGACAGCAGTAACCTCCTCACCTCACTGTCCACCACCCCGTTCTTGTCCCGGTGCGGTGCTTCATAGGCGTCCATCTGCTGGCGTGAAACCTTAGCGAGCCTCTCAGCCAGCTCCCTCCAGCGTCCAGCCAGCTCCACAGCTGTGGTCAGGAGGACAAAGTCCATGACTAGTCTGGCCACGAGACCCTGACAGTCCATCTTCAACAAAGCCTGCACAGAAAGGACAGGAGAAGACTTTAAACTCGCCTTAATGTGTAGTGGAAAGTACAGTTTGAAGTGATGAAGGTAGATGCAGAATGAAACCTTGAATTCTGGTGGTTTGGACCAGGAATCAGCAAACAGAATAAGAGGGTTAACAGTGGACTGTTAAGAGTCTGGGGATGTTTGAAACTCAGCCTAAAAAACGTGCATCTGCAGGTTTCATTCCACTGACTTTATCCTGTGTTATTTTCCACAGCCTGCCTCCTCAATCCCCCTGAAAATCTCAGCTTTGTGCATTTTTCAGATGCTTTCTGGTGGAATAGAAATAAGAGGCTGGCACTGTTTCAGGAGCACCGCTCTGAATTTATGTCATATCTGAAAAAGCCTGGTACTGACACCGAGGAGACACAGTGATCCAGAACAAGTGCAGCATTCAACTCAATTAAAGTCTAAAGGCCTTTTGGCTGCTTCTTCTAAACGTAGCATAATGAGGAGTTTCCAGTTTGTTCTGAGATTTTAAAAAACATGTCAGTAATGAATAATTGTTTAGTTTAGTCAGCTTTGGTCCTCAGCTCCACCCTTCAGGGAAACGAGGGGGGAAAATTCAATGTGCCAAGTGGTTCCTGTTCGTTTGGTTCTAACTGTTCGGGACAGGAGGAGAGCTCCTCCCCTGAACCTCTGCAACCCTCTCTGACTCCATCAATTCAGCCCAGAAGGCTCGTGTGGAGAAACCGGCGGCGCACCAGAAGCTATTTGCAAATACAAATGTGACACATGCAAATACGAGTGCATTTGCATGGATGGAAATGCGTGCGCTCATTCATGCAGGTGCACAGATGGAGTATCCTTCCATTCAAATAAAACATTTCCGAGCACATGACACTAACCCATGTAGCAATAGTGATGATGGTTCTTATTGATCTGTAAGCAGCGCTGTGGCAAAATGCACCTGAGATAAAAACCAATAACAAAGTTAGGGAAAATATGAAACTGTACCAGATCAAATCAAGCAAAAATAAAATATCCACACAAAACCTCTGCCTCTAAAACACTTTAATCCATCAGACAACATCACCAAACGACTCACCAAAACTATCCCCACGTTTCTCCAGTTTCACTTTTCTAAAAACCTTCTCAAATGTGCTCACTTTGCAAACAACTCCTACATTCCTGTCAAATGCTCTCACTTGTCAAAGGTGAATTCAAAGCTCCACTCTGAGCTTCAGCCCCACGTGCAGGAATGTGTGGAACGACAGGATATGAGGGGGTGGGGGGCGTGGGGGTAGGAAACTGGAGGTGGGGTCTGGGATGAAAGAATGCAGACGCCATGCTCCAGATGCCTCGCTCAAACTGAGACGACACCAGAGGATGAGATAACAGCGGCGTGGACCAATCAGACCGACGTTTCTCAGCCAACAAATGAAAGAGAAAAACACTTTTTCACTTTGAAGAACTGTGTCACAGTAACACAACATCTGCTTGTTTCTGGGTCTTTGTAGATGTTACAGGGAAGAAACTACCTGTTTCCCCGCTGCAAAACAATAACAGGAAATCCCTGCCAAAATAAAGGAGATCACTTCCTGTCCATCAAGGAGCAAAAGTTTTGCTTAGTAACAATATCCCACTTTATCCTGAACAACGTGAGGCAAATGTTTTGATGCAGAATCAACAAGAGGGTGTTTTAAATTCTGAAAGCAGCACCTAAATATAACATCAGCTCCGCTCGGCCCACACCTAACGACCAACTACAACAGGTCACTGCACCACCCAAAGCCTGAGCTGTACCTGTCTAAATATATATATATTTCTCCAAAATACAAAATGAACCAGAGGAGAGACAAAAATCCACATACGTTCATTTCCTTTCATTTTGAATGATTTTAATGAAATGTTTGGTTCTCTTAGCAAAACCACAGCATAAAGACGTAGAGACGCGTAGAGACACTGATGACTGCTTCTGACTGTGAAGGAGACCTGAGACCAAAGCACACAGCAGGAGAGCTGAACGTTATGCAAATATCCTTAGACACCGTGACAAGCAACAACCAGGCAACAGCCAATCAGATCGTCTTGTTTCCAGTGGACACCAAAACACAGATTTGTTTACTAGCCCACTTCACAGTGTAAATAAAAGCTGATGCGACATGTCTTTAATAAGTAACTGCTGCAGCTGCTGGCGTGTCTGGCAGCAGCAGATGAGTCACATGTCAGATGAGGATACACATTTTGTCCCACACAACAAACCTGCAGACAGTCAACATACTACAGAGTGTGTGTGCGTGAACACCGTTAAAGGCACTGAACCCCGAACCTTTGCCGTCTTGAGGACGCAGCCTGTTCACAAGAATTTCAGGAAGTGGATTAATAAAGTGTCAGTTATTACTTTATTCTTAATATATAATATGAAGAATGTAATAGTCAACATGACAACACTTCACTTACGGTCTGAGACTGAGCTTTTATAAAGTACATTTCCCCTTTTTTAGTCCAGGTCAACAGAGTTTTAAAGTTTTGTGAAGCTGCACTGGTGCATCTTAGTGCTCTGAATCACTCTGAATGCTGTAAACGTTTAATGGCTTGTTGTAAAGTATTTATCAGTGAACGTCGTACCCTGTGAGGCCCGGCCTGATGTTAAACTAATAACTGCACTTGCGTAGCTGGAGCTGGCTGCACCATCATTACTGCAACTTAAACAGCTTCCCCTCAGTGCGACACTGCTCTGTGACTGTGGAGGAATTAAATGCTGTGCTGTGTTTTTCTACAATGTCAGCTGGTCTATTTGGACGGGTTATGCGACTCAGAGTGTGTGTGCGTGTGTGTTTTAGCTAAATGCCACAGAGTTTGTTTCACCAGCTCAGCAATCAGCGCTCTGAAGCCCTGCAGCTCCCCCCGGCTGCATAAATCATCTGCTTGTCAAAACGAGGAGAAAATTTCTGCAGACATATTTTCAGAGATAACGTTGATGTGGAGACGAAGCGGGCGGTTCAATCACGTCTGTCTCTCTCTCTCTCTCTCACTCACTCCTTCTTTCACAATCGAAGAAAATGGCCCGTGGATACCCTGACCACGGTGAGCACTGAGGGTTTTGATAAATTACTTGTTTCTTATGTCATCCCATTTCTGTTTTTCCTCTCAGCTACAGAACAGACACTCAATATCTCCACTTCAATCTCCTTTTGATTATTTTTCTATCCCATCTTCATTTTCCATCTGACTTCCTCCACCTTTCCCATTTTCAGCCTCTAAACTCCGTCTCAGCTGCACTGTGGCTTTGCAATTTCATTCCTTTCCCAGTTTTGGTTGAAACCCATTTTCTCATCTCTTTTATCTTTTCATTAACCAACCTCAAAAACCAAAACCTAGGAACCCTGAAAACCCCGCGAGAGATTAAAGATTGTAGCTGCTGTTGTTTGTGACTTTTCATCCTACATGCAAACTCTCCTTCGTTCTCTATGAGCTGGCTTAGAAATCACTTACATTTCCCTAAACAAAGACAAATGTGCACGGCGGGAGGAATCTGTTGTTCAGTCAGTTATTCCAAAAGCAGCAGCTCGCCACACCCAAGCACTGAAGGAGAGGAGAAGAGGAAGTGAAGGGAAGGGGGGAAGAAAAAAGTAAGGAGGCCAGTGGCAGTGGAAAAAAAAACCCAAATGTGTACAAAAATGGCAAAGCAGAGAGCTAATCACACATAGTCCTGCTCTGGAAATAGGATGTTGTTATTATTATTCCCAGGCTCTATCTGCCACACTGATCTCACTGCAAATAATTCAGGAGGGTCGGACGCTCTGCTGCAGAGCTGAGTGAGAGCTTTGAAATGAAAATCCCCTCTAAGCACAGAGAAACAACAAAAGTTCCTCCTCGGCCGTCTCACGCTTCAGGATCTCACTGTACCTGCAGTCGATGTCTGTCTGCAACAAGAGGAGGGAGAACAGGAGGAGGGTTTTCCTGCTTCTCTTCACGATCACAAGTCTGCAACTAACGATATCCCTTATCAGTTAATATGTGGATTATTTGCTTGTTTAACTGATCACAGAATCGCAGCATCAGCCTATGAGATTCTATAACCACAAAAGACTGCGACTTAATCAAAGAAAGATGTGCTTGTGTGAACGTGGCGACCTGTTCTGTGTGTCTGCAGTTCCTCTCCTTATCTACGCCCTGAGTAAAGATATGAGCAGACAGTCTCTGTTAAGACAGTCAAGCCTGTTTGCATCAGCACAGAGAAACATTTGATGCATGCGTGAAAGTGAAAGTCGAGGCGAGTAAAGACACAAATGAAAGCTGGTGTGTGAGACAAACAAAACAGATGATCTACTGGGGCTGCACGGCGGTGGAGTGGTTAGAACTGTCACCTCTCGGACAGGAGGACCTGGGTTCGATAGATAGAGCTGGATAAACTATGTCATTTCTGCTATTTAAACAGCTTCCCCACAGACTGTGGGGAATGTGTCTGCGACTGTGGAGGAATGAAATGCTGTCAAGTCCACGGGTCTGTGTGGAGTTTGCATGCTCTCCCCATGGCAGTTTTCTATTTCTTCCAGTAAATGCAGCAGGACGTGAAGAGAGAGAGAAAGAGAGATGGGGTGGGTTACTTTCTCTTTTTCATTTTTCATTTCAGTCTAAATCCCTAAAGGTATGTGCAGCAGTGAGTGAGCGACCTGTAAAGACTTGCCCACAACTGCTCCAGTCTTTTTGCCCTATTATGAAATTATTGAGGCATTAAGGAATATTTGTGTCATGTCAAAAGCACTAAAATCAAAAATTTGACTAAGGAAATCTTCTGAAGTCTAAAGGGTTCTTGTTTTCTATGATGCTGCATTTTTAAAGTGGCATCCAGTGACTGGCTACAGTTTCCCAAACCATCAGGAGGAAGAGATGTTTAAATGTTGTGTCGACTGAGTCACATTTTGTGTACGTTTAAAGGGCCATGTTTAATTCATTTTATCAAATGATTGAAATGTGGGCTGAAAAACACAGGACAACATGTCCTTCATCTTTCAATACTCACATTTTATTTGTGCACTTCATTAAAAAAAAATTCATTTTTGCTGATGTTAAACAGAAATCTATTACGACTTCACCTGCCAGAGATAACAGTAAGGGTCTGACCGTACAAGAGGTCTGGGTCAAGGAGGATTATGGGAAGTATATGCAGATCGCATGGACTGCAGGCGCCTGCAGGTCCACAACTGGAGCTTCTGTTTCAGTCCTGAACAATGAAGCAGGAAACATCTGCAGGCCTGAGATCCAGCAGACACAACCTGGATGCCTTCCATCATCCGCTGACAACAACAACACAAGCTCCTCACAAAACAACAAGACTCGCATCAGAGCGAGTCCAAACCCATTCAGATACGGAACATATGAATTCACACAGATGTTATTGCCTGAAATGAATCATAATTATTGTTGCTGTAATTGGACATTGGATCAGTCCACTGTTACAAATGATTCTGATTCAAGACTCAGCTTCTGTCTCAAACAAAGTTTTCTGGAACACACAAAGATCAGTCAACAGTCCTCACGCGTCACTTTAAAAGCCACAGACAATTTTAACTTTGAGATTTCAACTGTAGATTAGTATCACTGGCAGTGCTTTCAACCTCTGTTGGGATCTAAAATGGAATTATTTAGAGTTACTCTCTGAGTTAACATGACGTCTACAGCAAAACTATATCTGCAAACTAAATGTTGTATGAGTATTTTTCCTGCATTAATTACTCCATCTGTGTAAGTTCATACTGAATAACCTCTGATGACACCGAAACCACTGCACGATGACTTCACAGTGTCCAGAAGTTTCCTCGACGAACATCGTGTTCGAATGTGTCACCAACCGAGCCACTTAAGCTTTTTGACGTGATTCTAGTTTCCACGCAGTATAACTGAATATAGAATATAGATGAAAGGAGCATCTCAGTGGCCCAGCTGGACCATGTACTGTAATTACATTTTGTGACCAGCCACTGATGTTCACTGCATGTTACCCCTCATCTCTTTTCTCTCTTTCGCTGTCGGCACATTATCTGAGTAAAAAAAATCAACTCCAAAAACACAGAAAAAGACACAAAAGCCAAAATCTATATGGTATTCTCCTACGCAGGATGCTTAAGAAGAAGCTTGGAGGATTTGATGAAGGCTGGAGGCACACTCACATTTTCTTTTCCAATTTTTAAATATTGACTGGAGGAGGCTTCGGCCCATCAGGTAGCTGGCACAGCGACACACGATGGTAAATCTCAACCTGTGCTGCTGGGACGCTCCTTAATTTGTGTACACTCAAAACTCAGTTTTCTTAATGCTGCTGCTGCCACAAGACAAATCTGAAGAGCCAGAGACAGGCTGAAGACTCAAACAACTAAAAAACATCCTGTACAGAAGTGGAAGGTTCGGCCTGATTATGGTGCTAGAGCAGTGGGGTCATCAAAATAATAAGATCCGCCTCATATCTATACCAAATATACAGTACGTATGCACATACACTGCTGATGGTCTGTTTCTCCAACGCCAACAATCAAAGCAGACCAGATGTTGTCACACAAAGGCAGCTCTTTGCTGCGGCCACAGTGCTTTTGATTTGCTTCTCTTTCTTCTAAAAATAGGCTGCCGTCCATGTCAAATGACACAGCGGCAAATCATAAGAGATTGTCCTCTCTGACACAGTTCATTTGAAAAAAGTAGAGGGAGATGAAGATATCATCTGACAGTCTTTAGACTTTACATGCAACGAAATCCTACAGAGGACAGGGAACGATCATCAGATGTTTGCACATGGTGCAAACAGCATATTTGTGAGAGTTAAACAAAAGGCCTTCGTGATTCCAGATTTGCTGGATTGCTGCGTGCTGTGATTGTCCCCACAGTAATCAGCGGTTTAGGTGTAATTCTGATAGAAATAACATAAAGACGTGCCTATATTCAGAAAATGAATTGTACAGTACTGACTCCCAGAAAGAGCACATATTCAGTGACCACCTTTTATTATGTTCTTTTTCATTCTGCAGTTTCTCTGTCTATAAATGGTTCTAAGTAGTGTTTACAACCTCCCTTAAATTACAGTGTTTCTGCTCCGTGTTACTTTAGCTGTAGTGCGTCCATGACCTCTGACAGAGACTCTCAGGAGGATATTATGCCGACAGAGAAACAAAGTGTGGAAACAGTAGTATAAATGCATCGGGGAAAACTTCCACTCTCTGAAAACACTGTGTTATTTCAAACAGGCGCATAAAATAAAATGAAAAAGCAACATTTTATGGAGCATTAGGCCATAAGCATAACTCAGACTGGATACAGTGTTGTTTAAGAGTTTAAGCATCTCAGAATGAGAATTGCTACCCTGACTGCCTGAGGTGAAATTGAAAATCCACATTTCCATGACAGAAGATGCACAAGTGAGCGCCGGAGAGAGTTGGTCTGCACATTTACAGCGAACACCGCTCAGCATTTTGGCTTACTTTGAAGAAAAGCTGAATATAGTGATAAGAAAAAAAGTATGGTGCATGAACAGTCCTCTTCATATGCTTGTGGACACATCTATTCACTTTCTGAGGAAGGAGCGAGTAAAATCCCGGCAGAATACGTTCTGAAAGTTTAATGCTAGAGGACAGTTGTACTGTGAGTTTATTGTTAATCTATATACGAGAAGCTCTCGTGGCTCTGTTTTAACATTTATACACTGCATAATGTTGGTACACTAAATCTGGATGTAATTTTCCTTCCAAGGAATTGATTCTTACGTACATAAAGATAAAACGATTATTGGAGTGGCCTGATTGGATTTATAAGTTCAAAATGTATATACACAGCACACTAACTCTGACACTCTACTGTGTTACAACCAAGCATTCTGCTGCTCTCTACAGTTCCTCAGATGCCGATTAGACTTCAGTGCCTACTCAGCAGTTATCGACTGTACTCCCAGCAGACTTATCAGACTGGACCACAGCCTAAAACTAAAGCAGTTGTGGGCAGATAACAGGAGAAAGGAAAATTTGTGTCTGGTAATACACAGACATAGGCACATTGTAGTTCCGTTGTAGTTGGACACATGAAGGGCAAAGCACAGCTGAGACTTAAAATTTAAAGAGAGGGCATAATTTGCATTTTTTCAAATCAACGGCTCGGACAAAATGCTAAGTCACTGCAACAGTGGACAACGCCAAGGTTGTAACTCACCATCAGGAGTTCTTTCTGGAAGGACTTCCTCTCTTTGCTCTCTGTATTGTTGCAGTCTTCCTTCAGCTTCTCCAAAACTGATGCAACCTTCTCGGGTTCGCTGTCCAGCTCTGCACGGCAGAAATGCGTCAAGGGGAGGTTGACGTATCCGAGAGCGTCTGCAAATGCCCGCCAGTTGCCGATGTTCTCCATCAATATAGTTCTTACAGAGGCGTAGATGTACGTGAGGAACTTGCAGGGCTTTAGTATCTGCTCTAGTAACAATGAAGTTGTAAGGTCAGGCCCGGTGAAGTAAATGGGCTTAACCTTTCCAACCACCAGCACATTCTTTGTATGGACAAGTCCCATTTTGCCCTGATAATATCCAATGTGCCATTCTTTTGTCCACAATTGGCCCTTCAGCTTGATCTTCTCCTCACTCAACAGAGCTACAAAGTCTCCTTTTTTGTACTCAAGCAAGTACTGATTTTTAGTTTGTCGAATGACAGTTTTGATCAACTTGCCAAACTTAAGGTTGTTTATCCTCCTGTCCTGAAAAACAGGGTATTTGGTGGCGATGGCAAGAGGAGACAAGACTATCTTACCGACTTCCTTTTTCTTCAGGAAGCGCCTCTGCACTGAAGTCTTTGAGCCTGTTTTGGGTGGTGGTGTTGGTGTCTGGACACAAAACTGACCCAGTATACAATCTTGGTCATCTTTGACCTGGACTCTTAAAGTAAAATCAGAAACATCTTCAGTATTGCGTGAAGAAATCATGTAGACAAGCCTGCTGACTTTCCCTAGTTTAACCTGGAAGCCCCGGACTACTTTGGCCTGATCACTAGCCTTTACTTCATAGTTGGCCATGTTGGAATAAACTCCAACACGGAGGTCCTGGGGTCTGGACAAGACAAACTGGTGTTTTCCCCAGAGCTGCAGTGCCACTGGGGGTGCAGACTGTGCCTGCTTGCCAACCTCACTCACCAATAAGGTCTTGGGGGCACAATCATGGCCAAACATAGCCACAACTGTCTTGAAGGATGGGTGAATATGTTTGGGACCATATACTCCTAATGTGATCTTTTTAACAACATGTTCCCAAACTGTGGAGTCTGGTGATATGGACTGTGACTGAGCCACGACACACACGTACATGCAGGGTTCGAGATTATCCAAACACACCTGGACTGTGTCTCCATATATGTATGTCTGAGGAATGGGAGTGTAAGGTCCCTCTTTACAATCACTCCTTACACACAGGACTTCAGTGGTCTGCCTGCTCTCCATTTTCACCACCACAGACACTTTCATTTCTAGGGTAATGGTGGTTTTGGTCTCCATGTTGCTGAGTTTGATCTCTACCACTGGGCTGACGGTGGTGCAGCGATCGCTGTTTAGTTCTAGCGGTGGGTCAAGCAGGGCTTTGATGGAAATTTGTTGCGTGTCCTCTGGGGCCACATGGCCCTCGGGTATATGGATGCTGATGTTAGTATCTGGAAGCTGGACTGCCCCTCCAGAGCTGTCCAGCCGACAGACAATGTTAGTTTCCACCGGCTGCGTTTGGCCCCATCCTGGGTTCTGACCCAGTGAGTCCAAGTCATGGCAGGACCTGGCCAGCTTGCGGTGATTGAGCCACGCTGTCCTGAAATCCTCCCTGCTCTGGAACTGCTCTGGCACAGGTGCTTTAAGGCTTCCAAAGAAACCGGTGGGGGCCTGAGGAGAGTCAGACTGAGCCTGGAGGATGGATAGCTCAGAGAGACTGTAAGATCGTTTGCTTCTAAAAAACGGGTTGTCCCTGCGCAGCGCTTGCCCCACACCTACAGTGGGACTAAGAGGGTTCAAACTAAAAACACCACTGCCAAAACCATTAATATCGGCAGTGCTGCTGCTGGAGTTGGGCACCGATGGAGTGAGTGTGTCAAACAGGAGCAGGTCAACTGATTTGTCAGTACTGTTCTGATCACGTGAACTCTGGGGACCCCCATTCAGGAAAGGGTTTGTAGAGGAATGGGTTGTTGCAAAAGGATTTCCATTTTGGAAGGTGGTTGGTTTCAGTATCACCCCGGTCCAATCTCCTAAAAGCTCCATTTCTTTGGCTGCCTCCTCGTTACAGTCTCCCACAGTGTCAATCATCCCACTGTCGCTGAAGGACGAGTCTCTGTAGTTGATGGGCTGCACATAAGCTGCAGGGATGTAACCCATTTCTGTGTTGTTGTGAGCATACCACCACTCTGCTCCTGATGAGTCCAGAACATACAGGCGGTCCCCTTTAGAGAACTTAAGGGTAGTGAAGCTGGATGGGCAGTAATCCTTAATGGCGACGACTTCCCTGGCAGTGCCAAAGGAGGCAGTTGCGTCCAGTCGTAAGGCACTCGGAGAAGGCACTGGGGAAAAAAGAAAAGTCAGGTAGAGCTGGATGATTACAAGAATCATATTTGATAATTGCATGCTTATTGTTGATTTCCACATTTAACATATCTTACCCATCATACAAAATAATACAATAAATAATAATTTAGTTCTAATGTTATTCTAACCCCTTAATCTTTAATGTGTCTCTGTAACATTATAATGACTAAATTAGCAACAACCAAAACTCTCTCAGTCCCACCCAATTCAAATCAAGAAGAAACCCATAAAGAAAAAGAAAAAATACTGTGTGCCATGACAAGTTTATAATTTCAGTGTATAATGAAGCTGATAAATTAATTACAGAGGCGACTGTTGTTAAATGCATTTTTCAGTTTGACATCAGCTGACCTTTGACATCGGTGAGACTGGCTTCCGACACTCCCTCGCTGATATCGATGAGTGTACCCTCGGACTTGCAGCGTGGGAGACAAGCGTTGTTGTTGGTGGTGGCTCTGATTCGATGGGCGGCCATATTCGGACACGTAACTGTGCACCAGACAGCGTTTTCAGGCTACTGTAATGGGTTTCCTTTAACTAGTGGCCAAGTCGGATGTCAACAGCCTCCCATGGTCACTAAAAGACATGAAATATTAAAAGACACATAAAAAAAGTTAGCCGAGCTTTGTTTTTAAAGCAGGTGTGTTTCTTTTTTGTTTTCATTGCTTAAAATCTAGTATATGGTGTTTTGTGAAACATTAAACATTAAATCATTTGAAATGTATCTTGCTGGTGTTGATCATGCTCATCGTGCTGTAACTGAGATTCAACCCACTTTTAATTTTGAATGTTTTTCAGTTTGCTGCTTAAACGTTTTGAACATGCTACAAATCAACATGAAACTAAGGTATTAATGTCAATATAAAGTGAGTGGGCATAGATATCTGTGTGATTAAAGTCTTTCAAATAAGTTCGTCCAGGCTCATCTCAGCAGTTTGAAATCAATGTAAACAGAATAACAAATTTAGTTTTCAGCTGTCTGACTCATAAATGCAGATTTTTGATTAATGTACATATATACTTTTATTTATTCATACCAGTTTAGCCTTTACTGATATACGATTTCTGGGTAAACTGAGAGGAAAATGAATAATTTAAGACTTATGTTTATTTAATTATGTTTAAATTGGGAAAAGTTAAGTTTTCAACAAGTATAAGAAAAAACTGACGTGGGCTGCCACATAATGATAAGCTGAATGTGTCAACACCTTCACCGGTAGCAATAAACATAAAACTGTTGTTATGGGACTGTAAACTGTGCAATTGCCCAAATACATGTGTTCTTCTTCTGAACCTTTACATAGCCTGAATTACAATTACTGTGTTTGCTTTGGAATAATTCAGCTATAAAATGGCCTACATATGTTATCGATGTCACATCCAAAGAGATTTCAAACTTTACACATCTAATACCATAGACTCCTGCCTGTAAACCAGCCCTCTGATATGCTTTTATGTTGTAGTTTGCTCCATTAAAGAGGAGATTACCTATAGTTTAGTTAAATTAATCAGAATCCATGACCAACCATGATCACATGATGGCGAAACTACAATTGATAACGTGTAGCTGATAAACAGACACAGAGGTCTGTGTCCGGACAGTATTGTAATAACCTGAGCACAGTCCTACAACAACCTGTTTCTGAAGTCAAGTTCCCCTTCACTGCAAACATCGAACAAACTGCAGATATGTAGCAATCATGCATCAGCTTGCATCTGATTCTACGGTTATGTTTTTAGATGCTGCATATATAATGCATCTAAATATTCAAACCAGTCTGTTGTCAATGTAAATCTGACGACTACGCAACAAATAAAGGAGCGAATAACTGCAAGGAGCAGATGTGGGTCAGTGGAACACAGTGGGTTAAGAGACACCAGGCTTTTCACTTCAATCCATAATTCATAACCGCGTGAGCTCTGGGAAGACACAGCACATAGAAAGGAAGAGCCTCATCAAAGTTTACCACTGACACAGTTCTTCAGGAGGAACTGCTCTCCGGCAACTCTGCCTACAAAGGTCACACACGCCCCACTGAATTAAGATGATTAAATGTTATCGATGGATTTGTTTTGCCAGTTTAATGTACAGTAATCAATTTTTTTGCTTTCACTAACTGCCTTCTCGAGCATTCTGGGTGTGAAGAGTGAGGCCAGCATGCACGACAGCAGCTAAATGAAATCCATTCATTCTTTTTCTGGCTTTCACCTGTGCTTTTTGTACTGTGGCATGTCACACTAAGTGGCCACACATTTGTGGCCTGTCAAATGAGCTTTTTCTCATGCTCAGTGAGTTTCAACACATTGTTCCAACATCCAATGAACCAACAATGTTCCAATCACACTAAAGTCAGTGATGTTGTTCCTCCTGCTACATATTAAACATTCACTGCGTGAGCTATAAAAAACGCTGAGGTTGAAAGAACCAATCGAGCAACTGCTCCGATTGTTTCCAGCTGCAAGACAAGAAGTCACCGTGTAACAGCTTCCCACTGTTCTGTTGACATTTAGGACTTAAGAGGAAGAGAGCATCCACTGATGAATTATTTTAATATATATTTTACAACGTATGTCACTGCATGAACTTTACAGCAGCATCTGCTGCATCAGGAGACTCATAAACTGAATAAACATCAGCTTATAATTCATCTGTATGAGTGTCCATGCAAAGTAAAGCTGAATGATAAATAAAACTATGCTTCAAAGGCTGCACTGCTTATAAAAGTCAAATACAGTTTTGTTTTACTCTTAAATAATCCACAGTCAGTGTGTTGCTGCTGCTGCCTCAGTACGGATTTATCAATATTTATAGCAGTGATGGGTCACTTTGACTGAAATGAAAACCATCTCTATTTACTATTGGTGTTATTATCAGTAGTATTGTTCTTCTTATTATTATTAGCATAACTGCCTCTGCCAACTTCCTGGGCATCAAAAGTCTAATATGACTGCAAACGCCTAAGTGCACAGCGATGAACATACTCTTTCAGAGAAAAAGCTGTAAAATGTTGCTGTGCACCAGCTGCTCAATGAGCTCAGAGACTAGATGCTGAAGTGCTAAAGAGCAGATATTCCCCTCAGCAGGTGGTAGAGACCAAAGACAGAGCTAAAAGACTCTAAATAAATGCTCACAACGCTCCGTGACTGTATGAACTGTTAAAATTTTTCAAAAAGACACAAAGTATTTATGCTCTGTGTTGTTTTAACAGCCTGACCTAGAACCGAGTGAAGCACAAACAGGTTGGCAGCTTTGTAAGACTTTTTGATTTGTATTGTTCTTTTTATTTAATTCTCATCTGAATCATCTCACATCTTCAAAACTGTCAACCTCTTGTGAATTGAGTTTCCCATTGTTTTACCTTATGGTTATTTCTGTCTTGTTGCTATTTCAGTCAGGTGTAAACCATGTTGACCTGCACGTGTCCATATACATTTGCAGTACAAATCCAGCAGGACAAATCCAACAGTGCATTCAGCTTTCGGCACCGTAGATCTAAAAATATCAGCATCACATTCAGACCCTGAAGGCAGCTCTGTCACTGCTGATTCCATCCTAATGTTAGTGTGCTCCGCTTCCTCAACGGCACAACGTCTGGATCTCATCTCTTTGAAGCAGGGGGAGAAGTGGGAGGTGGGGTCGAATGTAAACTCTGGGTGGTCTCAGCCTGACCACCCTGCACTGTTTAACTCCTGCTACAGAACAATAGAGGGTGGGGACGGCTCTGCATGTAAATATGAGGCAACACGACAACAAGAAAACTCCATCATGCAAATCACCACATGTTGCTGGGTAATACGGCTCTGAGAGGAGCTTTAATGAGGCTCAGGCAACTTCTCCGAGTGTCAGAAACTCTCCCTCTGGACGTCCCTAATAACATTTCTGGAGAGCTTAATTGCTCGGTCGCCAGCACAGACTTTTACAATGTGAGGAATTAACAGTTAACAGCATTTCATGTCTCATCAAGGGACTATGACAAGAAAAAAAAGTCCAGCTCTGGTACCTTCAACACAGAAACAAGATCTAACTGCTGTGTTTATGATGTTAATATTCAGTCAGTTTTTTAAGGATGCTGAAGTTCAACTGTGTATTAACAGGCAGATAAAAGTAATTAGAGATTTCATCAGTTCGGTTCAGCCTCAGACATTTTTGAACCATATGCACAGAAAGGTTCTGCGGGTAGATATAGGGTGTAGAGAAAAAAGCATCAAAGGTATCGAGGCTTTATGAAGATGTGTGTGACTAGACTATCTGAGGTCGATTTTTAGACTGCAGAGCCTGGCCGCTGCTCATCATCGAGGTGCAGTGTTAGAAAGAAAAAGCTTTATTTAAGACGATCACTCTTCGGGTGTTTATCTTGACAAGAGGTATTTTTCTGACATTTCTGGGCAAATTTTTATTTGCTTTATATATCACTGAGCACAAAACCAGACAGGGAGAAATAGATGTAGGGGTTGGAGTTATCACCCTGTTTCTACACTCTCACTATTCGAATGAGAATGCAGTATTTTGGGGCTTTGCCAGACGACGTAGCCTTAAACTTTTCTGACTTTTCATCAGCTGTTTGAAAACTTATGATTAAAGATATCATGTCTTTTTTTCTAGCTAGCTAACTGAGGCCTGAATCACTGAATTCTTTGCTAAACTAGTATACTGATTCTAAACCGTGATGCAAACATCCCACTGTTCTCGCCATTTAGCTTTCCACATTTTACCAGGGCCTCCCTGTTTTTTGTTGTTGTGGTACAGAACATGTTTGTGTTCTTGCAGGACCTGCTGAGTTGCTTCAGCCACCTGTAGCTCACTGTGTTGTGTTCCCTTGCTCAGTGGTCCAGAATGTGCTTCCTTCAGACTGTCGGGACTAAAACCTTTTGTTAGAACAAAATAAGTAGCTGCTCGGTTCTTGTCTTGTGATGCATATACATAACAGTGAGTGGAAGTCATCATTTCTAAACTTTGGCTCGTCTTTGGGTGAGCGCCCATCGTGCCCTCTCAGCTGATCAAAGACGCCTTGTGTTTTCCTTGTGAATTTGTAATAAAACCCACTTGGCACCGGCCTTTTCCTGGGGGACATCCCCTCCACAGGAAGTGAACTGCTGAATGAAAGGAGTGGCATGGCTGACAGCTTCATAGAGCACTTCCTCTGCGGGGACTATGAAGGAAAGGCTGAGTGATTACACGTTTTTTTTTAAGTCAGGCTGTTCTCCCACGACTGCTGCAGTGAACTCAAGTGTGGAAATCGGCTTACGGTGCCTCAGCAAGGTCAACGCACCACCGCTCCTGCTGCCCACTGACAATGAGCACTTCACGGCCCAGACTGGAAATGAGAGCAGAGGTTGGAGAAGAGCAGACGTGATTATAATTTCATATTCATAGCTTTGGATTGCGATGGGAGAGACCTATCGGTCTGAAGGAGCAGTTAGCACAACAGAGCCTCCTCCTCCCCATCCTCCTCTTCCTCCTGCTGCTGGGGAGTCTGAAGGACAGTCCAGCAGGCAGCCTGAGGCCGTCTGAGCTTTAATAGGGCTGACAGTGGATCTGTACCGTTTAACAACTCTGCAGAGGAGGGAAGCAAACAAAAGATTCGACCAAATTCTCCTCTCACAGCCTTCAGAATAGTCAACTGCACCAAAGTTTATGGCACAGCCTAGAGCCCGTTAAATCCTCTGTGTCTAAATCATTTAGGGATTCATTGCTGCAAAGATATATTTGATGAATTAGATGGGAAACGCTGGTTAATGGAACAATTCTGGACCATAAAAATATCAGCACCTCAACATTTTTGGACCCTACACATAACATGGTCACACAAACATGAAACTGAAACACAACCTGACTATATCACATTACTTTCATCTCATCTCACCTTTTCATCAAACAACCATTCTAGACGTCTTAAACATCCTAAGCTGCAGCTGCAGAGAGCTGTGACAAATGTGCTGAATGACTACCGAAAATATTCTGTAGCAGAATTCGTCAGCAGCAGTTCACTTCAATTTCACTAAAGAACATTTACTCTGTGCGTAACATGTTGGCTAAAATATCTCTATAGCCGATATGTGTACGTAGACAAGGACTGTTTCTGAGGGAGGATGCTCCGCTCAGTAACGCTCGTGTAGTCAAGTCCAAAAACACATCTTCACTCTACAGCATCCTGTCATGTCACTTTTAGAAGTAGCTTTCTCGCGAGTTATTCTCGTATCCATATCATATCAATAATTTAAGTTTACAACACTTTTGAACCAGGACCTGCAGTATTTAGATGAAGAAGCTCCTGAGCAAATACAGAGTGTCGCGTTATGTAGGTTACAGCTGTTTAATCAATGTGTCAAATACAAATTTATCAGTAAGGGTCAGATCACAGATAAGAAACTCACATCAGGACATTCAGCCTGACATTGGAGTTCACTGGAAACAGTGGGCTCTCCACTAGAATTTATATTAATGAGCTGTAGATTTACACCTAACTACAGTAGGCTGTATATTGTACAGTGCAGCATATTGGTTTACATGCAGAGAACTTTAATGAGGCCTGTGCTATAAAACTGATCACTACACAAGGTCAAAGACACAACAGCGCTCGCCCTGCAAGCATTACGATGACCAAATAATTGGTTCAATATTACCCTGGACACAGGCTGAGGCTCTGCTTGCAAGTTTCAGGATGATTGCTCCTGAGCAGGAAGTGACTGAGGAGGAAATGCCTTTGTGATGAGAGGCAGCCAGATCTCTGCTGACTCTCCCTGCCTGCAACGTTTCCTTCAAAGCATTGTTCTCATCGCAGAAAGACTCAACAACAAACAAGGTTTGTAGACTGAATGGGATGAAAGCAAGGGAGTAATCTGCAAACTTTAATCAGTCTGGTCTCCTGCTACATGTTGAACAGTCACGTTTAGTAGAAATGTATTCTAATATAGAAATGTTACGGTTTATCATCTCTGACCCTAAACCACCCGTATCTTTTTTCTATTAACCAACTGCATCAACAATAAATCCAACTAAATCAGCTCTGCATATGTCTTATGAAAATATATACATATTAAACTTCCTCAAGGACGCACACAATGTATCAGACGACTACATAAACGATGACGACAGAACGGAAAGGCGAGATGTTAAAACGTAAATTCTGATCTGGTCGTTCCGACAGCGGGTACAGACGCAGATCAGATACGAAGCAGATGTATGACCACATATGAAAGTGGTTCAGATCTGATATGAAAATATCTAATATGATCTGTTCAGACTTCAGAGAAATGGATTTGGGCCACTCCGGCTGTAATGTGAACGCAGCCTTACAGCCACAAACGGGCAGAGTCATCTGGTTTGCTTTCCAGCGAAAGTAGGATTTCAGCAGCGTAGGCGGAACGAGCTCACGGACCTTGAAATTTCTCATCAGATAATGAGAGAAATCCAGGTGCCGCGTTCTCAGGCAGCAGGGCAGCAAGAGACGGAAGGACGCAAACAGTCTCATGCTGAGTCAACACTGCCGAGGCCTTGACTGTTTGGAAACAAAGCTCCAGTATGTCTGTCCTGGAGCGAGGCAGAGCCACGCTGCAGAGTACACAGCAAGTGTCACATAGACAACGTCACACTTCGCTGTCACGCCTTGAAACATCAACGCTGAAATAAAAAATCAATATTTAAAGGTGTGTTTTCTTGTACACAAAGTCGGATTGACATTGGTTTAGTTGCCAGTCTTCTTCTCACCTGCATGTTGTGCTGCAATTCATGACACGAACAAAACAGAGGCCAGCATGTTAACAATGAGAGGGAAAAAGCAGGTTAGCATATATTCAGTCCAACAGGTTCACTGAAGGAACAGTGATCATCGAACCGTTTCCGAAAGGAAGCTTTTGCTGCATAAACTGCAGAGAGTTAAAAAAGTGTTTTTCTGTTCCCCCACAGGTCACTGATGCTTTTCATTAAATCCACTGATATATTTCACTTTCACAATTTAATGCAATTAGAGAGAAAACTCTCCAGGGAACTGATTGACAGATGCTGAGGTGGGAATTCTGTTATTCCTGTTTGCTTTCATGCTGTGCTACATATTTATTCATTAACCCAAACAGCTTCTTACATAAAAGATTATGAGAGTTTAGGTTACTCTGTGCTGCTGCTGCTGCCTTTACATTAATCAGATCTTTATCATCTTTGAAAAACGCACTTCATGCTAAATGGAAAGACGTTTGTAGAAGAGATAAGTGTAGTTAAACAGTTCTTCAGACGGAATAAAAATGGCAACAGGAATGGTTTCTTCCTAAGTTTGGTTTGTGTATCTAGACAGTTCTTGAAGATATTTAGCTTGAAAAGGGCAAATTATATATAAAATCATTGAGAAAGCACCAAGTCCTCACTTCTGAGAATCTAAAACCAGGAAAATAAAACTACACAACATGTTGGTGGCGTAGTATTCCAATAAAAACACAAAACAAATCCCACTAACCCTGTGTGACCTGCCAGCTTCACTGAAAGGATGCATTGTACCTCCGCTTTGCTCTGTTTTACAAACCCCATTCATTACACTTCTCCTTACAACTCCTGATCTCCTGAGGTCCGTACAGCCTGAAGACCACCGGCCTACGAACATGGAGACTAAACATGTTCAGTGCAGCTCTGTCTGTTGACTGACAAACTTTGTGATGCTGCTGCTGCTGCTGCTGACTCGGGGCAAAACACATTGCATGTTGAAACACTGGAGCTGGAAACACCCCTGGTTGTCAGTCAGTGGGTTCATTTGCTTAAGTACATACATAAAAAAAAGTTTATGCTGCACAGTCGACATTTGTAGTCGACAAAATGTATTCGGTGTGATTCTGTCGGCGCTGCAGCAGCTGAAGTCATCAATTATATTGCTTCACAATATAAACATACCAAGGTGGAATGGCTGCAGGGATAAAGTGAGGAGGAATGTGAGGAATGCTGAGCTCCAAATGAAATCATGTATTATTCAAGTGAAGGAGAACGGGGGGGAAAAAAGGGAAAACGTATCATTCTTTTGACAACAAAGACGAGGTTGGAGGTCACGTTCAACTGTCATTCTGGGCCTTTATCTGCAAATTCATTGGGCTGCTTTCAGTTGTTGCCAGTCCTGTCACGAACCTGGAAACAATGCCCTTACACACACATGCACACGCCCCTATCCTCCAACCCCACCACCCATCCCACACACACACTCACTTCTTTAACAAGCAGTCAGATGAGCTGCTGTGGTCTACATCACCCACCAGTCCGGTTCGAGTCCTTCAAGTATCTGCTGATCTGACACTTTGATTACATTTATATCTAAGTCATTAAAACAGCTCTTGTCTAAATTCTGCCCAGCTTCATTTGTATGAACTACGAGGCTGAAACACCACTCTGACTGTATGATGAGTACAACACGAACGTACAGCGATGGTGATGCTTCTCTTATGTCATAAACAATCTTTGTCCAGGGTCCAGACTCTACAGACCTCACACGGGCCATGTTTACATTTCCAAACGGTGGCATATTTGGTTCTTATGTTCAGCCCCAGCTAAAAACAAGAAGCTGCTGCCTGAATGTTTTGTACAAGCGTCTGTATTGTGCTCAAAAGAGAGAACAGTCAGGCAGAGTCATGCTAATACAGTAAAGACAAGATACAATAATATCTGTCCTGATAAGGACACACAGGTCCCCGGGGCTCTGGACAGGAGGTAATGGATGGACACAGATCAGAATCACAGCCCTCTCTAGCAGTTCACATGAACTTGGTGCCGACTCATATCATTTATGGTATTTTCTGCTAACATTTTAGCATGTTAACATTATATAAAGTTGTAATAATAAAGCTAATGCTGATGTGCAGCTGATGATGAGCAGGACTGGGTTTGAACCGTTTTGGTCACCTGTACGATCCTTTCTCTGGGGACAACAAATCAAATTTGACTTATAAAGCTCAGTTTGCAAAATTCAGCTAAAGTTAGTGCACTATTTCAGTCTGAACCAAAATCTGGACCTTAAACACTACTGTGCAGCGGACACGTTGGGCCACACAGCTGTCATGCTACAAGTTGTGCTGCGGTTATAATTCCCAAACCGCTGATGTCACGGAGCATTCAGTTCAAACACTGGATGTCAAACAGACTAATTAAAGGTGTGTTTCTTTTCTGAGTACAGTTAAACAAGACTTGCAGGCAACAGCATGAAGGAACAGAGGGTGGGGGACTCTCCTGGTATAATAGCTGACAAATACAGCTGACAATGGAGGCCTGGGGCTGGGGCTGGTGGTGGGGGGCAGCTGCCTGTCCCATGCCAACCACAGCCGTGCCCTCGCCGTCGTAACTCGTGCTGTAATCAGCTGGGGCTGAGCTTCAGCGACACCAGGAGACGCACGTTCACCCCTGGAGGAGGAGGGGCGGGGGGGAATCACATGCATTCATTCATTCACCAAGTCTATTCAGCTGCAACCCAAGATCTGCCCCCGAGCAAAGAAAGAGAACGAATTCACAAACTGAGGTCAAACTCTGGATCATTTCTCACAGTCCAGCACGATCACACCAGTCGTGTTTGAAAAGATCTCGATTTTAATCCAGATAGTTTTATTTGAGTTTTTACAGAGGGCTAACTCGACTGAGGAAGAGACGCGGTGGTTTGAGTCTGCTAAGTAAAACAATTTTAAACATCTATTCCACATTAGTGTAACTGTCCACACAGATATCTGCACCGACAGTCCTGCAGTCCTCAACAAATCCACCATTTCCTCCGGTCTGAGGAACATGTGACCAGATATTTTAAGAAACTACTGAGGCAACAAAAACATACTGTAATCTATATATTTGTGTTTAAAGATCTTCAGTAGAAACCAGCGTACCAAAACGTATCTAAATTGAGTAATATATAGTTCAGCCTTTTACTTTCCTGTGTTTCATATGTTTAGAAACAATTAGCCATTAAGTATTTAGCCTAACTTAGCACAGCGGACTGGAAGCTGGGGGAACGAGCAGCTTAGCTTCACATCAAGCAGCTAATGTGACATATCCCTTTGTTTTATCTGCACACAATGAATGATGTACAGTGAAAACAACAACTTGACAGACGTCTCATTTATAAAACGTTAGCACCTGAACAACAGCCACAATAATGATGGATTATCTCACTCTGAATCTGAACTGATTTTCATACTGTCAACAAATCAACGGAAACCGACCGATCAAAAGCCCAAAGAGATTCACTTTACGATTATGTGCAGCAAAGAAACTATGTTTTATTTAAAGTAAACTGTCACTGAGATCAGCGTCTCCTTTAAGAGTGAGAAATACAAAATGATGCAATCAATTTCAAAACAACAAGCACAGTAATTACAGATTAATTAAAATAACTTCAGGTCTAGTCTGTACTAATGTGACACTGTGGGGGTCCTTCTTAGTGTTATATGTTATATTATACGTTTAGTCTTTAAAGTGAAGTCAGTGTGAAGCCGTCCTTCATCACTGTAGAGTCTACACTGTAGACCATCACTGAGCCTGTTTGTATTTGATTCAGATATTCAAAATGAAATTAAAAGAGAATATGTGATTATTGCTCCTGTAGTAGTTTTCTAATTAAAATGTTAATGAACCATTAGCCGAGCACGAAAGGAGACGAGCGAAGGCTCCGTGTCAGTGAATGAAGGTTCATCCTGCTGCTCATCACAACAGTGAACGTCTGTGTTCAGCTGCACATTGACCTTTTGTGTGGCATCGTGTAAACTGAGTGTTTGGTCCAACTCTGCAGAAATGTGCAGACGCTCGCTGAGCGGTGGAGCACAGCTAAAGCGGGACGAAATCAAACACAGAGTATGCTTGTATTATTCAATATGAAACATCAGATCACCAACAGACTGTGGCGATGATGCACATCTCTTTTTCAGCATGCTGGCAAAACAAAAGTCTCTTTTTATTCTTCCTGTTAAAGCACTTTGAATTGCCTCTGTACATCACACAGGTCGAACATTAACTCCCAGTTTGTCCATTTGATGTAAATCCACTTCATCTAAAGGTAAAACTACGACTGTGAAAACTTCAAACATCTATAAAAATCTCTCACTTCACGAGAAAACTGAGCGAAACGACACCAAGTGCGGCAGGTAGAGGCTGAAGCAGGAAGCAGAGTGTAAACTTATAGACTTATTTTCACATGTCGACAATGAGCTCTGTCTTCTTTAACAGTGGGTCAGCTCAGAGAAGAAGGGGGGAGATCAGGAGGTGTGGCGTCAGCGTGTTAGCAGTGTCTCTGATAACGGACTCACATCTGTGTGCTGGCACTGACACGGTTTACAAAGTCAGAGCCACGAGACACTTTGTCTCTGTCCTGAGTCATTATGAGACGCGAGCTGATGTATCAGCAGGACAACACTGTCAGCTGTAATAAATGTTTTATATGAACTTTTTCTTTATTCTAAATCATGTGTTTTAATAAGAACTGGTTTATAGCATTTTCCTTCTGGTACGTGTTCTTTAAGTTTTTGTTTCTGTGTACGTTTGCAGATTTCTCTGAGTTATGTGAAGATGTCTGATGATAAGATACATGTCTTCAGTTTTCTTTTATTTATCCTTGTTCAGGCTGTGTCCCTCTACATTCATTTGAGCAGCATGGTTACTTTTCAGTATCAGGTTACTAATACAAACACAGCAGCATTCAAAGTGTAATTATTAGATTTAAAACCTGGGACAATCAGCTGAACATGAATGTTGCATTAATTATTATAATCCACTAATGTTCATTAGCAGGAAATGAACCATTCTGCATTAAAAGTACTTTTATTATCTATTATCTGAGTTATTTAGCATTTATACTTAATTAACATGTTGAACGCGGGGTTTTTATTTATGTATATAAGAAGATGAAGATGATGATGATGATAAATCCTCTCTTGAAATCAGTGTTGTGATATCTGATACCATGGCAACCGGTGTCACCCACAGCCCCGCTCCGGCCGCCGTGAGACCACCGTGACACCGGGACTTCACGGACCACCGGGTTCCGACAGGGCTGCGCTTCACTTTCTGGCGTTTGCGTGGCTCTGGTTGTGTTTCAGCGCGAAAACCGGCTGAAAAAGCGAAGGAAAGCGGACTTCAACCAGAACCAGACCGTCCTGTAGTTTTGCGGCAGGTACGACACGGTTGGACCCGGTCGCAGCTTTTCTGGGACTTAACACGGTCCAACAAACACCGAGACACGAGGAGGCCACGTAACGAGCTCCAGTGTTGAAGTGAGAACACATGAACTACTTTTAAAGACGGTCCACATCCAGACCAGCGCACGTTTTCTTCATCCGCCGTCGTCAGCTCCAAAATATGCAGCACTGTGGAGACAGGCTGAAAAGTTGCAGGCTTCAGGATGAGACCGTCGCTCCCCGCTGGAGCGGCTCTTACAACATTTCTCACGCCGAAAACGCCTTCCCATTCCGGGCGAAACAGAGACGCGACAGAGGGGGAGAAGAAAGGAACATGGCAGCTCACCTAACGGAGGAGAAGTCCGGGTTTGTCCCATGAAGAATGCGATAAGAGCGGAGCAGGCGCAGTTTCCGTGGTTCTCCCTCCCCGGCGGCGGCGCTGGATGTGTGCGCCGAGTCCTCCTGGAGGAAAGCAGCCGAGCTCCGGCTGATGTCACCGGCGCAGGGAGGGGCCTCCCCGGGACATGTTTCCATAAGGACGTGATGTCACGACTGTGGTTCAGGTGTCTGGGACTCCGCGCACACATGTGGAGTCAGAGCGGAGTCAGAGCGGGGATCTTCATCCTCTCACCGGGGAGGAGCGAGAGAGGGGTTCAGACTCACAACACTACAGACACACAATAGTACAGACACACAACAGTACAGACACACAATAGTACAGACACACAATAGTACAGACACACAACACTACAGACACACAACAGTACAGACACACAACACTACAGACACACAACACTACAGACTCACAACAGTACAGACACACAACAGTTCAGACTCACAACAGTACAGACACACAATAGTACTGACTCACAACAGTACAGACACACAACAGTACAGACTCACAACAGTACAGACACACAACACTACAGACACACAACAGTACAGACACAACCACAACACTACAGACACACAACACTACAGACACAACCACAACACTACAGACACACAACAGTACAGACACACAACAGTACAGACACACAACAGTACAGACACACAACACTACAGACACACAACACTACAGACTCACAACAGTACAGACACACAACAGTTCAGACTCACAACAGTACAGACACACAATAGTACTGACTCACAACAGTACAGACACACAACAGTACAGACACACAATAGTACAGACACACAACAGTACAGACACACAATAGTACAGACACACAATAGTACAGACACACAACACTACAGACACACAACAGTACAGACACACAACACTACAGACACACAACAGTACAGACTCACAAGAGTTCAGACTCACAACAGTACAGACACACAATAGTACTGACTCACAACAGTACAGACACACAACAGTACAGACTCAAAACAGTACAGACACACAATAGTACAGACACACAACACTACAGACACACAACACTACAGACACACCACAGCACTACAGACACACAACAGTACAGACACACAACAGTACAGACACACAATAGTACAGACACACAACACTACAGACACACAATAGTACAGACACACAACACTACAGACACACAATAGTACAGACACACAACACTACAACAAAAACACAATAAATACAAAACGACACTAACTTTAATCGCTGGTTTACTGCTGTGAATAAGTCAACTTTAGTTTCATCAGTGCACAAAATATTTTCCTAGTTATATCGTGTTGTGTCAAATACTTATGATCTGTCAACAAAGACGTGACAGATCATAAGTGTTTGATCAGCTTAGAACGACTGGTGAAGATCAGATCACATTTCAGGACAGTGTATTACTTTTTCCTTCAAATGTATAGAGAAACTCTTTACTGTTGATCTCATTTTACACAGTATGTGATTTTAGATTACCCAACAGTATGAAGTGCAAATGTGTTTAAATCCGCTTCACTTAGACCATCAGGCTAATGTATCAGTAACAATAATGAGTTTGTAATAAGTGTCATTCAGTTTTTACTTTCACTACTAACTTGTATATTTAACATGCAGGTTTTGCTGATAATGTTTGTGCACTTTAATGTAAAGTTACATACATTCGCTGTTTATTGTTGAACTCCACAGCTAGTTGTACGTCACATATAGACTGTATGCTCTGAGAAAAATCAGTGTCTGGCAGATTAATATCAGGATCTGACTGTTGCACATAATGTTGTTGTAGCACTGATGTTTGATGGTAACCAAATGTTAAAGTAAGTCACTACAGGATGTGAACATCTGAACCAGATTACATGATTACATTAAACCATAAATGCCCGCCTCATGGTGGTGCTAGAGGAAAACTCTGGATTAATCCTCTGGGAACCATCTGTGCCACATTTTATCACAATCCATTGAACAGTTGTAAAGATATTTGTCTCGACCGGACGAGTGAACCAATCAACCAAATGACAGACATGTCCAACCCTGGAGCTGCTGAAGAAAACCAAAAATACAGATGAAAGACTCCGAATGATGGATTTCAGGCATTACTACGCTTTCAATCAGTGTGATGTATTGTAGACACGGGGCTCAGAATCAATCATTTCCTGCATCTCCACCTTGTCATTCATCAAAACATGACTTCCTGTTTGGAACTATATAATGACAAAAAAGTGCGACTGCGAAACTACATTACAGTCACACTACACAGCTGGCAGCTAAAACCCACTGTTGGATTACTCAGAAAAGGAACAGACTGTTTTATGGTCAGCAAGCTCTCAGAACGAAACATGGAGCCGTCAGAATCAACCCAATAAAATGCATCAGCTTTTATCTCTGTGTATTATAAAGAGATGCTGATGTAATATTAAAGCTTCGGGGCAGATTGAAGGCAGATTCCAAATACATCAGACAAACGCAGTTTCATAAGACGTGTTCACACATGAAAGAAGTGGAGCCATTATTACAGAACATTACACCATGAACGGCACCGTGGATCCTGGGACTGAGTCAGTGTTGGCGTGACACTGTAAATTCTAATAACTGCCCTAACTTACATGGAATATTGCCATTTACTTACATCTTACTAGGTATTAAGTTAGAGTTAATTACAGTGTAAAAAAACATTTACTTGTTGTTTTTGAGCAGCTGTAACTTAAAATAATCAGGTTTAATGGAAACAAATGAAGTATTTACATTGATCCACCAGTAGGAGGCAGCATATCCTAAACTGTGCCTCGTCTAGAAAACGTGAAAGCATTTTACGAGCAGCAGTTATTTGGTCTTTTTATCACTTTGTGTGTTTTTACAGATTAAATCTGATTGTTCACCAAAGCTGTGTCTGAAATCGCTCCTTATTCACTCATCCACTATTCCTCTACATTATACGTTATGTTGTCCTCTCAGGCATGAGCAGTCAATTGAGATTTCAAACACGAGTTTCAAATTGTGTCATCATTGATGACTGTTTGAGCCTCGCCGTGGTGATTTAGTTATTTCCAAAGAGGGGAGCAGTGCACTGTGGGACATGTCATTTAAATTAGGTTATTTAAACTGAACTGTACACTAAATTTGCATTAGTCAGTACAGTCACAGGTAACTTTACTCAGTTAGATGCAATCAGCATGTGTTTTTAGGCAAAGTTAACTAATTTGAATTTAAAGTGAGGAGGAAATGACTTGTGTGATGGATTAAACAGTAAATTATAGAGAGGGCCTTATTAAATGGTGTCAGGGAAAAGATGTGGGGTTTGATCTGACAGATGAAATCACGTAGATACAGGTTCCTATATTACACACACACACACACACACACACATCTCTACTGTCAAACATGTAATAATGGATATATATTGAAAACCATCATTCCTGAAAACGTGCATTAACTCATCTTGTTTCTTTTGTGCTGCACCACTGAGCACCACTCAGTGGATGTGTTAATTACATTCAACTGTGATCAATCTGCAGTCATAATAAATAAATGGATTTCTGTGCAAATTGACAAGTAAATTTGCTGTTATACTGCTAAAAATGCAGTAAACACAGTATTTAATTCTGTGTTAAACTTTCCCGTACAGCAATTAACGTGAGTGGCAAAACAAATTGTTTACAGACATCATATCTTGGATCCAGAGTAGGTGAGTGTGATGAATAATACTCACTATTTCATAATGAACATGTCTACAGAAACAAACATTAATGGCATAATCTGAAGCTTTAGTAACAATCCCAACTAACTGCTGTGGGGAATTTCTGATTGGAGAAAGTGAAAGATAAGATATCTCCCGTGTTGTGTGGTAAAACAAAATGTGTTGAATGTGAAATATGCCGAGTCAGAATGAACATTCTGTACTAGTGATGGTACAAACACGACGTCTCTTACAGCAAATTAAGCAGCAGTTTAGCTCAGTTAAGTGTAATAAAGCGTGAGTCAGCTCCCTTTCTGCAGGACATGTCAGGTCCAGCTGTTCCTGTTAAAGAAATGCTGGAAGTGGCCAAACAAAGGAAGGAACACCAACCTCTGAGCAACTATTGACATATGGCAAACACTTTGTTTTCCTCAGCTCCCCCCCCACACACACACACAAATATGTTTCTGCATTTCTAAGGAGAAACTTTTCAATGCTGTGCAAAGTCCAAAATCCGTCTGCATCATCTTTCCACCCATGTGACAAGTAAGCTGCACGTTTGTTTCGTGCACTGTAAAAATGTCCCTGTTCTTCACATTTTTGTGTTGTTAAGTAAACAGAAGAAACAGGAGCTTTTAATCTTGCTGTCAGGAGGTGACCATCGTGTTTTATCTATTTCTAACTCAGCGATCTAGCACAGCTGCAGGGCAGACAGAGTGTAAGAAAATGCTGTGGCTCCAAATGATGATTCGCGTGTGGAAAAACCTGTCGGAGGGGAAACTTGCATTGAGGCGAGGCACTCCTCTGACGGACTTCTCATCACTGCACGAGTGCAGCTGGAGAGACTGCGCATGAAAGGAATATGCTGAAAACAACATCAATTTTTAACGAGCAATCCTTCAGCTTCGCTGGGAACAGGAAGTGTAAACACACTTTGAGAATCCTGATTATTCCCAGTTCACTATACATCAAGCCAATGCTACAAAAACATCCACATTAGGCTTCAAATCAAAGAACCTCTAATATCCTAAATTAAGCTTTTTAACATTTTGACATGTGTAAATAATCATATTCTCATCAGTGGTATTTCCACTTGTCGACGTTTAGCTTCTAGTTCAGGGCTGGTTAAAGGTTCAGAGTTCTTCTCCTTCTAAGAACAGTACCACAGGCTAGAAGCAGGCGTCGTGGCCGGGCTCCAGAGGGCTGGGGCCACCGCTGCAAAAAGTTTGGCCCTCTCAAAAAGAATCAGCATTATGCATACTGATTTTTTTATTGATATCATCTTCTTGGTCATGATAATCCAGGCCGCAGGCCTTGATACAAGCAGCTCTTGGTTCTAGAGCAGTGAAGAGTGCAGGTAAGTGGCAGAAAGAGGAAAAATGATACAGCAGGAGACACAGACGACATCGTCATTATTAATATTATTGTTATTCTTTCATTTGCTGGCTGGAGATAAAGGGCTGAGAGATCAACCTGCATCATCACACTCAGAGTTCATCGCTCTGAGGCCTGCAGCCGTAGAACTACAACCTCACATGATTATAATGATGATGACGGTTTTTCAAACGTCCACTGTCACCGCCTCAGTACAGCTTTGTTGTAATTCATGAAGTTAGGTTGGCATTGGAGCTTCTGCGTCTTTCAAGATTTCCTGATTAAAATATCCTAACAACACTTCAAAAACACCAGTGATGAACACAGCTGCCAGGTGGTGGTGAAATACTGAGATAAGGGTTTAGTATTTAAAAAACTCTGATAACGGGTAAAAAAGATAATTAAATCATCCGGATTTAAAGGCACATCCGTCTTTAACCTACAGTTACTGTTGGGGAGGGAAAAATACTGTTGCACGAATAAGAAGCGAAAATAAATCATCCTGTTTGTCAGAATTGAATTTTTTTTGTCTTTATTTAAAGCTGTCAGCTATAGCTCAAATTAATTAGCCACAAAATTATAGGTAGCAGTACCTACAACATTTCTGCATAAACATGAGTCTAAAACCTTTATTCATTTAATCACTGTGCAAAATGATCCAATCTTAGACATCTGTGTGACAAGCATATGTGAATCTGTGCCTTCAGTAACTTTCACAGCAGTAATGTTCATGCTTCATAGATGAGATAAGGTTTTTTATGTTTGGTTGTTGACCAGCATCACACTTCTCATCTTCACACCCAGTAGTCTTCTGGCTCCCCCACATGGCGCCGATCAAACAGTAGACGGGCTGGTAACATTTTTCTTAATGAAACTGAATCTTACTGTCAGAGCTTTAATCACAGCAATACTTTGTTGAAGGGCACCTCAGCAGTGACAGTAGGAGCTGCTCTTTTGGGGCTAGAGTACATTTACATTCCTCTCTAACTCAGCTCTGCTGTGGCTTATCACACATGCCGCTTCACTTCTTGATCCAATGGTTAATATTCTCTCCTCACCGTCTGACAGTAGACAAAAAAAAAACACACTCATCCCTTATAACCAAACCTCCACCTGAAAAAAAAGCAGCAAACATTTCTCTTGCTTGACATTCAACTCGAGTCATCATCCTTCAGCAGTGGCAGCACATTAAGGAAAGCACAAAGCTGCGGCGTCATTATTTTATCCACTGAGAACACAATGAAGTCTCCACAATTAATCCTTACCGTAACATCCCTCTCTGGGTTTTGTTTCCCACTCAGTATCTTTAAGACAAGAAAAAAAAGTGACTCCGCTCTGTTTGACAGTTTGATTTATCAACGCCACGTTTTTTTTATTCATGAACATTTCCATCAAATAGAAAACAAATATGTCTAGATGCATCACTTTACAATTCATCTGTGGTATTTATGGAAACTTACTGCTCACTAACATTTCAAATTTAACTGTGAGCTTGAACAATAATTTGTGCAACTGACCCTCCAGTAGGGAACTTCTTCTTCTTCTTCCCTGGACTCCATTTACATCCCAATTAAAGTCTGAATAAACCAGGTAGCTTGTTTTTCAATTCCTTAACTCAAACGATCTCATTATTTGTATGCAGATGACACCGAGCTCTGACCTGAAAACAAAAACCTAATTTCATTCATTGTGTGAGAGAGTCCATGTCTGTTTCATGATGTCCTCCTCGGCTCCAGAAAAGAAACGATAGGGAACACTCTCTGAGGAGCTCCTACAGGTTTACTACATTTACACCAGATAGGAACTAAATTACAAATTCAATCAGCTTTTCTTATGACTCTGTTTCTCTCCAGCTCTTGTGGGACTTGAGTGAGTAAGAGGGAGGTAATTATTGATGAACATTTGATGATAGAGCAGATTAATGAGAAGCTCCTCTGTGTCCGTGGAGGCTTAGAGAATAAAACAGAGGAGCTAGTGGCGTCTTAATCTCACAGAGGCTGTTCTGTCATGGAGATGTGTTGTCGCCTGTCACCATCAGAAATGCGTTTCAGCAGAGGCTGCAGGGTAAAAATTCAATTTACCTGGGAATTAAGCACTTCAACATATATTCTATACTCATCGCATCCCATTACACATCACATCTTCCGCAGAAGACCCAGTGAGTGCTGATAGGACACTTAGGACGTCTTGGTGATCAGCATTGGGCCATAATGTGACCACATGTGAAGCTGAAGAACAACAGAAAGTCTCACAAGAAACTACACTTTACAGTAGGGAGCAGATCAGGGACTAAGCCTCAACTTCCTAATAAAAGGGACGCATCTGCAATGAGAGGAGAGATTCAAAGTGGATTCTGCTACAGTTCTGACAAAGCTTCACCTTTGTCACTGTGAAGCTTATGTGACTCTGCCCCCATTGGTCATGCGCTGAATTGCTTCTCACATTTATAGTTGAGGATGTTTACACTAACATCTGAAATGAGGGAGCCTTGAGGAGTGTGAGCACATGTCTTTAAAATCACGTGCATCATGCATTAATGCAACTAATAAAGATTTTCCACAAATGACATCCTGTTTTCCCTGACAGGTGTCATTTCTGCACAGCTGCACCTGTTGTTCGTCAACAATTAGGATTACGTTTGAAACAAAGAGTTGATAACGAGCAAACTAAATGACTGTGTTCACAATCCAATTGTCATGATCCCAGTGTGGAGAGACCTCTTCTCTCTCAGTTTGATCACATTAGTCACACTATCAGCTCAAATAAAGAACAGACTCATTGTGCGTCGACAGTGACACACAGGCTTCATTCACGTCTGAGCAGATGGATAAATGACCAGCGTGCTGCCAGTTTCTCAAGGCCGGTGCTCTTTTTCATTAAAACCCAATTTCGTAACATATTGGTCATCAGCTACGGTTCTGGGTATTTAAGTTCCAGCCAGTCTCTCATTTCAAAATCATCATCCGGCAGCAGCACAGTAATAAAGGAGGATAATAAATGAAGCTGAGGTCTGGAGGCTTGATTACAGCAGTGTAACAGTTGGTTTATGACTGTGAGGGATCAGATTATTGTTATAGAGGAGAGAGAGAGGGAGAGAAAGGAAGGACAGTGCACACCTCAATCAAAATTTACTTCTGTGACGTTTAACAAGTCCTTTCTGACACAATGGTTTGGATTACTGCAGAAGTGTTGGACACACTTTCAATCCAGTGTTTCTTGAATAAAGATTCATTTCATATGAACTTGCTGCACGTCGTAAACCATGAGCATTAATCTTCTGCTCCAACTCCACTGCTGGTTTCCAGCAGATGAGAACGGTGAACTAAACTGGTCGTCTGTCTTCTGAAGGACAGAAACGAATGCATTTTGTTTGCAGGGAATCATTATTCACAGACCGTGCCCTCCAAAGTGAGTTACTGTGCCCCCTTACAGGCCAAGCAGTTGGCGCAGAACTTTGCATTTTATTAATTACTTTGGGGATTATGCTATAAAGCACATCCTCCCAATTACCACACACATCTCTTAAGAATTTCCACTGGCTACAAACATCAACTTAACATTTGGTGCAACCACAGCAAAGTATGACAAACACACTTTTAGACCGTAGACACTTAAAGTAAAACGTCCCACTTGGTTCAGTTAGCGGTTTAGAAGGACCTGAAAAATGCACAGTTGAATTGCGTGTGCAAGAGAGACAACGAGACAGGATGTGTTCATATATTGTATGTGAAGGCAGTTATGCTTATTAAGCAGCCTGTGTCACTGCTCGGTCATGTGTTCATATATTGTATGTGAAGGCAGTTATGCTTATTAAACAGCGGTGTGTCACTGCTCGGTCCCCGTAGAGGCATCCAGGCACAGGTGTAGCAAACCTGCACAGGGCGAACCAGCTCCCAGGAACAATTTCTTTAGAGGGTGGGATGTCTGAGAGTCTGCAGTTTGAGCTTAATGCTAACTTTAGCATGCTAACATATCCTAATTTAGCATGTTAACATTTGCTCTTTTGCATTAGTTTTGCAGGTATTTGGTCATAAAACACCAGCAGAATGTCTGAACAAACATCTTGGCAGTAAATTCAATAGAATGAACTGACAACCATAGCCACCTATCAACATGGAGTATATGATATGATATGCACCACAAAATCACAATTCCCTGGGTTTGGCCCATGACAGGAGGGACCTTTGTTACACATCATACTGCTTCTCTCTCTCCATCTGCGTGTTTCCTGTCTGTACTGACAAATAAATGCAAAAGGGCAAAAATGCAATTTAAAAAATGTAGTCATTAAATTCACTTTAATAGATGTTTACATAATCTCAGATTTCCAAACATCTACAGGAAGTTAGGAGGTAGACTGATGCCCTCTGCAGGCAGGTCATCAGAAGTGTAGCTGATTCCAAACTAGTAAAATACACATAAAATCATGTTTTGGTTTTTTGTGCATTTGCTTTTTTTGGACAGTTTGACCTGATGTCATCTCTGTTCATATGCTGAGAAAAACATTTTTTTTTTAAAACGAAAAAGATAAGAAATGTGAAGGCGGCCAGGCATTCATGAAGCAAACATCAGGCAGTGCTGTGGATATAGTTTCCTGTTTAGTTGCCCTACCTGTGTGAGGTGTAAAATGAGATCACATACCCCGCCTTTGTGCTCCGGCTGCTTCACAGGTTTCTTTTAAATAAAGGGACTCTTAGCTGACGAGAAAATTCACTCTACCCTGTTCAGGCTATTGAATCTCAGAGTGGAGAGCGAAAGGCCCTTTCAGAGGAGAAACGTTTGCCCGCTGAAGCTGAACCAGCTTAAACAACTTCTTTTTTTCACTTTAAAGATGTTACCTCAGTCGATATTCAGCCTGTCGGTTGAATGAGAGCGTTTCTCTTTGATCGCTCATCTTTCAGACCTTTTTCCCGTTTCCCCTTTTAATGACTAAGAAAGGGTCATTTCGAGTTTATTACAGCTTTGTAGTCTGCTGGCTTTTCATTTCAGAGGGACTGCAGATGTCAGCTGCGCCTCTGCTAACTGTTTCAATACATCAGATGATTACAGCAGAGAAGGTGATCTCCAAGTTCAGTTGTTGAAAACCAGAAACTAAAAACTTTTTATTTTGCATTTACTGTATTAATTTTAGTTCCAGGAACCTGGTTATTTGTTATTCAGCATCATTAATGTTATAAATGACACTTGTTTCACCTGTTCTGTGAGCCACAATGTCTGCTGTGAGAAAGCAGCACACAAAGCTTAATTTTACTATTATTTAATTGATTTAATGATCTAGTCGAGGTATTGTGGTCTCCTGTTTGTGTTTCTGTTCAACCTGGCTCCTCTGCCACACAAACACACACTAATGAACCTGACTCGGCCACTCCTCCCTACACCTCTTTTCACTTGCCCTAATTTATTTTCCCCCTGTATATATATATATACCTGTCTGTTTTCACCAGTTCTTTCTCACATTGTTCCTCAGTGAACATGTATTGAACCATCCCAAGTCTCTGTTTCCTTGTTCACTGGTCAACTGTTGCCTTTTAGCTTTCTGACCTAGTCGTGGGCTCATCATCTGTCTGAACACTGACAGATTTCTTGCTCCTTGTTCATTTTCTCAGTAAACTGTCTTTAAGTTCTTCAACTCTTTTTTGATTAAGGTTAATATAAAAAGTGGACTCTGCCTTTCTCGTCCCTGCATGTGTGTGTGTGTGTGTGTGTGTGTGTGTGTGTGTGTTGTGAGTAGCTATAGTTTGTTTTCAGTCTCAACAGTGACTATAATCAAATTTGCATACACAATTAACCAGTTAGCAGTGAAAGAACATTGCCTTTTCAGCTTCAGTATAAGCTTCTGTTTCTTATTCCCCAGCTGTATTTGTTGCTGCAGTTACTTCCCCAGCGGGATCAATAAAATCAATCAAAATGTCAGATGCAAGTTAAAACAGAGAGTAAATCGAACTATTTTAAAAGAGCAATCTGATGTTCACTTTGATCAGTACCCTGACACTCTGAAAGGATTAAATTGGCAAAGGTGAAGCCTGCTGCAGCTGCTGACGCAAACATGCGTCTGCTGGCAAATGCTGTCAATCACAGTTATTTCAATTACAAAGAATCTTGTCACACTTCACAGGCTGTCAGACAGTAGCTGACCGTTTAGCTCACCTAGTTTCACATGTGATGGTTTGCTAATTCTGATTAAATCAAATTAATTCCATAAGTTGTCCAGTTATAGTGTAGGTGTCAGTGATACAGACTTTCAAAATTAAAGCCACTTTGTGTAGAGATTATGTAGAGATTGAGTGTTTTCAGGACACTGTAAAGTTAATGTGGTGAAATTGTTGATGGAAAGTTGCAAAAATATCTTTCATTTGAAGCAGTGTTTGTGTCTATCTGTTGAATATTTACTCTCTGTTTTTGGTCTTTTCCAACATGCTGAACTATATTCACCAGCGAGTTGCTAAATGTCCGTTTTCACATGATCCCAGGTCTGTAGTTTCCACCAATTGTGACCTCTGTAGCCGGTGTTTGTAGATCCACTTTATAACACTAAACTCTTTTTTTTCTTCAAAATAACTGATTTTCGAACATGCAAGAGACAAGACTTGAATAAAATCATATCGACGGGCACCTGGTGTTGTGAATGTTTAATACAATAATACAGAAAACAGCTGTACAGTATACAGTGCACGCACACACACTCAAAGTCTCTCAGTCACACACATACACACAGCCAAAGAGCACACAATGACTATACAGTAGCACACATTGCAAACACAAACACAGTGCTCAGCGAATCTAATGAGTTTTCACTGTCGGCCATGTTTGTGTCACCATTCAGCTCAGTGGCCGTTGCTATAGAAACTGGTGTTTTTCTTCTTGTTGTCACCACCATGATGATAATACAGAAAGTACTGTTGTTTGTTCAGTCAGGTGAAGCGACTAACAAGGTTTTATAATTGAGTACAGAACACAACAGAAGCGGTTTTCTGGTGGCCACACTTCCTCTGCCTCATCTGTTTCCATCTGACGGTAAAAGCGTTTGTGTGTAAAGTGTAGTTTGTCTTTAATTCACAATGCTCTCTGTGGGTTCAAACTGTCAAACGTGTTTCACCTCTGGACACGTCTCCCTTAATGACATCACAACAGGTAGAGGTAGTCTGACATCACATTTGCAACAGGCGTCCGCATATTCCTCTCCTTTTCTTATTCCCCTGCTCCTTTCCACAAAAACACCCACGTTGTACTTAAAGTAGAGTCACGAGAAAAGACTCACTGGAGCTTATCCTTCTCGTAAACTGAAGCATATTTCTGATGGAAACAAACCTACTTCACCTGCTTTGTGTAATAAGGATGACAAGGATGTGGCTCAAATGATTCAATTTGTCACATTCTGTTGAAAAGTCCGTAGCACCGACTACAGTGTCGGAGATCAATAACAGTGGGGCTTGCACGAGATGAACACTTTGCTTGTTGCGGACAGCACGCACCCCCCCGGTCTGCAGAGGAGATCACCCCCCCACACACACACTGTCTGCAGGAAGCATGTTCAAACCTTAACTCAATGCTATCGTTTAAATCTGTGTTTCTAACAAACTGGAGCATTTTCATGAGGTATAGCTTCCATCTGTTCCTCATCCACAGCTAGAGTTGGAGAATTGTATGAGGTAACACTGCAAATAGTCACCACGTCACTAAGCACCTGGCATCACCAATGACATTTATTCGTTTGGCACATTTTGCTTGCTAATTAACAGCCACACCTAGCAGTGCACGGTACAATGTCTACCACCATGTTAGCATGCTAACATTTGATCACAAGCTGAGGCTGACGTCACTGGTTCCTTTTAAGAACCAGCAGCCTTTTAAGAAACAGACTTTTGAATTTTGGAATTGTGGACGAGAGTTCAAGCCAAAAGTTGTATTAGACAAAAACTTGTTGTTAGAACTCTTCCTGATGAGCAACACGAATGTTTGACAATTTGACAAAGAGCTTCTTGTTGGCGCTAGAGGAGAAGTCAAAGTATCACCACAGTCATTAGGATTTATTGTCTAATAACCATGAATAGCAGGTAAAGCTGCTGAGTGCTATGTTTTTCTTAAAGGCAGTACAATGCTTTTTCTGGAAACACAAAAACATCTTGGCTGTAGTTGTTAGATATGATCCATCCTCAAAGTCATGCAGCTAGCACTGATATCCTGAAGACGTGTATCGACTGATGTTTGACGGTTAGACATAACAGACTGGGACTTGGCCAGAAGCGCAACATACTTGATAATCTGAACCCAGAACAAAGAGCAGAGCTGAGATCAGTCTTCATGTACAACCACAAATGTGTCACGGTATATTTTTTTTAATGTGTAAGGTCTTAAACCTTACACTGTAAAGTGCCTTGAGATGACTTCTGTTGTGAATTGGCGCTATATAAATAAAGTGGAATTGAATTGACTGTGCTCAGCTTCATTCACAAAACCTCCAGGTGTGCTTTTTAACACCTCCATGTCTCATTCACATGTCTCCTGCTTTAGCCATCAAGAGGAATAGTTGAGCCATTGTGCGCTCTTTGGTTTTCACCTGCCAGTCTTTACTTTTTAAATGTGATACTTCTACTTATTTCACAATAACGTTCCTCTGAGTCTCTAATAAAATCACAAAACACTTTCACCAACGTGAATGGATCATGAAGCTGCTAAGAAGCTATGGTCTGATGAATGTTGTGACTCTGTCATATTTTCATAATGAGTTGTAAACATAAGATCTGGTGGCCCTTTTGAGGGCCACTGAGGGGCCATAGAGTCAGCTGCTGAGAGAGTCTGAACTCTCGTTGTCACTGCACCGTGCCACCTGCTGCCATGGTGATCCGCCACAGTCGGATACAGTGGTGAGTTCGCCACAGCGCGTCATCAGGCGTTTTCAGGCACTTCATCATCCTCCTCTTCGTTCCCTGGCCCGGCGCCTGTTACAACAACATAATAACATAGATGATACATGTCTGGTAATTGATAACAGATGGGAAAGAAGTTGAAAATTCAGCATTGAAGATTTGAACTGTGGGTTGACCTGCCTTTACAGACATACAGTACATACATTAGTACGTACCACACTTACAAATTACTGCAGTAAACAGCAGCATATCTGTTTACATGTGGTGTCACGTTAATTTATAAGATATAATTTGTACCGTTCCAGGTCAGGTGGTCTGCAGGCATGTGGTCAGGCGATTTGTCATTCGGTGTGTCATCGGGCTGGGAGACATCTGAGTTCTGTGATTGGTCAGAAGCGTGTCCATCAGGGATGCTGTGACTGGGTGAGGCATGTGATTGGATGTCTGAGTCGACACTGGACTTCACTTCCTCTTGTTTTTCTTGCTCCTTATTGGCCAACTCTATAACACGGGTACATGAGACAAACAGAAACATTTAAGGTACAGGATGCTTGATATGCAATATCTGTAACAAGGAACATGTGATGTACTGTGCGTATATACAGTGTGCGTGCGTGCGTGCGTGCGTGCGTGCGTGCGTGCGTGCGTGCGTACCATGCACAGACAGCTCTTTCCAGCGGTCCTTGTTGCTGGAGATGACACCAGACAGATGGAGCTTCAGAGCCGGCAGGTCAATGGCCGTCAGAGAAAAGTCCATCTGCCCATCATCGCTGTTCCCATGGCGACCACTACTGTGTCTCTGGACCGACTCCACGGTAACAGAGCCACTTCCTGTAAGGCTAAAGCAGAGCAGAGGACTAGGACCCACATGGAAAGAACCGATACCTCAGCCCTGCTACAAAGTCTTTGTCAGATTCTGGTAAAATAGTTTTTAATAACTTATTAAATTAGTTTAAGCTTATTATTGAGGCCTATGAACACCAGTCGTGTCTTCTATTTAGCAAATTATATATCTGTGATGAAGCTGCTTTTCTGCCTCTAAGTTAACAAAGCTTGATGCCACAATCCCCTGATGGCGGCATTTCAAGCTACCTCCTGTCAGGTGAGCGAGTCAGGTGACCGCGAGGAAGAGGTAGGATTGGTTAGGACAAGGTATAAACAGGTCCAAGTCCAAGTCCAAGTCCACTCACTTGCTCCTCGCTCAGACATCGTGTTTTCTTCTCATGTCCCGAGCTCTCGTTCGTATCACTTGTGC
>JAUYWH010000013.1:1966889-1981437 GCA_034779795.1 Ctenopoma multispine | reverse complement strand
GCAGTTGGGTCAATCCCACACGCAACAAGGGCGTTTCGTTCACACACTGTGTCTGTGTCTCTACACGCCTGACACCTCCTTAGAAACCTTCCTACCTCTGGATCTTTTAGAATATTAGAATGCGATGGGAGAGAATTAGGATAAACTATGTATAGCTTAGTGCTGTAGCAGTTTGATGTTTCTATACAGAAAGATTATTTCTATTTTATTTGTCTAGAGTGTGGTATATTAACATGAATTAAAACTCATTAGTCACCCAATAAAATATGTATTTCAGTGATAAAATAATTTGGAGTAATCAGTTTGTTCCAGGATAATGAGACCATGTCATGTGTTTAACAAAGAGTCTTCACTGTGACTTCTGTTATATCACAGCAGAAAAACGCTTAATAAAACACACATGCCACCTCTGTTACTCAAACTGGACTTTCTTGGATCCTATTTTAGGTCTGAGCAGTACCGAAAGCAACATGCAACAAAGGAGAACTGATCATTAGAAAACCATGTGCAATGATGGTAACACAACTGAAGACGTATCTCTTCATGAAGAACATGGTCTGTGTCCAAACTTTTTACTGGTTGGATCAACATTTGTACAGAGGAGAGTTTCATGTCCATCTAAGGTCCGAAAGTGCATTAAGTACAGAAGCAATTTTCAACAATTCTGTGGCAGTAGTAGTACCTGGACCTCCTGTTTCCAGTCTCTCTGGCCTTCCTGTCCTCTTCAATCAGAGGACCAATCACTCTCTCCGTTGTGTCAATCAGAACGCTGAAGGTCGGCTCCACGATGAAGTCTATGAAACCTGCAACCAGACAGAGACAGACAGACAGAATGGAGAAAAGACAGTGAGATCTAGGATGATAAAAAAGCCAGTGAGAGTTCAGTTCTGCAAACCACCATGAGGTGTCACTGTCACTGTATCAAACTTAATAAACACAGTTTCTAGTCGGCTTCAGTGATGTTCCTCAAAGGGACACTATATATTTCTATATTACTCTGGAAAACTATTATATATGTCCAGCACCTGCTGCCAGAACAGGTTCAATGCAACTCGTCATTTCTTCTCCTGAACTCTACAAGAGGGACAGAAGCACCACAGGTGGTCAAATGGCTTAAGAGTGTGATGGCTTTTGTTGTGATTTGGTTCTATATAATAAACTGAACTGAATTCTACAGTGAGTGTGAAGCACACAGCATTTGATTCACATAACTCATTAAACTATTCAGTGACCCGTCATGCTGCATAGATGGGGGCACCGTCATGTCATGTTTGAAGTGGTCGACGTGTCATTCTTCAGTCAGCTTGGCTAACGGTTGTTCTTACCTATCTGTGACTGGGCGATCATGGTGGCTTTGCGGTCGCAGAGAGGAGAAAAAGGAAGGCCGAGTTGCACCTCTTTATCTCCCTAGAAAAGACACAGTCGCCAAGGCAACTTGAACATTATGTGTGCTCGAATCAGCTCCCTGTGATATTTACACCCACTTTTTGCCACTTGAGCATGATAAACACACAAAAACAGCAAAGCAAACACTGTAAACTCAACAGAAAGAGGGATGGCTCTTTGAGTGTTAAATGGTTTGGCTGTGTGAGCACGTTTATGTCTTAAGGGAGACGTGGGTTGCCTTCAGTTAACTTCAAACAACAGTTCAAGTTAGAATTGCTGCAGATTAGTGTTCAGAAGGGTTAGGTTACAGAAAGACAAACACACACCTGTCTAAAGAACTCCTCCATCAGACTGTGAGTCCAGCGGTAGTGCAGTGGCCAGGCCTTAGCTGGGTGACTGATGTCTGCAGCATGAAGCATCAGAGACAAAACCTTGACTTTGTCTATACTGCAGAGAAAGAGAGAGAGAATCTGATTAAAGACTAATCTCACTAATTAAAACTTGTTCAATAATCTGTAATCGAGTGTAGTAAGGGCTCTCTGTCGGTCTCCTGTCTATAGGATGAGTTATGTGTCTTTAATTGTGTATTTTGATCACAGTGTGCAGAGTACAGCCCCCAGATGGCTGCTGCTGCAGTTCCTGCAGCAACACGAGCAGAACAGTGTGTCGACAGGCTGATGACAGCACTTTCCCCACAATCTCATCCAAGCGTGAGCCGAGAAGCGTGACAGCTTCCCGCATTCAAAATCTCCACACCTCTACAACTCTAGCAGGACAGACAAAGAGAGAAGGGAATCTGGACTCTTGTCAGACTCTGTGCTATTCCTGTGGAGGTCCCTACACGGATGCAGAGACCGATCTGGTTCGGCAGCCTGCAGGACCTTATGTTTATTTCACCAAACTCCCACTGATGATCTGGTTGTCAGACTTACACAGTCTGCCAGAATGCAGTGTTCAAGACTTTGGACACTTAGACTTGGAACATTAAAATTACACAGTCAATTAAATTCATTTGCTGTCCATGGGCTAACTAAACACCTTGTACTGGGGGACTCAGTACTCTCAATTAAACTAAATTCATTAACCAATGAATGAAACTGACAGACTTCAGAGGCTATTTTGCACTAAAACAATAAAAGAAATTAAACATTTTATGATAAGGGACGGGGTCATTTAGTCACATCGTATACAAAGTAAATGTGTTGTTTTAGCTAGAGGAGCATCCTGGTAATAAAGAAAAAATACACGACGAAATGAAAAATATTTAAATAATCAGATGTCCAAAGTCACAGGTGCAGCACTGACCTGTGTGTCTGTGTCAGGGAGTTCCTCATGGTCTTGATCTGCTGGAAGTGACAGGACATGTCTGTGGACATCACCATCTCTATCACCAGGGACCTCAGCTCCCTGCCAATAATCAACACAATTAAAGATAATCACTGATCAGTCATCACCTAAAGAATCCAAGTATCAACTAATCAGTTATCTGCATGTGAACCTCCAGTCGTCCTTGTTCAGGTTGACCAGGATGTTCATGTCCTCCTCTGCCATCAGCCTGTAGGCGGCACTGACGTGATGGTTCTCCAGCACTGATCTGTCGTTGTACAGAATGGCCACCTCCGACCTGAGAGACACACACCCCCACCCAGGCAGTCTGATCATACTGTACGTAAAAAACGTGCAAGGAAGACTGGATCCATGGATTCAAAATGTTTTTCTGTCTGTCCACATCAGGTTTAACAATCTGACACTCGCCTACAGAGTGGTCAACTCAACAGCACCTTCCCATCTTCCCATCTTCACATTTGCTACATGAATATGGTGTCTACTCGTTTCAGTGTTGGGTCACATATTCAGGAAGGTACTGTGGGGTCTGATCTCTCTGAAGTCACAGGGGGGATAATCTTCAAAGGAACATGAAGTAATCTGATAAAGCTAACGTCTGCATCACCTGGTGTGGATGTGGAAGTTGTTGGTGGTTCCCGTGTGCTCGAAGTCGTGAATTGCTGCAGCAAAAACCATTGCGAGAATTTCCAGCTCGCTGAGCCAGTGCTGTGAACACACACAGACACACACACACACATAGATACATACACACACTGTTAGCTGACTGACTGTCTAAAGTGCCCATGTAGATTTTTATTAGAGACTCAGACATTAAAGGAGACAGGGTCACTGTTTGACCCTGGAACTAAAGTAACTTCAGTATTATAAAATGTGTGTGTTTGTGTACTTGCACCTTGCATTATGGGGACTGGACTTCTTTTTGGGGACAAAAAACTAATCTTCATAATTTAAATCACAAAATTGTAGTGTAGTCGTGTCAGACGATTAGGTTGTGTGTATGTATGTGTCTTTCCAGGGCCAACATCTGTGTGTGTGTGTGTGTGTGTGTGTGTGTGTGTGTGTGTGTGTGTGTGTGTGTGTGTGTGTGTGTGTGTGTGTGTATGTGTGTGTATGTGTGTGTGTGTGTGTGTGTGTGTGTGTTACCATCAGCCCAGTGTGCAACATCAGGAAATGTGCCGTCTGCGTGACGTCGGCGGCGTGGATCAGGTTGTGGTAGGGGTTCCTGTGTTTGCTGTATCCGTTCTCCAGAGCTTCAACAAACTGCACCAGAGCCTGCAGAGGGATCTGAACACAGTGCAACAGGTAATACAGGTACTGGAGAAGGAGAAGTTGTAATTATGAGATAACATCAACATGTTTCTGTACTGTTTACCCACAAAGGAAATGCAAGAGCCACAACTACAAATTATAATTTTATGGTGGGTCATGTGCAGGACAAGGCTAGCTGTTTCCATTCATTTGCAGTCTTTGTGCTAAGCTAAGCTAATCAGCTTCTGCCTGTAGCTTCATATTTTTTCAGTTGTTGGTTTTGGTGTCTTTATAGGTTTAGACCTCACTCGTTCCAGAACTGTTTTCACAAAGAGATCAATCCACCTCTCCCACTGCAAAGTAGAAATCTTCATGGATCCACCTGGGTCCTCAGAACCAAGAGCCAACCCAGGAGTTCAATCAAGTCACGTACAAATTATGTAGTTTAATCAGTTCAGGTCTAGTTTTCATTGGTGTCGGGTCATTTTCTCCAGCACCAGATTCACAGCATCAGTACATCCGGTACTTACGATACGATATACGATATCAGTACTGGAGCTGAGTTTATTGTTGGAAAATCATATTGTAGAATTTGAATTACAGCTTGGGAACGTGAACCTTTTTTGTCCAGTTGACTACGTATTGTTGGTTCAGGAGACTGAAACAGGACAATGATTGGTAAAAATTACACAACGTGAACAGGAGGAGAGTCGGGGATTGAACCACTGACCCAAACCTTCTAAACATTATATAGGAAGCTGATGATAAGAAGCTGTGTGTACCCTGAACCTGTTGATGAGATCGTATCGGGTCAACAGGTCATAGACGAGGAACTTCAGGGCGTGGTCTCCAGTGCCGTCGTGGAAGGAAAAAACATCAAAAGACCACTGATCCACTTCCTGTAAAATAAGAATCATCTTACTCAATGTTGGAAAGTAACTAAGTACATTTACTCATTAATGTTACTTTTACTTCACTACAAATCTGAGGGAAATGTTGAACTGATGCCCAGAGAAATCACTTTATTGGTGGAGTGTTTGTATTTTTGTACATAAAGTATATTTTAGAGCATGTACTTCATACTTAAGCTTGAGTAAAAACATTGAAGTAGCTCTTCTACTTATAGTGTAGTATTATTCTACACAGGCACTTGCACTTTCAGTGTTGCAGTTGTATATTACAGTTGAGAGGCCGCTTATTTTGATTGACTGTCTTTCGGTCTAATTGGGTGTAATGTCATATCTTTACCAGTAGAGGATGGTGTGATGACGATGTTTGGTCACAGTGGGAAGAAGTCAAACTACAAACCCAGTTAAATTAAAATTATTAATTCCATTACAATTACATTTGAAGTAGCTCATATGATGATTGACACAGTGTTTGTTCTCTGAACTCTGAACACTATGTGTATTGTTTCCATGTGTGTTTCACATCACAAGATAAGTATAATGAGAAACGGCTGCAGAATAATTTGAATTTAATTTAATTTTGTTTGTACAGGAAGCCCTGAAGGTGAAATATATTTATACAGCACTAAAGCTACATTTTCTCTACCTCCTCCTTTCCTTCTCTAACTTTTCATCTTCATTTCCTGTCCTTTATCTATTCCTGTCCTTCACTGCATCCTCCTTTTTGTCTCCATCTTTTCATTTCCTTATTAAGCCACTGCTCTCTGTTCTTCAGTGTCACCTTTCTTATTTTTATTGCTCAGTTATTTCCTTACCTATTTGTTTTCTTAATTCATCATGGATCTTGTTTTCCTCTACTTCACCCTTTTTTGTGTGCTTTTTGTTTTTAGCCTTTATCCTTTATAATGTTTTCCTGCATTCATTCACTTTTCCTCCTCGGATTCTTCCTCCCTTTTTCTTCTTCCTTCTTTCCTTTTGTTTTTCATTCTTTGGATCTCTACTTGACTTTTCTTCTCATGCCACCTCCTTTCTGGCTGTTTCCATTTCTGCAGTATAAAAATATACTGAATTTCCCAGAGGAACCTTCCAGAGGAATTCATAAAGTTCTATCTAATCTCTCAGTAAAGGTAGGTCTTAGTGTTGATATATAATACACATGGATGGCACATGGATGTCAATTGGCCGTGTGTCCCTGATATTATTGTGCCTAACCCGGCTGTCTTTGTATATAAACTCTATCAAACCATGATGGTTCTACCCTGTAACCAATTGTCTATAACTGTTGTCAGGGTGAGAGCTCCGTCAGACAGTTGCCAACATTCCTATGGCACCGAGGAGGGACCCCCCCAGTGAGTCAATCAGTGATGCAAAGGTTAACCTTCAGGATCAGTATGAGATTTTTGTTGTTTTCTGACACTGGTTGCTCTATAGTTATGTTTCTTTGGATTGCATGTTTGTTGCTATTCTACGTTGTGTGGAACGATTGTGCAAACGCTGACTGACAAATAAAACAAACTGTCTGAGCGTGCATATGTACTTTAAGACATAACTTTGTTACATCACCACTGTATCTTGTCTGGGATCAGCACGAATATTATATTGGACCAAAGCGTTTCTTTGTTGTTTCCTCTCCTGTGTTGAGCTCAGCTCACTGTGTCTGTATGACTTTGTGTTGCACAGTCCTCATGAGAAGTCCCCCGGGGACGGGAATTCAAAGTTACACAGAGGATCCAGGCGTGCAGCGCAAATGGCAGAGATGACATTTGCTTTATTACAGTTAGTGTACAATCATAATTATTTTAAAGATGGTAATTTAATATAAAATCTCATAACAATAATGTTTCAATTATTAATAAAATTTATTGCCAAAAAGCAGAGATAACATAATAAAATGTTAATTCCTGCTGCCAGTGACACTACAGCAATAAAACAGTTTTTACCTTCAGAGCTGTCAAAGCTGTGGGCGGGAAGGTCAGACCGGCCATGTTGGATGTCCGTCTGTACATCCTGATGTCACACACAGATAAAAATATCATGCACAAATCTCACACATAGATACAGATAGTTGCATGCATATAAACAGTCTTCACACAGACCCCCTCCAGACACAGTTTGTGACTAGGATGGATTGTTTGTCACCATGGTAACATCTCCTAAACACACGCACAGTGAGCGCTGCCTCGCTGCAGCAGATATTTTTTGATTTCATGCGTCATTAAGCTGCAGCAGATGAACTGATAGCATTCTATCACTGCGAGTCGTTTACACTCTAATGATATTGGACCTCATAGTTTCCCCATCTCCAGTTCACTTGGACACTAACATCATTACACTTCACGTTGGACCTCATAATCACATCTGCGGTAAAGTCGGCCGGATGTTTTCTGTTTATTTTGAAGAGGTTGATTATTTTGTGTCCTTTCTTCAGACACTGAAGGAAAAATAACTGACTGAGTGATTCAGAACTCATCTTTCCTGTTTTTCTTATAAACTACATGCCCACAGGTATGTGGACACCTGTATATGCCAAACCATGTGGGTCAACCTGATGAACATTCTTCTGGTCTCACACTTTCCACCAGATGTTGAACCTGTTGCAGGGATTTATTCCTCACCCGTGTCTTGTCCTTGTATCTTTGTGCATCCCACTAAAGATGCATTGAGAGATGCATGGAAAGGATGTATGGTATGAAGGGAGAGGAACCGAGGAAATGGGTTTCAGGAGACATGAGACACCATTATTGCTGATATCTCCTCAAACATTGCTTCTTAAAAGTAGGAGGCTATGGCATGCCCGTTAAGATGGAGGACCAAAACAAAAAAATGTCACCACTATTATTCTTTTCATATGCTTTGTCAGAAACTGATGAGAGCAACATTTACCTCTCTACAAAGATCCCAGCTTGCACTGCATGGACGATGCTCCTGAATCTTGGCTTCTCCTCCGGGCGACGCTTGGCCATCCCCATCTTTCTGCTGAAGGTACACGCCAGCCAGTCACGTACTTCACTGGGCACCGACTCTGCCTGCAAGTCACTGAGCTCGTCCTCTGTGTCCAACAGACGCCTGCAGAGCACAAAACACCTCGTGACCATTTTTGATAAAAATGAGCTCAACACAAAAACCTGATCTTGCTTTATTTTTTTTGCCTTGTCATTTTTAGTAGAACATTACAATCTGTATTCTAAATCTAAATCTGTCTGTGAAAACTCTGAGTAAACCGTGTTATGTCTAGACTGAAGTTGACTGTTTAATTCTGTTCCTAACATTTGATTCAGTTTTTACAGGATTTTGTGGGTCAACTGGAAGATACAATGCCAGTTAGTCTTGTTATCTGAATATTATGGATATGCTCTAAATGTAGACTGATTCTAACATCTAATTAAGATTTATTTTCCACCCTTGCTTCCATTCTTCTTTCCCTCCTTTCTTACTTTCGTCCGTCCCACCTGGTCTCATCAGTGTAAACAGCGTCCAACATGGCAGCAGCGAGCTCCAGGTTCCTGCGGAGTTCTGGCAGGTCCACGACACCATGGTCCATCTGCTCCAGGACCCCCTTCAGCCTGACACAAACACACACAGGACTCTGATTTCACATTAGAGTACAGACGACTGTTTTCTCTCTTTCTCTTTCTTGCTGGTTTAAAGTTTTTATTCAGTTGGAAAAAAAAGTGGTGTAATTCATTTGCAACCAACCACAGTTTAGCAGCATGTGAACCAAAAGTAATAAGAGTTGTGTGGTTGTTTGCTCATGTTGCCAAACCATTACCAATCAAATCTGATCCAGTTACACCTACACAATCCTGATGAAGTGTTTTAGTGTTAATATCTTAATAAATACCACACAGGAATGTTTTCTCTGCACGTTAGCTTTGATTGTTGCTCATTTCACTGATTAAAAGACTGCACCTGTAAAGCATTTTTCTACCTCAGTGGACAAAGTGCTTTATAATTTTCCACACTGATGGCGTGCGATCTGCCGACCATGCCCACCAGGTGCACCAAGAACACTGTAAAATGTGAACCAGAGAAGCTGGAGACTGAACTTATAACTTTGGAATTAGTGGATGGTCCCACTCTACTTACTCAGCCACAGCTGCCCAAATGTTTTTTAAGTGCTACAGAGGCTTTTGAATGAAAATGATAATGGTTTTAACAGAGGTCAGATTTAATCTGACAATATGCAAAGGGACCGTTGTATTTTTAGTTACACCTTCACTGGGTGCCCATGTTAAATAATGGTAATGTTCTAAAAGAAGGAAATGTGAGGCCGTGATGGATGCAGTTTCTGTTCCTTTGGAGACAGAAACAGCCTAACACCATCTGTTCACAGCACTTCACAGACAACCTGCCTAATATTAGTTAGTTTTCCCTATAAATTGTTACTATATCTACTTCAGTAGTAGTGTAGGTGTCATGCTGTACTGTAACAGGGGGATGAGAGGTCGGTTATTTCTCAACAGTAAAGTAAAGTTACCTTTGGTTTAGTGTTTGTACGGCTGAATTTCAACAGGTAAATTGTGAAGCTATGGTTTGGTGGTGCTCAGTCGCTGTGTTCTGTCTATATTGTCCCGAACGGGCAGAATCTAAAACGAACAATTTGAGAAGAGGTACTGCATAAAGGCCCATTATAAGACAAAAAGGTTCTTGGATTTGTAAATTGTCCAGAACTATTTCAGTGTAGCTCCAGAATAAAAATAGGAACCTGAAATCACACCTGATATGGCCTCTTTATAGGGACAATCCTCGAACATGTGCAGAAATTATCCAGTGTTCCACTCTTAAGGGAACTTCACAGCTGAAATATGTCTTCAAACATATTTTTCTTTAACAGCATTTGCACGGTGTTCAGCTCCAGTCTACTGTCTCACTTTCTGGGGGTACCTCTACCATCAGTGCTCTGCTGAGTCTGTTGCCACAGTCGTTTTTCACAGGTCTCAGGTAAATACCATCCAGCTTATTCCTGTATGCTACAATGACAATAATATTATTTCATCTTTGGTTAAACGCTTCTTAACCCGAATGCTACTCTGTCCCCTTTCTCCTTCTACTGCTGACGAATCTAGTTTCATCTCCACCTACAGAAACATCCAGCTGGCTGCTTGAAATGATGATCATTTTAATCTTCCCCCAGCAGGCAGATGTGGTGTTTAGTGCTGCTCCTATAGACTCCTGGTGGTCCCTCCCACGTCATCATCAACTGATATCTGGGCAGGAAGATTTTGGATTGAAAACCAAGTCTAAATGTTGAGGATATGTCCAGCAACCATCGATACACCTGCATCAGTTCGTAACAAAAAATAAGTAAATAAATCATCCTCCTCGTACAGTTCATCTTTAGTGGGATATGTCCGTTTGTGCTACGTTTAATGGCAAGCCATTAATTTTAAGACATGGTCCCCAAAAATGCTGTCTGCAGGCTGCACACACCTGTTAACTGGCAGGAGGAAGTATCCGTCCTTCGTACTTTGCACCCACACAGCTGCTCCCCTGTTCACACCACACAACCAGAACATAGAAATCTGTTTCCTCCAGATGGACATATGACACATTTGCCTCCTGTCAATCAGCCGACACCCACAATAAGTAACAGGAGTCTCCTTCAGGAAGTAAACAGGTTGTCTTATAGTCTGTAATCAGCCACGGCACCAACTCATGTCAGTCTGAAACTTAAATCATAAAAATCTATATTTATACATTTGACACTGATCTTTTCATTTGAAAGATAGAATCCCAGTTAGTCTTGACCCATTCAAACTGCAGGTGATTATAACGACACCTGTGCTGGTCAGAGATTTTAATCTCATATAGAGCATGTAGGTATGTGAGTAATAATCACAGCTGCAGTTGCACTCTCATGATTTTCCTGCTCCTCCTGTAATTTAAATCCCGTCTGAAGTGTCATCCTAATATTTTAATGTAGAGATTTTGCAGCATGAAGAGCTGGTTGTCCTTCGCCTTTTAAACAGCTCAGTGTGAAATCAGATTTTTGTGTGGAAATAGAGGAAGAAGTCAAACATTTGGTCCAGTTTGGGGAATCAAAGAAGAAAGAGCACAGTACCACTCTCTTCTAGCTTTTAGTTTTTTCCATTTGGGCAAATGTGTCAGTGGCTTAGTTGTTAATGAAACTAGAGAACATTAACTTGCTGCAACGACTGGCTTTTCTAAAGTAAAGTGATTTTCTCCAGGTTTATTCCTGCAGAACGTTGCACTGCTGGTCTGTGGTGGATGAACAATTCAGATATTTCATGCTACACAGTGAAAAAAAAAGTCCTAATATAATATATGTATATATTCTATAAAGTATAATCAGGAAAATATACAAAACATTTTAAGAGTACTTAATGCAGATATATTGGACTGTTGAGGATCCCATTAGATGTTAGTGCTCATGCATAATGGACTTTACAGTTGTAGTTGGAGGAGCTCTTTTTAAACAGTTGATATCAAAGAGCAGCTAATGACACATTATGGTTCAGTTTGATTTGATCATTTTCTCGATTTAACTGTTTAATTTTAGCTACTGTATTAGTCTCCATGGGGACATTGCTGTTGGACAGCAGCACATAAATAACGGCAAACCACCAATCCTCAGGATACCAACTGATTAACTGACCCCTCAGGTTTTACATTCAGCTACAACTACACAGAGCCCAGAGTGATTTGTTTGGTCCTCAAAACAATTGAAAAGGAAATGAAACATCCTGAAGCTGTAACTATGAAATGTTTTTGGTTTTATGGCCCTTTTGGATCCTTTTTTTTTAAATTATTCACTCAAATTGTTGTAGATTTCTCTGCATCCATCTTTCTTAATAGCCCAGAGTCCAGCAGCTGCTTCAGAAGCTATTTCCATAAAACGTGCATTAAAAATGTTCAAAATGTGAAAAGACAGCTGAGACAGAACTTCCATCCATCCCAAAGCTTGTTTTCTACAATACCATGTGTGAACGTTTAAATAATTTCACTACCTCATCTGTTTGTATGCACAAATATCAACTTATAAAAAGACAATTATCGTCGTTCAGTTTTGGACTGAGGCACAGTTTTTGTGTGAATGCACTTAGGTACATTTCAACAAGCTGCTGGGAGGCATGTTAGAGTTGATTCTTGATGGGCAGCATCAGGGCGTTACACGGGGGAGTGACTGACAATGACTGGCAGCCTGCCGCCGTTGGTGTTTCAGCCTTCGTGTCCTTTTTTCTGTCGACACCTCCACATTCCTTTTAGAGCTTGGAGAATATTTTGTGCGTTTGTCGAGTGGGTGTCAGAGAATTAAGACAATCCTGCAACATGATTGACTGTGACAAATGTCAGAGGGGTTTGAAGTTTTGATAGATGTCTGTCAGCAGACGACAAGCACCGCAGTCTCTGTCGGGAAGCAACAACCAAAACCTGACACACACAGTCAGACAAACAGTGAAGCTGGTGAGAAAGGGATTGTTTGTACAAAAATAGAGGCTGACAGACAGAAACACAGGTAGGGAGACAGACAGGCAGCCCAGGTGTGTGTGGGAGGAGTGAGAGGCTCTTTAGGCTTCTACTTCAGACTGAGAGCCTCCTCTGTGTCTGATTGTGCGTGTGTGTGATCGTCTGAGTGGCTTACCTCTGCGATGCACTTTTATATTTCTGCCTGTAAACAAAAACAAAAACAGAATCAGTCAGTCAAATGAACCAATCACACGCTTCATTCAGAAAGTCCTCATCGTGTATCTGAGCTCATCATGTGACCAGGTGCGCATCAAAGTCGAGGCACATTTTTGGCATCTGGCAGCGGTGGTTGTGACATACGGCTCATTAAGGCCATTGAAGTAGTTTGAAACCCTCAGCAAACAATTTGCTGCAATTAGCATCAAAATTCATACGTCTTCTCTGAGTCATAACCCAGGCAAATCTGAAAATACAGCACACCTTTTTAGATCTGATGTCAGTTACACTTTGCAAGAACATCATCATCTCCAATGTCCATCACAAATACATGTTCATAAATCCACAGAGAGTCCTGAACCTGCCTGAGAATCATCATGTTTAAACTGTTCTTCAGGGTTTATTAATTAACATTAATCCATGAAGGCGTTGTCGGGTGTCGTCCCAAACATCATTTATCTTAATCCTCATCTGTATACAGCCACCTCCACCTTGTTTGCACCTGTTGTCAGTCATGCATTTTTTCTTTGAAGATCACTTGCAAAGCAGCCTACAGTGAAACACACAACTTTTGCATTTTAATGCTCGCTTTTTGGGATCTTAGTAATTTATTAATGTCTACTAATGCAGCACAGTGTTGTCATATAATCCTATTAACACTGACATTCACCATTTGACTTCTTTGTATTTGCCTTTTACTGTTTGCTTTCATGTTGTTTTAAATAGTACAGTATCTACAGTTTAGTATATATCTATCAGCTGCTATTTCCCAATAAACAGGAGCTGCCACTGTCTACAGTGTAAGTACAGTTTCAACATCATGTTGCACTAAAGTTCACTCTGTAAATGTAGACATTACTTATCCCAAAAAATGTTACTCACTGACGGCAGCTCTCAGAACTGATGGAGCCTCCTGGATGGAAGGTGAAACATCTTCAAGAACTAAAACAAGTCCAAGTGCCACTGAATAAAAAATCTCAGGATACCCAAACATATTCTGCTCTGGTGCCAGTGGTATATGTTATGTTACACTGTGACTGTGCAAGTATACAGGTGCATGCAAGGATTGATGGAGTATTACATATAAATATTCATATCTTACATATATTGTATAGCAATGGGGTCTGTACGGGGTCTGGGGGACCTCAAAGAAACGCCACTGTCAACAAAACACGAGAGTTAATGTCTGCTCCACGGTCATGACTCACTGGTAAATCAATTACTTGAAGTGGACCACTGAAAAATAGTTGTGAATATGTGCACCAGATATCCGAGCATCTGAACACTCCATTTGGTCTGAAATGAGCCAGTCACAGCTCGGGGATGTGACCCCGACATCTAATCACAGCTCTGACACGTCTCTGCTTCGAAATGTGACAACAGGAACCTGTTATTTCATGGTCGACTGGTAATTGCACACTGGCCTGCGTGGGTGGACCAGCGCTGAATTACAAAGACCTGGGTACAGAGCAGCGAGCAGCAGCGAGCAGCAGCGAGCAGCAGCGAGCAGCAGCGAGCAGCAGCGAGCAGCAGCGAGCAGCAGCGAGCAGCAGGCTGCTGCGCTGGGATCTCTAAAGTCAAAATACAAAAGCACGCTGCAGCAGCAACAGTGGCAGGTGAGGACGGAGAGAGTTTCTGGAGAATGAGTCACCACTCTGTCATGACTTTTCCAGGCTGATGCCTTCACTGAGAGAATTAGCACTTAGGTTTTTTGTACTTTCCCCTCTTTGTATTATTGATATCCAATACAAAAGTACATTTTATTAATAGATGCATTATTTATTTGCATCACTTTGTTTGTGATGCACCACCACAGGGGGCATTTCACGCTTCTTTAGTGGTTACACCGCCTACGTCAAGACCGAGCGCCTTGAAGGAAAAGCAGAACCTCCATTAAAACGAAGCAGGGTGATAATAAACCAACTGCAGCGCACACAGACACACACACACACACACAGACACACACACACACACACACACACACACACACACACAGACACACACACACACACACA
>JAUYWH010000013.1:1937900-1966641 GCA_034779795.1 Ctenopoma multispine | reverse complement strand
ACACAGACACACACACACACACAGACACACACACACACACAGACACACACACACACACAGACACACACACACACACACAGACACACACACACAGACAATAGCAGTTAAATTAGAGTTAAATAAGACCACAGAGCAGGATTAACCCTCATGTTATTTTATTATCATGTTAGTGGTGGATGCTTTAAACTGGTTTCTGCTGTTTCTCCTGTGGCTTTACTGGACTGACTGGTCTCCACATTGTGTTTTTGGTTCTCCATGTGATGCCGTCTTATTCATTTCAATACATTTTCATGCATTTATGATGTTTTTCCACTGCAGTAACTGAACTGCTTCAAATGATTTATCTTCTATTCTCTGCTTCAAGAAGCAGTTTGACTCCCCAGTGCACGTCTTCTCGTTTCTCCCTCTCAACAAAGCATAGCAGTAGAAAATGGAGGCTAGCTGACAGAAATACAAAACTATAAAATAAAGTAAATAGAACGTGCACGAGAATGTGCTGCATCAAAATGCTCTGCTGTTACCACGGAAACTAGGGAGGATGGCCAACAAATCTGTACATATTTGTTTTCCCTACCAACAATGGAGATTTGCAAACACAGTTTATACTGTATCCATCAGAAAGAACATCATTTATATTTATATGATTTAACTGGGATAAATAAAGACACAAGAAGGCGCAATGCAAGGAAACACACACACACACAATATGCAGCTGTTGATTTCATGACAGGTTCTACAGTCCCCTCTGAAAGTATTGGAACAGCAATGCATTGGGCTTTTTGTATTTGTTATATTAATAAACAGGGATATCAATGTGAAAACCAGAGAGCTGTGTATGGGAGAAAGTCAGGGCCATTTGGACTGTCCTGAAAAAGAAAGAAACCGCTGGTGTACTCAGCAACATACACAGAACGAGTCGGCATGGAAAACTTTCACGGTATCCAGCTTTACGTCCGGTTCTCTTGAGTTACTGGCATCTGGAACTTTCATCACGTCCACAACTTCAGCCTCACAAAAGCAACAGCAGGTGATGACATAATGGGTACAACAGAGACCTCCACAGAGCAGGGATGAAAGCCTGCCCACCAGGCAGCCCACCATTCGAACAAGACTTCGTCAGCAGTAAAGCTCAGAAAGCCCGGCTGGAATCTACGAGCTCTTGTCTGGATGGAGCATCAACATAGAAGGAGATGAGGGTTTCACAGCTGGGTGCTGCTAATTACAGTTTAACTTATACCCACCTCAAAACCACCCGCCTTCATTCCCATTTTGTGTTGTGTTTCTGGACTCTACCTTTTGCCTTCCGCCATGATTGCCTGGTGTTTTTTGACTATCACTTACCAAACTCTCTGCCCCTGCCACTCCACTTGGATTATAAAAAGTCCTTCTTGCAGAGGACTGGATCTGATGAAACTGCCTTTTCAAACGTTGTGCTCAAGCAGAGCTCAATGAGTTTTCAGATTTGAGCTGTCTGTGGGCAGAAAGCAGGATCTGCTGACTGACCAGCACTGGTCCAGCTCACCTTCGTCTGCCATGTCTGCCTCTTAAAGATCCGCCTCACTCTGTCCTTTATATAATAAATAAAGATGAACCATACTTCCAGTGAGATTAAGTTCAGCCTTCATCTGAGCTGTGACACCCTTTGCCTACAGTCTTTTCTTTGTCTGTATCCAACCCTATTCATTTTTAAGATGTGTCCTCTGCACAGACAACCACAACTTTCTCCCGTCTTGGTCAGATTCTTACTTTTATTTATTCTTTGATTAGACATTTGATTTAGGAACTGGTTCCAACTTTAGTCCGGATTTAGTAAGTCATTAGTTATATAGCACTTTTCTACCCGCGGGTTATAAAGTGCTTCACAGTTAAAGGAAGATAATACAGTAAATAAAATAAAAAATGAGGAAACACATTTGAGAATAAATATATTTGGAGAAGAGGGAGACTGAACCATAATCTGGGAGGCGGGACAGGAAGCAGTGGCAGGTTTTTTATCCGGGACTGGTACAGTAGTAGACCCGTGACGAAGCTCACGCTAAATTCCTTCTGTTATGTGAGGTGAGTAGATTCCCGTCTCTGCTGAATTCTGCTTTTTTTTTTTTTTTTTTACACTTTCAGTGTTTTGCTGTCATCGAATCACTGCTGACAGATAACACGTTCGCTTGCCAATGTTTATTACAGGATTTGGCAAAAATGACACACTTTTCTTGGCATCAACTTCTCCGACTCCAACTTCTGGTGAGAAATTTCAGTTTTTTATCCTGAGATCTTTTCGCTCTGTTGTTGTTAGTCACTAATACAAGATGCTGTATAGAAAGTATTCTGTCAAACACAACAGGAGCCGCAAAGAGACATAATGTGTGTATTTTATGGAAATGATACTGCACACTTTTCACTGCAGGCGCTGATGATCACTGGAAACTTGTTTCTGGTGGAACGAAGATGTGAAGACAAATAACATAATAATATGTACAAGCATCCTGTACACGTGAAAGGCTGCAGAGAGAGAACTTATCGTATTTAACATCTTTACCACATCTCAAAGTAAGAGTGCACAGTAACATGTCAATATTCACATTGTTGTCAAACGCACAAAGCAATAACCAGGGGAGTAGCTCACTTATTTCAGGACGAGAACTGAAGACATTTCTAAAGATTTTTTTGAACTTTTCAAAAGAAAATGTGTTTTTTTAGAGTAAAATCTGTGAGACCTCCTGATTAATTAATAGTAGCCAGATTACTTGTTTTCAGTCTTTATGCTAAGCTAAGCTAGCATATATGATATTTAACTGATATGAGCGTCTGGTAATAAAGCGACCCTTCCTCTTTTCTCTGGGATGATGTTGTTACGTGTAGAAACACCTCCCTGCGTTGTTTGTGTGACATTAAGCGACATACGCGTGCGCACTGACGACGTGTTGAGGCTGTAGTTTGTAAAGATTTCAACATTGTGATGCTCTCCGTCCTTCACACACTGTCATTTCCATGCCCTCCCTCCACCTCTCACTCTCTCCGTCTCGCTGTCTGTCGATCTTTGCAGAGAGTTTGCTGCATCGCAAAGCTCTGCCGTTACCATGGAAACTATGGAGAACAAAAAGGCATGCTGCTTTTTACATCTGCTGCCTCCAAATCCAGACAGATGTGATGATTCTGTTCCTGCTGCGACGTTTCAGCTACTGAGAAAATATCGTACAGACACACACACACACACACACACTTTCCCCCTCGCTCTCCCTTATGTTCAGTGATGTCGCACGCCCACCGTTTTCCAGTCATTTGCTGTCATTCGTCTTCCCTCCATCCTTAATTTGTGCCAGAATCACCACGGCAACCAGCACACTGAGGCCCCCCCCCCCCCCCTCCCCTCCCCGTGGCCGTCAGCCTGATTCCAACACTAGCAGTGATAATTGATCCTCACAACACGATCACCAATCAATAGTGCTGTGACATCGTCACCAACATTACATCATCAACAGCTGATTGTGTTTACTCACATTCCTCTCAGTCGAATCAGGACCTGGTTGTTGTGGTTCTGTTCCAGGGAGTCCTCGAAGTCCTGCGCCTCCTCAGTCCGCTGCACCTCCTCGAACTGCTGCTCCTCCCCGAACCACAGTTCCTCAGTCCGTGACATCTCCTCAGTCTCCTCCTGCTGCTCCTCCTCCTCCTCCTCCTCAGTCTGCTCCTGTTTGCTCTGCTGCACCTCCTCCCCCTCCTGCTGCACCATCCCACTTTGCTGCGCCTCCTCAGTTTGTACCTCTCCCATCTCCTGCATCATTTCATCTTCTTTCTGCAGCATCTCCTCTTCTTGTTGCAACTCCTCAGTCTCCACCTCCTGTTGCTGCAACACCTTCTGCTCCTCTTCTTCTGTCTGTGGAGCCTCCTCTTCCTGCTGCACCTCCTCCTGTTGCATCTCTTCTTTTTGTACCTCTTCCTCTCCTACAGGTTGCATCCCATGTTGCTGCACTTCTTCCTCCTCCTGCTCATTCTCCTGTTGCATCACTTGTTGCTGCGCCCCTTGTTCCTCCTGTTCTCGGTCCTGTTCTTGCACCTCCTCCTCCACCTCCTGTTGCATCTCCTGCTGAAGCAATTGCTCCTGCTCTACTTCCTGCTGCTGCACCTCTTCCTCCTCTTGCTGCTCCTGCTCTTCGTCCTCCAGCTCCTCCTTGGGCATTTGCAGCTCCTCCACCTCCTCATTCATGTCGCTGTGGTGGAGGAGGCGAAGGAGGTGGGTTTTTTTGTTTTGGTATTTGTAGAGTTACAGAGCAGAGTTTGGTTTCTGTGAAGCACCTGGACGTCTCATCGACATCGACACAGATCCCCGTTTAGGTTTGATGAAACTTCATCCAACTTCCTGTGCTGTCGCCTCACAGCTCGGCCAAGACAACGATCTCTGAAGAGAAGCCGAGGGGTTAAAGGTCACACGGCGATGTGCAGAAGTTGAAGAGCAGGAAAAGACTGACAGCAACCCTCAGGAAAAGAAGGTGATCAGGTTCCTTCGGCTCAGCTCTGCACTCCAGCACTGCGTCGGCAAAATGATCAGCTGAATGTCCCAGAGCCTCGCCGTGGCAACGCACAGAGGAAGTCAACGAGCAATAAAGACATGATGGAGTGAGAGAGAGAGGGAGAGAGAGAGGGGAGAGCGATGGAGGAGGACAAAGGAGAAGCAGAGAACCTTGCAGAGCGTTTCCGTGGTAACTCAACAACGGTTGCTAAGAGTGATGGAATCCTGCAGCCGACAGACTTCCCTCCTCCTCTTCCTCCTCCTCCTCCTCCTGCTCACCCCACCAAATCCAAACACACACAACTTTGCACTCCGTTCAGCATTTCATTCAGCCCTCCCCTCGTGTCTGAGAGAGTGTGTGTGTGTGTGTTTTAGACAATGATGATGTAATGTTCCTGAAAATGAGAGTCACACCACCGCTTCAGTCAAGTGGCAGAATCAGTATAAAGTCCTGCTGGTGTCCCCTAGAGGCTGCAGCGGTCACTACAATCACAGAATAGTGCTTTTGCTGTTATTTGCCTGCTGCATTCATGGATTATGGCACAATGAGCCCCTGGTCACAGACATGTCAAAGTCCCCACCCAGTGAGCAGCCAAACTGAAGCTATGACGTTTGCAGTAATGTGGCATCTCTCTGGACTCTGAGGATCTTTTGATTTGTATTTGCTTTGAGACGCGGTCAGAGAGAGACATGCAACTAAAGCCCCCTCTACTTGAAGCCAAACCATGAATGTAGATAATGGGCCCTTGGGCACAGGCAGATAAAAGGTCCCCCACCTCTCCTACATGCAGTGAAAGTCCCAGATTGAAAGCGACATCGTCTATTTTTGGTTGTTTGGTTTTCAGTTATAATGTGTCTCTAACTACAGAGAGGAGAACTTGCAAAACAACCAACAGCTGTGTATTATGGTGAAATTTATTTCAGGTGTTGGTGGTCCAGTACTTTGTTTTTTGTGTAGATATCTGCAAAGCTAATAGTATTTTAATTAGTTTCAGCTGTACTTTTTTGCAAATTGTAGCATGCTAACATGCTAAACTAAGACAGCAAACGTGCTAGCAGTGTTGTATGCTAATATTAGCATTTAGCTCAAAGCACACATAGCAGAGGCAATAGCAAGTCTGAGTCTTGTTCAGTCTTCCCACCATGAGTTTCTAGGTTTCTTAAGGGTACTTCCTTAGCATACAAAGCTAGTGAGAGAAACAGGATATTACTATTTAAAAGTTCTTATTTGCTGCTTTAAATACATTTACTAAAGTAAAAGCAAAATGACTGGCATAAAAGTTAATCAGTGAAAATATTCTCTTTAAAGTGACAGTATCAGAATCTTCTAGTAGCATTTTTTCACCTTTCATCTGCTGAAATTCTTACCAGGTGTTGAGGTTTTTCCCAGCACAGTGATTGGTCAGTCCGGAGACACACCTGCTCCTGAGTGGCGGCAGCTGACTCGCTGCTTTGATTTGCTGCGAGGAGTCACCTGGTGGAAGACAAGAGAAAGGTTTTTAAAAGTGTTGGAGCTCTTTTTACCACTGCAGCTATTTTAGCTGTTGAACAGATACTGTGAATGAAAAAGCAGGTGATGGTGTAAAAGTTTGTCGCCCTGCTACAAGAGTAAATACTTCCTCTCTGACCAGAACCTACCTGTTACATCCTGTCTACATTTGGTCATTGGTGTGTGTGTGTGTGTGTGTGTGTGTGTGTGCGTGTGAGAGAGAGAATTTGTCTCCCTCTGCTGGATGTGACTGATCCATCTGAGCTGTGTGCTTCATCCTGAGTTTCTCACACTGTAATGAACTGCATACTTTACGGTAGCCTGTAAACGATGACATCACAGATGAGCAGATGTCAAACATTATAAAAACACACACATTGTTGTTACAGTCCATGTGTGTCCTTGTCGTCCAACAGCACAGCTCTTGTGGTTGTAAACAAACCCTCATGGCAACATGCAACCCGTCTGATTGGTCAGCTGGCTTTTAACTGACTATTAATTGGTTCTTGATAATCAGCACTAACACTGAACAGACTGTTAAAGATGTGGGCAGCTGGAGGAGTGTGTGCGCGTGTGTTTCACTAATGTATTCAGGTCTTTGTTTGTCAAAAGGCTCTACTTACTGTCGAGGCAGTAAGTAGAACAAAACAGGCAGAGCTGAGAGACTTGTTTATTTCTAAGCCACCATCTGACAGAAAGCTATAAAACAAACAGTTTAAATCTTTGAAATCCCATTTTGATGCTTACATTTTCTAAATGTTTTCGTCACTCTAATGGGAAAATTCAAATACTTTCGTTTTATTTTATTTTTTTGATCAGTGTCTAAAGTTTTACCCAACAAAATGTCAGCATTTGAACTTACTGCTCACATGACATCCAGAACTGTCTGATGCTGCGTATTAAATGGAAAAAGGTGAATGTGAGGCTGCAGTAAAATGCAGGTGTACTGCAAAAGTAAGATTTTATCATATAAAAGTTAATATGGCGTGTATCTGGAGAGGTAGAAAACGACTGTCTCACCTGTCACAGTCTGAACTGGCGACTCCTCACGTGGAGTCACCGTCACAACCGCCATTTTCACGTCCAGAGTGGAGCATAAGGAGCCCATCGTTAGCAGAAACCACAGGAGGAAGAGGAGGGAGACCCTGACCTGGGAGCCGATCCTGTATCTGTGTGTTTTTTACCTGTCGGAGAGCCACTTCCTCCTGCTTCCATCCACACGCTGCTCAACATGTCTCTGTCTCTCATGCTGTATCACATACACTGTCTCTCTCTCCCTGTCTCTCTCGTCTCTTGACCTTCTAAGCAGAAGTGAAAACCACGAACCAGGAGCCCGGTTTTACAATTACTTAAACTGATTCAGTCAGAAACAAGTCTCACTTCTTGCTGTGCACAGAGTCGTGCACGGTATCTGCAGAGCACAGCCTCTGGAGGACTGGCTTCTTGTTGGTGCTCACATTAAGATGAAGCCACTAACTGAAAGAGCACCCACCTGGATTCTTCATGAGCCTTTTTGTTCACTGTGCAAAATGAACAAAGACTAGTCTTACTGTTTCTGCAAGCCTCCCTTCATAGTACACTAACCCATCTTTCATTGGCCCCAAACCACTTTTACACAAAGCAGCTGATTTCTCCGTTTGTATTGAAGGTGTATTTGTTAAACCTGCTCCTGTTGTTAGAAAGCTCGGTAAATTATTTGACCCATTGCTTGACTTTGAACTCCATTTAACTTTAAGTCCCTCACCAAAACCTCATTGTTCCACCTCCGTAACAATCTCACACTGAATAGAAACTCCTCCTCCTCACTTTGAAAGCTTTACATAACGTTGCCCCTCTGTATCTCAGTGAGCTGCTAACTCCATACTCCCACTCTCGCTCTCTTATGTCCTCTAATAGCAGTCGTCTCGTTGCCCCACGCACCAGACTTTCCACCGTGGCAGGCAGGGTGAAAGGTGCCATGGTCCTAAAACTTTGGGACCTCTTCCTCAGAGGATGTGTGATTGCCCTTCTTTCACTATCTGACTGAATTCTTATTATTTATACACCACAATCTACATAATGGTGACATTAACCATATTGTAATTATTTCCTAGAAATATGATCCACCAAGTGGACGTTGGTGCCAGATTTAATAAAGTTCCCTACAGGCGATTCTGACATATTGAGTTGAAGTGAGACATTTGTACCAAATTTAAAGACATTTTCTTAAGGTGTTGCTAAAATATCCAGAATGAGACAGAGATTCAGATAGACAACGCAGCTAGTTGAGTTTAGGCCCGAGTTTCAGGGGAATTTCAAGTGAGACTTTCTTACTTCAGGAACAGGAGCTCAAAGTTCTGGTGTTTCTCTTACTTTCATTAAATCTTAAGGCCTCTGGTTCTTACCGTTGTTGTAAGTAGTAGATCTCAGGTAATTGCGCATTTGCAGTTTAGTTTTCATCACTGGAATAATACAGTTAAAACACTTGTTAGTAGTTAGTTGTTTGATTAATTCACTGCTGGTTTTGGTCCTTTAAAAAATCATCAGCTTTATCTTTTTAAGGAAGGTTAAATAGTCAAAAATACAGCTACAGCCAACATACCTAGTTCTTCCTACTTCGTTTTTATTCATTTTTATTTTTAGAAATAACATTTTGAAGAGATGAGAACAACAGCACCAAAAAACAAACGAGACATCATCATCAATAGCACGCAGGAGGTAACATACTTTGGAGTAAATCATGTCATTTAGTCCCAAACCTTAGACAAATCTGTGAAGATAAATACCACAAGAGGAAAGACAGAAAATGTGTTTTAGCAGATTCATCCACTTACTTAGTGTGCAGTGTTTATTATCAACCTTTAACCTTTTCTTCTTTGCTAAAAAAAGATATTCTACACTGTAAAAATCCCCAAGATTTGTTCATTAAAACACATTTCTGGAATAACTTCCATTTTTCATTACAGGTAAAAGTATTCTGTATGTTCTTTAAAACCATTTAGTGTTTGGATCCATTCATCATCTGCGTTTTACAGCTCCTCAGCTGCTGCAGAAAGCCGGGGTTGGGAGAGGAGGCGGGGCGAGCTGATTTGACCAACGAGAGGGCGGCGTCAAAGGACTGGTTGTCACATGACATCAGGTAGCCAGTGACCACGGCCGGTGCCCGTGACACGCCGGCGTTGCAGTGGACCAGTACCACACCTTTCTGAGGGAGACACAGATGTAAGTGTTAATATGGAAACTGTGGGAAGTGATTTCGTCTTCTTTAACTGTGTCTGTCTGCTGAGAGTTGGTGATAATCCTCTGGAGGAGCTCACAGTGATGGATCTGCAGCTTCCACATGTTTCTATTGAGCTTCATGGTGAGTTTCATTGTCTGTCACCTATATCAAACTTAAAAAGTGTGTCACTAATTTCAGGAGCCTGGAAGAGGTGACATCAAGAGGATTCACTGATTTTCTCTGAACACTAGAGGGCGCTACAGACCAACAGAACATTTGACCTGGAGGCTCGCTTCATGCTGTTATTTTCCCCCTTCAGTGAAAATACGTTTTACTTCTATTGAAACTTGAACATGTGAATATGCAAACATGCTGATCCCAGTCTGATGATCATCTTAAAGAGGTGTGACATGCAGGATTAGAAGTTCCAGGTCACAGACACCGGGTTTACCAAATTTAAATTTGATAACCAAAGTGAAATGGTGTCATTTTTGGACAATGTCTTAATAAATGACATCAACAGACATATTATAACAGACATGATCTATGGACGTTTCAAGGACATTAAGTTTGGGTAAAGGGAAACATTGGAAAGTCTAGTGAGGATCCAGAAATGAAGGCAAGAATGAAGAAAAAAATGGGCCCCTGGGCATAGAAAGGTAAAAGACCCCCAACTCATCCACGCCAACAGTCTCTTTTTGATATTTATTTATCTCTTTGTCATCACTTTGCATATATTTGTGGTCATTTCTTTATCACCTTTTGTCACTTTCATCTTTTTTTGGTTATTTTTGTCTTTCTTGATTAGTTTTAAAGAGGTTAAAGAGGTTGTTTTGCATCTTATAACTAAAGTCTGTGGTGTAAAAACGAGAAATATTAACACTTCATACAAAGGCTTTGTTTTAAAGGCCCCTATCCTCCTGGGGACCCATGGACCTGTGCCCGACAGGACCATTTCACAGTCCATCTGATCTCAAAACTCAGGTTAAAAGCCTCAAATCGATTTAAAGCATGTCTATGTGCAAGTTTTGTAAAAGCTGAGACTCAAATTGTTCATAGTGCTTCAAATTCTGGTCCAAACCCAAACACACATTAAGCATGAAAACCAGCTCGCAGCAGTCATGAACTTAGTCACATGATGCTGTTGTTGCCATGACAGCATCAATAACTGATGGTCATTACAAGCCAGATGGCCTGCTGGGTAATGTGACCCCGAATTTCAAAGTAAAAGCATCAGTTTGATTATCTGGTCTGGAATTACAACATACACACACAGACGACATGTCATAATGAACGCACACACGCTTCCTGTAATCATACACCCCTAATGACGGCCTAATGACTCGCTATGTGTTTGTGTGCATGCAGCATTTGTGCGGTGTCATGTTAAGGTGAGCCGCCGCTAAGAGCTTGTATCGCTGAGATCTGATCTGTGTGGAGTTTAATAAAACATGAACAAAACTACACATGTTTTATTTAAAATGGAGAGGAGAGGAGAGGAGAGGAGAGGAAGATTATGCTGTTGTCTGTGACTATGATGCAACTACAATGCTACTGACTTATGCAGAGTTTAGTTTGGTTGTATGGAAGCAGGTTTGCATAGATGGAGAACCGGCAGTGTTACAGCTCAGTTATGCAAAGATGGTGAGGGAATAAAAATTTTCATGTTCATAGTTTCAGTAACCTTTCCAAAAAACCCTCTGTTTGATATCTGTGTTTGGTTGGTTACCTCATTGCGAGTCTGCTGGATGAAGTCACAGCATTCCTGAATGTGAAGCAGCAGATCCGCATCAGGATGATCCAGGATACTGACGGTCTTATAGATGAACAGATCGGGGAACGCGTTCTCCACCCCAAAGGCCACATTCAGGATGTGGGACACCTGAAAAAAGAAGAAGAAGAAGGAGCTGAAGCAGCAGTGCACTCGTGTACACGTATCTCATGCATGTTCACCTGTTTGTTTGGCTTCAGGTGAATGTATGTTACCTGTTAGATAACAAATGAATAAATCCAGCATGTGCCTCTATTGTTCCGCAGGGACCAAAGTGATGGTTCATTGGTGAGTAGAATGTCTGTGTTTTTCAGTTCAGTATGAAATAAAACTCACCTTGTGTTTTCTCAGAGTGCTGAAGTCATGTGCAGCGTCTTGAGAACCTAACAACACACACACACACACACACACACACACACACGCTGGTTAGGACTTTGCGACTTGTCTATGAGCTGCTTTGAAACAAGACGTTATCCTGAAACAAAAAGCTGCGGTGGAAAAAAGTGAACCCTGCTTCGTGCACAGACAGCATCTACTGCAGGTCACAGGGTCATTTATGTTCCACCTGTGAACCAGTGAGCCTCTCACTGTTCTCCCCCACAGCTGGGCTTATGTTACATTACACTCCATGCTGAGCCTTTGGTGGATCGCAGGGTCCAGAACAGGACAGGGGGAGGAGATGGACCCATCCACCAGCAGCTGCTGCCTGGGGCTTATTTTTAGTTATTTATGTACCTGACAGTCAGTTGACTGAATTTAATTAGTAACAATTAACCTCATGTTTTAAAAACTACTTTAATTAATGTGTAGCTCCACTTAGTAAACATGTAAACTTATGATCTGTTGACTGTCATGATTCACTCTGCATGAACACTTTACACAGGCTTTTTAAACAGGAATATAATGTAGTATGTTGTGAATGACAGAACAAAGTTCTTGTTCTGCCAGCTTGAGTTTAAAGATCTTTTCATCTACTCCTTTATCCACACTTGTTTCCTGTTCCTGTTGTCCAGTCAGTCATCATGTGCCACGTTCACTCACCCAGCAGCAAGTAGGGCTTTACGATGCCAACCTGCAGGTCCCATGAAGTGTCCGGGACGTATCCCAGTGTCTTCTCTGGGGGGGCAGGATCTTCAACCACAGTTATAGTTGAACCTTTCCAGGTCTCAATGATGCGACGACCACTCAGTGATGTCACACGGGTGCATTGCTTCCTCAGACGCGTCCGAGAGAAGCTCTGGATCTCCTGAGTCAGGGAATGCATGGCCAGACCAGACTGGAATGAACTAGACCGAGTTGGACTGATATAGACTGGATCTGAAAAATAGATGGAAGATCATTAGCACTGCATTAGATATGTGTGCAGTTGGTCATAAACCAACAAGTACTGGACAAATGACGTTAAAGGCTCACTAATTGTCACTAATCATCCTGAAGGTCACATGAATGTGTGAATTTATCCTCTGGATCCCATAAATATTTGTATAAACTTTCAAGGCAACTAACTGTTGCAATATTTTAGCCTGGATCAAACGGCTAATGTTTAAAATGTTGTTTCATTCACTGTTGCTGTTTTGTGGTGTGCACCATGGTTCTATCCTAGGTGCTATTTTGTTTATTTCATATATGTTGTTTCCTAGACAAACCAGTTACTTTAGAACCATATCTAATCATGGCTATGTAAATAATGTACAATTTAACATATTTAAGCATAAAACTTGGACAAACTCATTGATGGAGAGGTTTTGTCTTTCTACTATGCACATGTCTACTACTAAGACTACTGATTTTGTAGCATTATTATCACTACACAACTCTGTTTCCTTCCATGGTTTAGGAAGAAAGTCCTGGATCAGTGCTCGTCAACGCTGCTGTAAAGCTTTTGATCAGGTCTTCTAAAAAGGTTTCATGTGACAGAGATCGTTATTTCTTTTCTGGCTTCCCATTAAATCCAATCTGAGATCCTGCTGATTATGACTGTTAGAGGTCTGCATGGTCATGCAGGCTCTGTAACACTCTCTAACTGTTTTAGTGAACATCAACAGCCCTGCTGTATCTCCACCACAACAGGTCTTCGAGGTTTTAACACCAGGGTTTGTTGGTTATTTGTCCCTCTGGACAAAGAGACCATCCACAAAGGAGAAAATTCTTGAGTCTCTTTAATCTCAGGTGGTGAATATTATACCTGGTAAACATACTGGAACTGTTAACATGCTGATGTTAGCACTTAGCTATTTTTTAGCTAATGTGGTCAATATCTTCAGTTTGACCAGATTATGCATTAACATATATTTATTGGTAACATAGAACAAATATGGTAACAGGTAAAAACAGTGCAAATCATAAACCTGCATAACTCAGTGAGGTTGAATGCATGAATTTATTAAATATCATCAATTTGTGTTCCTGCTCAGAAATAACAAATAACCATGTCAGTAAATTATCTCTTAGTAATAGATCATCAGTGAAGAAAAGTTAATTCACAGTTACATGTGATGAAAACCTTTTTTTTCAGGTGTTTAGATGTCTGTGGTTCAGCTGGTGGCAGACAGTCCAGTTCAAACACCGGGAACCAGAGCAGAGTGGGAATCCAGTTCAGTTTCCAGAAAAGAAACACACACGTCCTCTTGTCATCTTCTGTTCCTCAGAAAAAAATGCCAAACACAGTCCAGTTCAGTCCACGTTACAGGCTAAAGACCAACTCCTATCGCTGACTGAACAAGGTCCAGAACAGATCCAGGCTTACTGGTTGTAGTCATGTAGTCCACCTGTCCCAGGTGAGTGGAACTGTGGACTGAAACTCTGCTGGAGGTGAGATGATCTGCGGCTGTGCAACATGAAACCTGCTGTCTGTCTCTCACTTAGTGCACTGTGACAGTAACAGAGCTGCCAAGTATATAACTAGACAAGTTAAGGTTTTGATCAGATGATGAATAAACCACATGACATGACACGACATTTACAGTAAGTTAGACTGAATTTGAATTTAAAAAACTCTGCTGTCGTTCTAAAACAGTGGCACATCAGGGTGATGGGATGTTGTTTCCAGAGAAGCCCACTGGAGGGAGTCCCATCACTGCTATAAACTGGTTCTGACAGATAGATTTGGTCAGAGTGGTGAATTTAGTAAGTTGTTTAATTAAAACAGCATTAATGTGTCATTCATAACAGAGTGTAAACGTGTGCTGTGTTACACTCTGTCTCTGGTGCAAAGTTTTAGGATTAATGTTGAACAGTGTGAGCTTAAATGCTTTATACAGTAACTGCTCATCAAATATCTTTACAAGGCTGCTTTCACACCTACCCTGTTCAAGTTTGGTTTGTTCATGCACTATGCTCTTCTATTTTGGGACGGTGTGAAAGTTCTGATGCAGACTACACAACCAGGCTGATGAAAGAAAAGTCTATGTCCAATTTGTTTGTGGTGTAAAAGCAAAACTGACCAACCACAGAATTCTGTCATTGTATTTTTGGATTATTTTAAAAGTGAGCATGCTGTCAGTTTGGTCCCTGCATCTGTCATCTCTCCTGCATCCACCAGGTGTCTTCATCCAGTTTTCTCGCCTGTCTGCCATTACAGTATCACTTTTTTGCCTGCTTGGTTGGATCTTCAGCTGTTACCTTGTTCGCATTAGTCTGCACGACTAGTTCTGTCCTCTGCCTGTCTCCTGACTTTGTGTCCTGTTATCTGTTTTCGATTTTATCCACTTTGACTGACAGTAAGCCTGCTTGGTTCTACATATTCATACTTTACGGTGGTATTATATTTCACTGTGTTTACATACTTTCTTATTTCCCCCCGGATTAATATCTCATTCAGTTTTCATTTTGATTTCTCTGTCCCCACCCCCTGTTGGCTTTTTTTCCATTATGATCACTTCCTGATTGAATGCACCTGTTCACCTGTCTATTTAACACACTTTATTTCACTTATTCAGTGTGAGAACTAAAGCGACTGCTGCACCTATTCTCCCACCTGCTGATCGGACAGTTATCGCTTGTGTTGCTGACCACCTCCCCCTGACCTGAGCTCCTGACCTCCTGACCTCCTGCCTCAGCCTGGCCTTTGTTCCTCTAAGTCTGTTATTTCTACTTCGGAGCTTGGACTTGATATGAGCATTTGGATTCTACAGTTTAGGAATCGAGAAAGACTTTCACCCTGGAATTGTATTTGGACTGTGAACGTTTAAATTTGCAGACAGGGTTTGCTGACCAGTAGGGGGAGCAGGTCTTTTGTGAATCCTTGTGCCACATTCTCACCTTGTGTTTTGCTGTGTTCTCTAGTCACCGGCTGTTAGCAGCTGACTTGACTTCTCACCTGTTCTGCCACCCTCAGCCAAGGCTGGATGCCAGTCGACATCATCTTCCTTGTCCGTCGTCAGCCACTTGCCTACCACGGTGAGCCAACGCCCTCCACATTCATTACTTGCTCTTTTGTTCAATAAATGTCTCAGTCCAATCTTGGTTCTGTACTGGAAAATGGTGGAAAGTGAATTCAATTTACCAGCTAATTCATGTTCCAACTCTCACCTGTGGTCATGAACTCTGGGTACTGACCAAAAGAATACAAATACAATGCAAATACAAGAGGCCAGAATGAGTTTCCTCCACAGGGTGACTAGGCTCAGACAGAGATACAGAACTGAGATTGGACAAACAGAGAGAGTTTGAAGCACAACTGCTTCAGTTTCACAAACCAACAATCCAGCAGTCACACCCACTTCAACCCACAACTGGCCAGGTTTGCTGTGGTCCGAACGCTGGGAGAGTTGCTTTGCTTTCATGCTCATTAAAGATCAATTCTGTCCATTTTGTTGTGAGCAAATGGGTGAAACTCCAAGAAGGACTGTGGAAATATCAGCCCCATATTAGAATAATTATGGTGTTTAGCCCCTCTCTGTGACAGCCAGCTTTCACACATTCAGTTGCAGCTTTTTTAGAAAAGCTATAAACACTGTTTTCTGACGTGTTTTCAGACAACATGTCATAAAAAAACCTGTAGTGGGACTCGCATCAAAGCCTGTTTACAGGCAGAACTACTGCAAATGTGGAGAAAAAAACACATTTAAAGCATTTACCACCTCTAGAGGGACACTGATAAATGTCGTCATGACGTTACTTAACTCAGAGTCAGTTGAGGATGAAGATAAAGAAAAGGGTGAAGCAATGTTTTTAATGTCCTTGTGACCTTTCCTCAAACACCACCCTCGGGACAAACTTGACATTTTTAGCTCCACTGTAGGAGCTCTGTAACAAAATCAGTAAGTGTTAGATTACTTTCAGTCCTTGGCAGCGCTGGGCGTGTGTGGGGGTGGGGGGGGGATAGCTGCAGTTATATTTATGTTGGAAACCATTCTGGTAGTTTCCATGAATATTTCCACACAGAGAGAGAGAGAGGGAGAGTAGTTGGATCTCTTTAATTCCCCCACCACACGCACATTTGCTCTTTGTGAGGACATTTCCGAGCCCCTCGCCCTCAATTATCACAACTAAATATGTAACCTCGAAAGTTTCCTAAACCCTAATCTAAGCCTTATTCTGAGCGTGATAAAATCTCACAGTCTAGAGATGTCATCACTACGAAGGTCTAAGTTACAAACACATGCCGACAAAGAGAAAGAGCGAGGTCAGATTTCTCTTGAAGTTTGTTTGGCTTCTCAGAAAAAGGAGGGGGTGCAGGCAAGGTGATGAGGAAGCGAAATGGGGAATAGAGTAAGAAATAAAAAAAGGTGAGTAAATGCAAATGACAGCAGGGGGAGAGTGAATTAAATGAGGAGAGGAAACAAGGGTGAAAGAGGAGGGTAGAACAGGAGATGAAAGAGAGGGAAGGTAACAAGGCGGCAAGGGAGCAGGATAAGAAGAAGAAGAAAGGCGAGAAAACAAGGATGTAGAACCAAGGAGATGAGGAAGATGAGGAGTGAGTGTGTGGCATTCATGTGTGTGATGATTTTCCTCTCAAACGTGTGAAGCTTTTACGTCAGAAACACACTTGCTGAGATTAAATGATGAGAACCGAGGAAACAAAAAAAGATGTGAAGTGAAGGAAGGATGGAAGATAAAATGCTGACTCAGTTTTTCTGCATGTTGATCCATGAGTCAGAAAACCCAGAGAGACCGTTTCTGTGTGTGTGTGTGTGTGTGTGTGTGTGTGTGTGTGTTGGCTGCTGTAACTCAACCCTAATATGGGAAGCTCCTCAAACATCTGTCAACCATTACTGCTATCTCACACACACACACACTGTCACCCACACACACACACACACACACACACAGTTGCAGGTTGCAGCATCATCTTCAGCTTTAAATAACCAATAACAAAACTGTTGCAACACAGCCTGCTGAGGTCAAAGGTCAGCGTCTCTATCAGTCTGTTCACATAAAACGTGAATGTGATTTTATTTTGGCAGTTGGCAAGGAAATGCTAACTGGACAGCCGAGGTGCTGCAGGGCATGCTGGGAGATGCAGTCTGCAGCAAACTGGAGTTCAGAGGAGAATCAGAGACAAGGGGCTGGTTTCAGGAACACATCAGTCCTTTGCAAAGGCGACTGAGTGATCTTCTCTGCTCCAGCTGCTGCTCTGACTTTTATCTACTAAATGAGTTTATGTCACTGTAAGTTTACAAAAAAGCAGAAAACCTGACCGTGTGTCTTTTTCCTGATGAAGTACGACATGTGACAACACGTTATATAAGACAAACTTCCAGGACGTTAAAGGAACATTTCTGGTGGTGGAAACAACCGTCCAGTTGTAACTGAACAGTAACCAGAACCAAAGCTTTTCTGTCACCATCCAATCATCATGTTTCACCAAAAGACATTTACCCAAAACACCCATTAATTCAGAAGAGTGTAAGATTTCTAGCCATGGCAGCAGGGGATGAGTGTCCCCTGCCTTTGTTTCACTTAACGAGTCTATTCAAGGCAGGTGTGAGGTGAAGCCAACCTGGAGGATAAATGTGTGGTCACCAGCCAACTTCCCTCAGATTGATAAAGTTCTGTGGCTGCAGAACGAAACGTCTCTACCTTAAAGAAAGAAGTCCAGTTGCCATGACTCAGTCTTCAGACAGCTCCACCTGGAGGACTGAGAATCTTCACAGACAGTCTAGAACATTTCAAAAAATAAACGCACCTTTTTTATTATTCACAATGACCCCTCAGATTTATCCAGGGACCCTTTACATGGACCCAGCCCTGGAAACTTCCCATTTCATACATTAAGTGTAATTTTGAGTGCAGGCCATCCACTGTGCTCTGATGGAAGGTCTCACATCGCTGCTGCTGTACTTCAGTTTTAAGTTAATGATGTGAGACTTAAGCGCTGGTTTCATGAGCTTTTAAAGGCTTTGCTGGTGTTGACTTTTCATCTAAAAGGAATCTCTCTTTTAGTTCGGGGGATAAGAGGAGGAGCAGAGAGGGGAGAGGTGAGGACAGAGAGGAGGCGGCTCCTCCTGCTTCCTCCAGCTGCCTGCAGACCGGACAGCAGCAGCAGAAAAGCACCAATCAGCAGCAGAATCACGCCCGTGCGTGGATTTAACTCTCCGTGAATGTCCGAGTCTCCACCGACAGCGGCTCTCTGAACCGACCGACCGACATGCTCTCCCCGGGACTCTCCGTGTCTCTGCTGGCCGTGTCCTGCGCGCTGTGGCCGGCTGCGGTCCTGGCGGCGTCCTGCGAGCCGGTGCGGATCCCGATGTGCCGGTCTATGCCGTGGAACATGACCAAGATGCCGAACCACCTCCACCACAGCACGCAGGACAACGCGGTGCTCGCCATCGAGCAGTTTGAAGGGCTGCTGGGTGAGTGACTGCTGGTCCCCTTAATTAATGTCTCAATGGACTGAGCGTCTGATTAAGGAGTCACACACAGACACGTGGGCTTTTTATACTTCATACAGATATCATTTGACTGCTAATACTGAAACTTATGAGACTGGTTGATCATTGTAGTCTTATTTGATTATTAATCTGAATAGTTTGAGTAAAGAGATTTAAATGTCACTTTGGCCTCTGTTAAATTTTGTGCTTTTTTTCTTTTAAAAGATCCTTTGCGCAATGTTCAGTAGAATTTCTTCTTGTCATTGACTCTTATAAAGTTAATATCAAGCCTTTTTCCACATGAACAAGACTTTCAGGAGACTGATCAGCATCTGTTACCAGTTTTATAAATTTATAGCAGATGAAAATAATCCTGGTTTCATTACTGTTTTTCAGTATGTTTTCATGCGTGTAGTTCAGATTTTTAGATAGTGTCTGTTTCTCTGGTTCTGTAACTGTAAAATGTTTTCATGAAAAGTGTCTCATTTACTCTAAATACCAAACAGAAGAAACAGTTTGGATTCCAGAAAGAAACGTACCTACCGTATGAAAGCTGTTCACAGTGGTCCTGTGTGGACTATCCAGAGAAACCAGGGCAGTGTTTCAGACGCAAAGTCAGCTCTTGAATAATTTGAATTTGTATAAAAATCCACTGATATCTGTGGGATTCGCATTGGAAATATTTGCTAAGTCCCCCATTTACTTAGATTAAAGCCTGTGTGACCGAACCTGTTTCTGTCTAAATTGTGGTCGGCCAAAAACGGCAACAAACTGTGTCTGGAAATAGAGAAGTTCTTAATTTAGTGATTAGAAATAGCAAATATTTATTCATTACCCACATCTGAACTGTGACATCACACCTTTTTTTCAGACCTCAGTCGGGTAACAGAGAACTAATGTGAGTGCACCTTGAGTATGACAGATTTATCTTAAAAGGTTTTACAAAAATATTGCATTTACCATTTAGGAGTTAGAGCCATTTTAAGCAGAGGACCTCCATTTTCAGGGGCTCAAAGGTGTTTGGGCAAAGCGACATATCTTTACATTTAACCATTTTTTAGTCAAAGTCTGGAGTCCATGGGCATCACCAAAGTCTGAGTTTCCTCCCTGCAGATGCTTTTCCAGGCTTTCACTGCAGCCACCCTTAGTTGCTGCTTGTTCGTGAGTCTTTCTGGCTCCAGTTTTGTCTTCAGTAACCGAAGAGCTGTTCTGTTGTGTTGAGATTCGACTGACGTGGCCATTGAAGAATAGTCCATCGCTTTGCCTTCAGTTGCTTTTTGCTGTATGTTTAGGGCCATGATCCATCTACTTTGTGAAGCGCTGCCCTGCTAGTCTCATTTGGCTCAATGTGAGCAGAAAGTATAGACCAATACAACTCAGAATTCAACTTGCTGCTTCTGTCAACAGTCCCATCATGAATAAACACCAGTGAGCCTGTTCCATTGAAGGGCATACATGTCCATGTCATAACACTGGCTCCGCCATGTTTGACACATGATGTTGTATGCCTTGGATCATGAGCTGTTCCTTTCCTTCTTAATGCTTTTCTCCTCCGATCATTCTGGTATAAGTAATTCTTGGTTTAATCAGTCCAAACTGATGAACCTCTGTTGATGTGGCCCCACCTAATGTTTTTGCTTCTCTCATAGAGTTATGTTGTTGTGTTTCTCAAGGGAATGCACTGCATCTGGTCATTTATGGTAACTTCTTGTTAGTCAATTGTCCAAATACTTTCGAGCCCTTGAAACCTGAGGTACTTTGCTAAAAATGGCTGCAATTCATAAATGGTAAAAGCCACATATTTGTGAAACACCCTAAATCACGTTTTGATTGTTTAATTCAAATCCACTGTGGTGGTGTATGAAGGCAAAATCATAAAAACTCACATCTGTCACTGCCCAGATACTTCTGAGCCTTCTGTATACCAGTACACAAACGAAGGCAGTAAAGTGTGGAAGAATCCATTTAGTAGACTGAAGTGATGCACACAGTGTGTTCTGTAGACAGAACTTTCTTTTACAGGAAAGCTCTACAGGGCACCTTGAAGTCTAGTGAATCTCTGCCTACACCCAACAGCACAGCTGCACATGGGCAGGTTTGGTACATTTGCCTAATTTGCGTGCGTACGTGTGTTGGAACTACCCAAACACTGTCTGAGGTCACAGAGAAACAGAGTTGAACTGTCTAAGGCTGCATGTGCAGGCCTTTTGCATTAAAACAACACAGAGGGATGAAGAGTGGGGGCAGGAGTCTGTGGGACATGTTGTCTCATGTAAAGGTGAGACAATGAAACACATTTATGAAAGTGTAGTCAAAGTGGCTGTAACAAAAATGAAAAGGTAAACGGCCGAATCCCAAGTTGTCCTGACAAAGAATGCGCACTCACATGCATGACTGACCAGTGCAGCAACTTGCTGACACGCTGGGTGGCAAAAAACTCGAACCAGATCCAACTTCTTAGCATCATTTTGCTGTAGCCCCCTGCGAACCCACTCCCTGCTACCTTAAATATAATGAAATGGAAATGCCGTGAACATGGCCTTGTATCAAGCCTTCAAGTATAATTTGAGCTGGTAGCACGTAGTCTGAATTCATTAAACTAGATACAAAGGACCCGCTGACCCAGTTAAAGGATGTGATGATGTGATGTGTAAAAAGTTCAGTTTTCACCTAAAGGAAATTATGATAACAATTGGCCTGGTCAAATGAAGTCATCTCAGAGTTACCAGATGAAGGCAGCTGTGTGTAAGTGGCTTTTCTTCTTCTGTTTTAATACCAGATAATATCAAACCGCTCAGAACTACAGAATTGGTTGTGGGCTGAACTCATGAGCACTGAGCAACAAGAAAACCTTAAACCGTCTTGGAGATCATGGAAACATTTCTGTGGGGACCATCACTCTGATTGAGTTCATTAAAAAAGGGAGCGTTTTGGCATCTGTTGCAAAAGTGATGGTTTGGTTTAGAGCCTGCGTTCAAGACTTAGTCATATCATTTGTCACAAGCAAGCCAAACATTTCAGTCTCTTTACTGATTAGAAAATAAGTTGGACGAAGTGAATGATGAATACTTAACATCCTGATTTGCTTTCATCATTAACTCAAATGGATGAACTACAGACTGAACATTGTCCAGACAAAATAAATTCAGTGGTCTCTAATTTATCTCTGACCACACGGACTGATTATGTCCACAGAGAGTAATGGCCTTATTGAACTAATTAACATGCCGACCGCAAATACTCATAAAATCACGTGGGTTACAAGAAATTGAGATCCTGGTATTTTTAGGGAATACTTGCCAAAATCCATTCCCGTTTCTCAGGAAAAATACCTGTGGTGTCCTGGGATTTTTAGCATTGGTATATTTGCATGTAGGGATATTATGTAGAAACTAACGTCACTGGAACAAAACCCAATTTGATTCAGACCACCAAAGCAGTATTCATGACAACAGCCCAAGACAGTCAGTCTTTCACTAACCTTAACCAAGTGCTGCCAGTGCCTAAACGTAACCATGAAAGTTTAACAGCAGTGTAATAAAAATATACTGCACGATTAGAGATTTTGGCAGAAAAGAAATTCTCTCAGAGCATTTTACTGATTGCAAAACATAGTTGCAGTTGCAGTCTTGGACAGAAGCATTTTTTTAGGCGACAGGGTTGCATCAGGAAGTAATAACGTACAATTTTTGGGGGAAAACCTTCACCCTTGAGCAAAACTAACAGTAGTATCACTGTGTCAATAACATACCTTCACACTTCTTCATACCGTACCTCTTATCACCCTCCTGCTTCTGTTTCTCCTCACAACCTGCCTGTAATCTGCAGAATCATTCAAATCAAGCGTTTTTATTTTATTTTTTTATGTCCGGGTTACATCCTCTAACAACGTGTGTTTCATCAGGGACTTTTCTTCACAGACAGTGATTTTAAAGGCTCCCTTCAGACCGATGTGGTTGGAGGAAGAACGGCAGGAAAGGAAAATGTTATCAGAGCTGATAAAGACAAACAGAGGGTGGAAAAGAATGTTCCTCTAACTGACGATGAGAGTGACTGTTCCTCAGTTCGGTTTGTTTGGCGTGTCACAGGTTTGAGACGCTTCTCCTGATGCCGCTCTCTGAGGAACAGCTCTTTATGCCCATCATCCGTCTTTTACAGTATTTTGTAGCTTTCAGTTGTTTAGGAAAATTTCAAACATTTGTCACAGATCTCAAATAGCATTTTTAGTCATCAAATATTTTTCATCTTAGTTTTTGCTGATGAGTTTATGTTTTGTTATGTTGCCATTCATAGAACCGTGATGTTAGCGTGACCAGTAAATCTCAGGGTTTGAGGGTAGAGGTGACAGCGTTTTCTTGTTCTTACTGTTCCCCCCTGTTGAGCCGAGGTTGTTTTACTGCCTGAATGTTCATTATCATGGAGTCTGTCCATGCTTCGCTGCAGCCAAACCTTCGTTTTATGATTTCATTTCAGTCCAGAAGCTAATAAAATAAACTCAGATTTATGCAGCTAAGCATTAAACACAAACTGGCCTGAATATTAAAGGTTCACCCAAATGATAAAAAACATATTTTCTCCCACTCCCTTTTAATGGTACCTAACCACGCAGATAGTTTTAGTTTTATTTGTCTGTATTATTAGATTTCTGTCTCCACCCTGTAAAATGGAGTTGGATGGGATTTGGTTTGTGCTATTCTCTGAGTTATGAAATGTGTGAGAAATGCTGTATGCGTTTGGGGGGGGGATTACTAAACTGTATTAAAAAAAAAAAAAAAGGTTATTTAAAATTGTCTGTGAAGATTCTCAGTCATCCAGGTAAAGTTGTCTGAATCTTCAGACGATTATTTAAAATTGCTCAGAGCCTTAGTTCAGTTCATTTCTACATTTGATAAACTGGGACTGGAACAAACTGGTGTTCACCTTTTGTATCTGAGCCTGGTGTTTTCCTACATACCTGCTGACATTAGATTCCACAAACTCTTTGTGTGTTTCTGATACGTTTGTCTAATAATGCTGCTCTGCAAACCTGCACGTTCGTACATACTGTGTCTCCATCTGCAAACTGAATGACAGTGTACAAAGGCTCCAGTTTCACTTCTTCACATCTTGACCTTTCTGTAGCAAATAAACATTACACACATCATATATTAATTTATTGTGAGCTGATTGTGCTTCTCATTATCCTTTATATAGGATAAGTAGAACCTGCAGCCCGATCAGGTTTCACAAGTAGTCTGATTACTTCAAGATGACGCATACATGCAGTTTCAAAAAGTTTGACATTTCCCAGCACAGTCTTGAGAGCATGGAGGATTTACCAGGAGACAGGCTATTACACCCGAGAGCTGGAGAGGCTGGTTATAGGGCAACAATCCAGCAGCAGGGCCAGTATCTGATAAGAACCGCGAAAGCAAAATGACCTACAGCAGTACATGTTTCTGACCAAACTGTCACTGGTGCAATGTGGAAAAAGCTGAACAAGCTTTTTCTTCACACTACACTTTAATTTTTAGAGGAGCCCACTAAGGTGCAGGTACCAGCTGCATGAAGATATTTTCCCATTCAAACGAATCAGAACAGGTGCATAACCTGTGAAAGTCTGTGTGAATCCAACCTAACACTCCTGTGTAGTCAGCGTGGACTGAGACTTTTCATTAAACGCTTTCAGGTATTGACTTGACTTAGAGCCGAGCTGAGGTTGGAGAAGAGATGAAGCGGAAAGGCAATAAGCTTTAACCAGGAAAAAGACCTGCAGACCAAAACCAGGAAACAAGGTCACAAGTTCAAAATATTTCTGCTGCTTCACTGTGAAGCTGTGAAGCCAAACCTCAGTCCTGCTCTGCAATAAAAACGCAGTAACCAGGGCTGAACTCTCTCTGGTCTCATTCTGTGGGAATGATTGCCATGAAAATCTTTAATGGGCAATTAATGGGTTTTTCATTTCCAGAATCAGAGGTTGCAGAAATGTTTTTTCTCTTTTCACAACTGTAACTCTGCCCTAATTGTCAGACAGCCACTGCCATGGGATGACATATATATTCCAGCTGCCACTGCACACTGCTTTAAACATAACCATGACTTGATTGACTGAGGATCTCTACAGTTATCCTCACTTGGTTGATACATAACTGGTAACACACCTGTCTGTGTTTCCTGTCTGTTCAGGTACTGGCTGCAGTGCAGATCTGCTCTTCTTCCTGTGTGCCATGTATGCTCCCATCTGCACCATTGACTTCCAGCATGAGCCCATCAAGCCCTGTAAGGCGGTGTGTGAACGGGCAAAGAATGGCTGCGAGCCAGTGATGAAGCGTTACAACCACAGCTGGCCTGACAGCCTGTCTTGCAACGAGCTGCCACTGTACGACCGCGGAGTCTGCATCTCACCTGAGGCCATCGTCAAGGCAGAAGGTATCACTGTCATTTAGATTCAGGATACGAAGTAAGAAGTGCATTGGTGTGAGGGCTTCAAACCAGGAGCTGCAGCTTCTGGAGGGCAGAGCTCTAAAGAATTAATGTCTAGCTCCCCCAACACGTGTCTATACATTAAAGATTCTTCCAAAATAAGCCCAAAGCAAAAGGGAAATCAATGGAGAAAGGTTTGTCTGCTGCATGTGTATATATGTAGATTTCTAGTAACCACTAATTTCAAATATGTGGATCAGCTCATCTGATCTGAATCTCACTTGCTGAAGGCAAAATTCTTTATCATACTACAAACTGTCACATGAAAGAGACTGTATGAAAGCTACTGAAGGATATTTCACTCTCCCACTAAAAACATGGACCATCAGGGAGCTGTTTTTCCCTGCTTAGCTGAACCCTATCAGTGTCTTCTGAAATGTTTCTACTCTCAGCAGTTTGTTTCTGGTCCCCCTCGAACAGATACCATGAGTAACTTCGCCCCCCCAACTTCATGCCCACTGACTTTCTCAAAGAACTCCTTGATAAAGGCAGCCCACTCGTTTTACACTCAATAAAAACCCTCACTGTCCTCCGCTTCTTTAAACAGGCCCTGGACCAGCAAGTCCTGTAAAATAACACTCATCTCAATCCCCTTGACCTCCATAACGATCCGCCCACGTACGTCCAACCTTCCCTGCTCGGCTCAGCAGGGTTTGGGATTTTCCCCTCTGGTGTGATTTGTTGATTTGCTGAGGTTCAGTGAGGGTAGAAGTCATTCCAGGGATTTTCAGCAGGACCCAAGTCTAAATGTCGGCGTTCAGAAGTTTGAAACGGTCACAGTTTATTTCCATGTGTTGTTCCCTTGGTGTTGAATTCAAAGCTATGAGTGACTCTGTACCTGGGTACAGTGGTGCATTAAGTAAAATGCTAATTTTAGCATTCTTCAATACTAAAAGAACCTGGTTAACATCCTCATGATTAGCAGGTATAATGTTTATCATAGTGACAGCTTAGCCTGTTAGCATGCTAATTAGCACTTTTTGCATTAAATGAAATCTGTTGGAAAGTCGTTCTCAGATGTTGCTGACCAATTATAACGTGAATCTTCTGAACTGGTGTTTTTAAAATGTCACGAGGTCACTGACTTGTTAAAATATCCCCATTCGCTTTTCTCCCCATGAAAGAAGATGTGAAAGACATGAACAGATTCTTTTCTTTCTGTTCAGACACTGACCAGTGCCTCTCTGTATCTCTGTAGAGCCATACTTCCAGGACCCAACCAAGTGTAACCTAGGTGAGCTCGATCTCCTGCAAATGTCAGAGCAGCAACTCAGCCACTAACAGACTTATGTGTTTGAAATCAGTTTAACTAGTTCAATAAAAATATTTTTTTCTCTTTTTCTGTCCTCTGACAGAGTCCAGTAGAGATTTTCCAATGGACTCAAACTTCCACTGTGAACCCCCAGGTAACCTTTCTACTGTCTCTGTTCACGCATTGATGTCATCAGAGCTCCATAATTATCAGTCTCAGAACTAAGTTTAGATTCACAACTGGGAACATTTTCTGAAAGCTCTGATATATCAAACAAAATTGGGATTTAAGGGAAGGGGTTTGGAAATCAGATAGATGGTATTTAAATGTCGTGAGCTCATGGGAACGTCCTCTCTGAACAGATTTTGTGTGCGTGTGTCTGCAGGTCGCTGTAAGTGTCCAGCAATCAAACTGGCTTTGAAAATCTACCAGAGGAACAACTACAACTATGGTGAGTCGTCTACAACTCAAATATAGCCGTGAACACATCAATGAACTAAATGTGAGTTATGATTATAATAATGTTGTAGTGGCCAAGTGTTTATGTTCTTGCTAATCCCACTGAGAGTAAACACTCGTTTGCAACATGTCGGCAGCGTTCAGGGCTTTTTCACTCAGCTTTTACTGCCCTTTTTGATGAGGTTGTCTTCACTGTACTCACGAACATTGTTTCTCTCTGACGTGTTTTTCTTCTTCATAAACGGGGATAGATTTTGCTGAGACTGTCAGTTTACTTTGATTGGATTAGACACACTACAGCTAAAAGATTTCCAGATGGTTATAGTGCTCAGGCATGATTTGGCATATCCAGCTGAGATTTCCATGGGGACGTCTGGAGCTCTCTGATGCCGCTGGCCACATAATTCACTTGGAAAAAATGTTTCCACTCATCAATAAAATGAAGAGCGCACTTTTGGAAGATTGAGATAAAACTGAATGGTTTAGTGAAGCATGTTAAAATACACAACATGGTGGTTATTATAACTAACTGCCAGGTGGATGATCGTTTGTTGATGACTCTGTCCTTTAGTGATCAAAGCGAGGGTGAAGGAGGTAAGGAATCGCGGTCTGGAGCCCACAGCGGTGGTGGATGTTAAAGAGGTTCTGAAGTCTTCTCTGGTCAACATTCCCAAAGAGACGCAGACACTTTACTACTCATCCTCCTGCATGTGTCCTCCCCTGACTCCTGAGGAGGACTACCTCATTATGGGCTACGAGAATGAGGAGACGTCCAGGTACAGGCAGCAGGAGTTAGTTGTTTAGTTAGTTGTTGTTGTTTCCCTTCAGAAGTGGGTAAAAAAAAATGTCATTAAGACCTTTAAGCTGAACTAAAGCTCAGTTATCAAACTGCAGCCTCATTCTGCAAAGTATAAACCCTGCTCTGTGTTTGTGGTTGCAGGTTGCTTCTGGTTGACCGCTCAATTGCATTGAAGTGGAGAGACAGACTCGGCAAGAAGATCAAGGTGTGATTCACATCAAAATGCACATAAACAGCAGCAGTTTTCAGTCCGAAACACACTGGTGCCGACTTGTTTCAGGGCAGTTTCTGTTCTGTTTTAAATGTAAACCAACTTGTAGCTGTACAGCAACACTAGTGAATCAAAGGGTTTGACTGGTTTGGGTGTAAAGTCTGCACCAGCAACGAATCTGATGCCCGGTAATCCATCCATCAATACTTCAGCTAAGGGGGACATCATTAACTAATTACTTTTTAGGGTTGTACAGGTTAATGAACTGTCCTCATCTCACTTCCTGTCTGTCTGTGTTTCTGTGCAGAGATGGAACAGAAACTGAAGGGGGACCATGTAGCAGTTCCAGAACGGATCCGCCACTGAGCTGTGTGTGTGAGAGTGTGTGTGTGTGAGAGTGTGTGTGTGTGTGTGTGTGTGAGAGTGTGTGTGTGTGTGAGAGTGTGTGTGTGTGTGAGAGTGTGTGTGTGTGAGAGAGTGTGTGTGTGAGAGAGTGTGTGTGTGAGAGAGTGTGTGTGTGAGAGAGTGTGTGTGTGTGTGAGAGAGTGTGTGTGTGTGTGAGAGAGTGTGTGTGTGTGTGTGAGAGAGTGTGTGTGTGTGTGAGAGAGTGTGTGTGTGTGTGAGAGAGTGTGTGTGTGTGTGAGAGAGTGTGTGTGTGTGAGAGAGAGTGTGTGTGTGTGAGAGAGAGTGTGTGTGTGTGAGAGAGTGTGTGTGTGTGAGAGAGAGTGTGTGTGTGAGAGAGAGTGTGTGTGTGTGTGTGTGTGTGTGTGTGTGTGTGTGTGTG
>JAUYWH010000013.1:1874229-1932778 GCA_034779795.1 Ctenopoma multispine | reverse complement strand
TGTGTGTGTGTGTGTGTGTGTGTGTGTGTGTGTGTGTGTGTGTGTGTGTGTGTGCGTGTGTGTGTGTGTGTGTGTAGGCGTGCTTCCAGTAGTTCTTGGCTGCTAATTTCCACTCGTGTTTTCTCAGCTGCAGTTTCCATGACAGAGAAGAAAAAATGTTTTCATGGATTTACTGCTATTACACCTTATCCTCCTCCGCTCTCCTTCTCTCGTCTGCTCCATGTTGACTTCAGCTGACTGCCTGACTGAAAACACACCTGGTGTTGGTATAAGGTGTAGTCTGTTTCTTCGGGCTCACTGGCTCTATTCATGTCCCTGAGTGCTGACACAGCAGACAGTCACACACACACAAAATAGTTTCATGCTGACTGAGCTTTTTCAAAGCAGTTAAAGCTGCATTAAGTGTTTTTTTTTCAACACTAGAGGGCAGAAAGTGGACAAACACAAACAGCTAGAAGTGCCAAAGTACTGCATCGACTCATCACGTTAAGGTTAACACAACAAGAAACACAGAAAAAATCTGAATCACACTTCAGTTCACTGGCTGAGTCCCCGGTTGCCAACATCTTAAACTTGGTTTGTTTGAATTTGGTTATGTTTAGCCTGGTTTGGTTTGAATCTGTTTTTACCCTGGTTCGGTCTTAGGACTGAGGTTAAAGTTAGGTATTCACTGGTGTTTCTGTCACAGCTTGGCCCAGTTTTTTTCTGATTTTGTATCCCAGCTTTTGTTCAGTTCTCCCTGGTTTTTCTCGTTCGACTCACCATCCACAGGTGTTTTAGTCTTGATTTGATCTAAAGTTGCGTCATACTAGCTTTGGTCCATGTCAGTGTTATATCGTAGAGACTGAGTTATGTTTAAATTGACAATTGAATCCATTTTCTATCTAATATTTACTGTATTATAGCCTTGGAAATCAAATTAGATCCAGTACAATTTAAATGGTTTGGTTTAGTGTTTGTGCACTGAGGTCGTCTTTGTTGTATTTTCCATTGGGTGACAGGTCTGGACTACAATCAGACCATGTGCAGAGTGTGCTTTGGCAATGTGTGGCTGAAATAATCAAGGTCTTCCCTGAAAAAGATGTAATCTGGGTGGCAGCATATGTTGCTCCAAATGGGGCCTTCACAGATGTGCAGGTTACTCGTCCTGTGTGCACTAAAGAGTGCTGAACCTCGCCCTGTCCTTACTTCTCAAAGACTCTCTGCTAACAGTTATTCTCATTAGTTGTCAGATGTCACATTCAAATGAAGATATATATTTTTCATTTGATATGTTGTCTTGGTGGTGGCTCAGTCCCTGAAGCACCATTGAATATGGGTCGTTTTGGTCTCCTGTATGAATTTAGTGATTAAGATTTCTTCTTCTGAAACTATTCAAGAGAAGTTTCCGTTTAAGTGTTGATCATTTTCATCAGTCGTGTTAAAATACTGTACATCTGCTAGTCAGGGAACATCCGTGTCACACACACGCACGGACAAATCTCCAAAAGCCCAGCACTGAAAGTGATTTCAGCCTGACGTCACCCAAACACAAAAAGCACCACCACGTTGGTTCCCACAATTCCTCAGTGAGTGTTTGTCCAAGTTGCTGCTCCATTTCACATTATGAAACAATAGAGGGCACACACAGTAAGTGGTTCCAGTGGTTTATGGAGCAGTGCTGCGTCAATGCTGACCTCCAACTGCCCACAAAACAGAGAGAGGCTATACGGAAAAGGCCCTGTTTTAATCACACTGAGAAGTGGAAAGTACCTGCAGTAGGATCATTTAGTAAATTACAGTCCTAGAGAATGCTTTTAAATGCTGGGAAGTTACCTGAGGATTTCCACCTAATGAGACTTGTATTCCAGAACAAAAGAGTCATCACAACACAGAGTTAGATGGAGCCGAAACCGTTCGACAGCATGAGCCAGTGGAATGATCGCCACAGGCCGAGCTCACTGTAACAACAGCAACTGTTGGATAAAGATAAATGACAGATGCAGCAGAGTTAGTGACTCTGTAAACAGGTAAAAAATCTCATGATGTTCTTCAGTCACTGCTCAGACTCGTCACCTCTCTGAGAGCCTGGACCAGCTGCTGAGCAGACGCACGGCTTTGTTTCACAGCTGTCACGATCCCATCCACTCCCAGTCACACACACCTGTTCCCAGTCTCCTCATCATCACAGCCTGTGTGCAGTCAGGCTGCTGTTTCACCTGTGCTGGGTTCTCTGTAAACCTTTTTGGCTCTTCTCGGTCCGTGTTCCACACCAACCGTAACATTACAATGTTCCTGTGTAAATTTTATGCACAGAAGTTTTAAATTTAGACCCTGGTGTGTTGTGGCACAGTCTGTTTGATGTTTTAGCTCTTTTCAGTCACTTTAACTGGGGTTTGTTTAAAATTGTAATTTTAGTGCTGTATGATCTGAACAACCACATTTAATCAGCTGCATTAGTTTGCATATTAACCACTGATACATATTTATGTTCCTATGTGTCCTGCTGAACTCCAACCGAACAAGAGAGCGACAGTGACACCAACTGGTTCAACTGGAAACACACAAGTTTATAGGTTTGAAATGAAACGTGATCAATCACATTTTCTCTTGTTTAAATGTTAATAAGGTTAATTTGTTATTTTATCAAAAGCAAAACACGGGATTTATCCGATTCTCAGTTCCTTGGTTTCGGAAACATGAACATTCCCTGTTTTCACTGCAACTTCTACATTGACTCACCTACATTATCACTGGTTAAGATGTCACCCAGTTAAACAAAGACGACAGATAAGTTACTGAATGTCCTTTGGAGGTGGTGCTGTAGGACCAGGGTTCAAATCAACGGGCTGGTTGAAATTGTGGCTCCTAAACCTTCTGAAACTCTCTCACTGGACTTAAAATCTCTGAACACATTAAGCAAGAAGCCCAAAGGAAGGTGTGGATCATGAGGTAGAGCAGGTCTTTCACTGATTACAGACTCAGCAGTTCAATCCCCCACTTTTCTAGTCCATTTTTTGAAGTGTCCTAAGCTGCTGCTGGTGTGCATGTTCCTCCAAATCATCAGACAAATAATTCAATGACAGTTTCTACTTGCCTTTGAGTAATGCTTTCCAATCCAGGCTCTATATTAACCATTACTGTATTTTATTGCAAAGCATGTCTGCTTCAAAAAAAAGCGTTCAATTCTTCCCAGTGTTATAAAATGTCTTATTTTGACTAGTCAACAGTCCAAAAACCTAAAACACAGGATATAAAAACCAAGAAAAACAGAAAATCCTCTTATTTGAAAAGCTGGAGCCAGAAAATGTCAATATAAATAAGAAAATAGTTAAATTAAATAAACTTGTGTGACTGTTAAAATACAGTGTTTTATTCTGAAGGTCCAACAGCTTCTACATTAAAAAATAAAATCCAACACTGTGTGTGTGTGTGTGTGTGTGTGTGTGTGTGTGTGTGTGTGTGTGTGTGTGTGTGTGTGTGTGTGTGTGTGTCTGTGTGTGTGTTGGTCAGTATACAGTGTCCCACAGTTTTACTTCATAGAGTAAATACAAACAATGGAGAATGTCCTGTACATTCAGCACAGCCCGTGCTCCAGCTGTGCTCCTATCACGGAGTGTTAACTGACTGATCATTAATCTGGACCAATCAAATCCACTTCTGTCCCTCTCTGACCAGTCGCTGGTCTTTCTCTTGGTAAGATCATCAGAGTTCATCCTGCAGAGAGAACAACAGACGTCAGACTCTTTTCTTCTTTTTATCAGCAGACAGCTTCTGCTTATAAAAAACTAGACCAGTTACCTTTAATTTGTTGTGCAGATGCGGTGACAGCTGTTGTAGCCTCTGTCTGATGGTATCAGCGATCACGTTAGCATCCCGGCTGTTGATGGGTTCCCCGCTCTGTTCATACTGTCAACATACAATTTTACATCATTTAGACCAGGAGCCTATTTTTGATGCAACCCACTGACATTTTTTCAAGAACATCCATTAAATGTGTTTGCAGTCAGTATCGGCTCAGGGCAGACGATGCACCTGGGCATTAATACGAACACCAACGGTGTAAAACATATTTTATTCTCAGAATGTCACTAACAAAGTTCACTATCACTTTGTATTCTAATAACAACAACAACAAAAAACAACCCTGCTGGTTGTTAGGTGGGCAACACCGCTACGATACGACTGAAATGATCAGTAGGAAGTGAAAATAAACCACAAACCACTGAAATTCAGCAAGAAGATCAAATGGTTAGAAAGTTCAAGGCACTGGTTCTATGTTGTAGTAATGCTCTTAGAAAATAACTAATGGGTCACATTGTACTGATTTCCAAGAAAATGCTGCAGCGTCATGTGTCTGTGTCTGTGTGCGTCCTCACCCTCCTTGTTCCCCGGTACAGATAGAATCTGACAGTCGGGTAGGCGGTGATTCCAGCTGATTGACAGGTCTGATAATGAGCCTGACAGTCCACCTTCCCCGCACGAACCTCTCCTTTAAGAATCTGTCATCACACAAAGAACATCCTTTTAGACGATCCTCTACCACAGAGAGAATGTCGCCCTCGAGATCGTCTCCCAGTTTCATGTCACGGTTTGCAGGAAGCTGACAGAAGAAAACTATGTCTCACCCGAGCCAGGACTTCAAACTCTGGGGCAAAGTGCTGACATGGTCCACACCAGGGGGCGTAAAAGTCCAGAACCCAGTGATCTTGACCTGACAGAACCAGAGACCTGAAGGACTCTGGAGTCAGGTCTACAGAAGCTCTGGGTAAAGAACTGCAATCGAAAGACATTAGCAAAACACATTTATAATAATTCTACTGTGCAAATAATAAATGATTAAATTAAAACAGGAACATAAATGGTGTTTCACCTCAGGGCCCATGTCCTCAGTGAGTGAGCGTCTCTGTGCCAACCGTTATAACTCCTGCAGAGAAAGATCACTATCAGGATCAAACAGTAGCTCATCCTGACCAAGAGGCTGATTAGTGATTTATTGTTCTCAACACTAGAAACCTCTAATAACTGTCCATCCAAGGTTAAGTCCATCATTCCCTCTTTTAGCTCTGTTTCTGCTCTCTACCAACTCCTGAGGGAAATGTCTGTCTCTTCAGCTGCTGATTGCTCAACTCTTTTTAACTGGTCTCTAACTGTGTCTGACATTTACTGAGCATGTGGTTCAGTATTTTCTACAGCTTTTATGCTGAAAGCAGCTGCCTGCTCTGGCCAGTAATGACTCAATGCAGTAAAAACAGTAATGCTGCAATCGGTGGAACCAAAACTCAGCTGAAAGACGCTAAAAAGCTCTTTGCAAATTTGTCGTAAAATTCATCACATCACAAGCAAATTTCACAGAAAAATACAGTTACGATCTCATTTAGATCCAAGCTGCTTCCTTGATATGTTTCCCAACACACCAACAGGTGCTCACAGTACATTTATGTATCTTTAAGTGTGGTACAAACTTGTAGCGATCTGGCTGCTGAGGGTTTCCAGGGTACAGTCGGATTTCAGGGTACGCCCTCACACCCTGACTCTGACAGAGCGACTGAAACCGCTGACAGTCCACTGAACCAACCAGGATCTGACCCGACAGCAGCTGGACAGAAAAAACACATGGAATCCTGTCTGTCAGAGGGCCAACACTGCTGAAAATCAAGCTGACACCAAGTGCTGTTTAAATTCAGATGACTCCTAATGCTAAGTGCAGCGTTGGCCAAAAACTAACGGGTTAGTTACTCTACATAGTGTTAATGTATGTGTTATACCCTGGCCATGCGTCTCCACTCTGGCATCAGCGCCTGACAGGGACCGCACCACGGAGCGTAGAAATCCACTGCCCAGATCTGCCCTTCAGCTCGACCTGTAACACAGGAGAGCAACAGTAGTAGCTAGAACAGGAATTGGGACCATGGTCTTCTGTTACTGTCAGGACCAGTTTTTACCTTTAACTCTCTTGTTGAAGCTGGAAGAATCCAGGACCACTACCGATGGATTGACCAGATCCTGCAGAGACAGACAGAGAGACATTCTTCACTAGACGTTGATGAACCCACCTGCTGTTAAAACCACTATAGGAATAGTGGTAGCAGCGTGTCATCACACACTATTTTCTCTGAGTAACCCGGTTACTTAAGTGCATGTAAATGGAGTCTATGATGCATTTCCCCAAAAGTTCATCACACTACCTTAACCATACCAAGAACAAAAAGTACCAATAACAAGACCATTAAAGTGATGGATTAATGAAGAGTATCGTAAGTATCATTCAAATCTTGAAGATACCCAGTGCTAGCCATGGTAATAATGTGTATTATATGGTATTATTGTGTAGTATGTATGTGGTAGTACCTGTATGAACTCCAATATGCCGTCTGCTGAATGCTGTCCTTCATATTCATGGACAGAGGAACCGTTAAAGATCACTGTGGTGGGATATGCCTGAATGTTATACTGAGAAAGAGACGCAAGATTATCAAGCTGTCTGTGGTGTTTAACCGTCTTTAGCTCAAAATACCTGGTACAATGCAGATATGTATGTGTTTACCCTGGAGCAGAGGTTGTGATGAATGGTACAGTCCAGCGTGCCAAACTTCATCTGTCCAGCCAACTGGATGGAAGCTTTTCTCAGTTCAGGCAGTAAAGCTCGACATGGAGGGCACCACTGCCACAGGAACCAAACATTTGTTAAAAATATTAAGTTAATATTCCAGCAGAATATATTCAGAAACCCGCTCCTGCTCTTTCTGCTTTCTCACACGTGAGTGACTCATAACTACCTGTTGACCTATTGCTACGTATGTTTTAGGTTGTTACACACCTGACACCTGCAGACATGTTTACATATGCAGCTCTGATTGGACAATCTCTGTTACCACTATAACAATGTGCAACAAAGACTGCAGCTCAGTGTCTCTGACTGTTTGTATTGTAGGTGTAGCACCGTCACCAGCCCTGAAGGTAAACAGGGAGTGAGGCTGGGCCAACAGCAGCACAGTGAGGAATATAAAACAATCTAAGGTTAAGTAGAGCTTATCAGCACTGACGTGGCACCTTCTACAGAACTAAACATCATCATTTAAAGATAATGACTAGTGGTAAAAACAGAAGCTGAGCAGGTGAAACAAATCAATATATCAATAAATCTATTGATTAAAAGTAGTTTGTTACAAACCGGAGCAAAGAAGTCGACCAACCACGGTTCCTTCCTGTTTGATGGGAAGTTATCAGGCCTCAGCGACGTTACATGAGCGCGAACGCTGTCCCTCGCAAAACCAACGATGTTGTACAGCACATCTTTACCTACAGACACGGTACAAGTTAAGCAGACAGGTGAACTGGGGATAAAACTATTAGTCAATCCATCAATTACAGCGCAACTTAGATTAACGAATTCAAGTGGGCTGAAAATGAAACCGGCTATCAAAGCTTGTCCCTAGTCGTGGCCCTACAGCAGTATGTTAGAGTAGAACACAGAGAGGTGAACAAACTGTTATAGTACTGACCGTGATGGATCTCAAAGTCCTGGATTCCCAGTCCTTTGAACACGGCCACACAAGGTGTATGGATGTAGAGAGACTGACACAACTCTGCATCTGCTGTGCAGTCCACTCTGCCAACCTGGACACACAGACAGACAGTCAGCACACAGGTAGGCAGACAGATCGAGACATGCTGAAGGACAAACCAGCAGACAGGTACCTGTATGTGGTCATTTCTGAGGAACGCTTGTAACTTCTTGTACTCGTTGGAGGAGGCGCTTCTGTCTCCAAATGTGAAGCTGATCAACCAGCGATGACGTGTGAGCTTCCTCTGGAAATACGAGGTTATACGTTATCAAGTGATATTATATTTTAACATGTAATATAATGCTGTACCTCAGAGCTGTAGAGTACATCTGCATATGTGTAGTGTAGTAATTGTGTCGTGTTTGTACCTGGAAGCTGTCACTGGTCAGCAGTTCCAGATCCGGCAGGTGGTTGATAACCTCACTGTAAATTTCTTTACCATCCAGAGACTTTAGCCACTGTAACACACGCACAGTGAGTCAGTCCTACACAAACACTAACAGTACTACACTGTCTACATACATCATAGACAGTAATGTGTTGTGTCTCTTACCAGAACACTGTCTTGTTGATCCAACGCACTTTCAGGTGGGAACAAACCAGTTGCTCCAGTAGTCACCTGAAGATCAACAGAAAGATTACACATAATGCAATACTAGTCCTGAACTAAATAATATACTGTACCAATAATACTAAGACTACTGCAACAATACCTACTGGTACAACTGTGATTTTAAATAGCTTCTTTAACCTGATAATTAATCTGAAACTGTTTAAAGCAGCGGACTGAATAGTGGGTCCAGAAACTTCCTCTGATACTTCAAAGACTGGCTTCAAAGAATCATCTTAGTCTACTCAATAACACAGAACCCAGTTTTTCTTCATGATGCAGGTGTCATGTAATAGTACTGCAGCGTTACCTGAAAACTTGCACAGAGCTGCTCCTCTGTGGTGCAGTCCATCCATCCCACTTTAACCAGACCATCCTGCAAACAGGTACATATGCAACACAAGTGGGTAAGCAAATATTTTACATATAGTTCAGAGATATACAGTAGTATAGAGCAATTTCAACCAAAAGTAGAATAAAGAATTTATAGAGTGATAAAAAAATACAAATTCAATATCCTATCTACAACTACACCTACAACTACTAATAATGATTGATACCAGCATAGTTGATGCTAAGTGGATAGCTAAAGGTTAAAGCTACTAGTGTTATTAATAATTAAAACATGTTGGGTAATTACACTCATTATCAAATGTTATCACTGGCCATAGTGATCACAATGAACAAGTTAAAAAGAACACGATGAACATGTTAAAAGGTCGGCTTTGTTTCTTCTGCCATAAGCAGCAGACACACATAAGTAAGTGGGGTGATGGTCTAACACTGCTACAGACAGCTGTGGACAGCTCTGTGACCATATTGTAAACCGTTTCTCACCAGCATTCCTGCCAGCTTCTGTCTTGTTCTTGGCTCTAGACAATCTGAAACAGAGACGAACAGACATTATACTACATTGTTAGCATTTAAACCACGCATGAAACACACAGACACAGGGGTGATGATGTGACACATAATATCTTGTAGACTTGTGCTGCATCACATTACTGTGCAGATGGATGGTGATATGCATAGAGGTCAAAGGTTTAAGCATCACCTACATCTGGTAAAGACTGAATTGATAAATCCTGGACTGGATGGAAGATAAATAATAAAAACTAACAAAGAAAAAAAAAACAAATCTGAACTGACAATCAGACATCTGAGAACATATTGAGAAATTAAAGGCCTCAAACATGCATGAGTTTTACCTCCAGTGTCAGAGCAGAAGGTGATCAGCCAGCTGATCCCTGATGAGAAAGCACTCTCTATCTCGCTGAACACGTTACCTACAACCACAAAGATGATGTAGATTAATGATCAGAATTAATTTAGTACTTTCATACACTCAGAATCACCAGTTCACTGGTTTACCTTGCCAGAGCTGAGTGACACTTGTTGTGATGAACTGCATGGAGAAGCGGACGAGGTTGTCTTTACCACGCTCCCCGGTAAACTTCTCTGGTTTCTACAGGAAGACAAAGAAAGTGTTAATGACTACTACACAGGATTCCTTTGGTGCAGACACTTCTCTCACCTTTTCACATTACTAAGCTTTTAAAAAGAAAAAAAAGAGGCATATCAGGTGAAGCAAAGTTTTCTCTGGGGTTCACTGTTGACATGATCATGTTCAACACTTAAACTATGTTCAGTTAATACAGTGTAACTTCCTAAACCAACCCAAAGCTGAATTCTTCTTCTTTTGTCTTCTTCACTTTAACTGTTTAACACTGGCTGGTATCCCTTTACAGAACTGAACCAAGCTAATGAGCCGTCAATGTACTAGTTAACCGTTTATGCTGATTGCTGAGTTTTATTCATGGAAACATTGTTTTCAGTGAAAACACAGATTTGTGATATGAAAAATGCTAAACTGAAGAAAAAAAAACTCATGTGCAGTGGAAATATGATGAAGGACATTTTCTACATAACTACCTGTCTGAATAGACACTTTCACTTTATCCAATGCTGCTTCCTTTACTGTAGCAGCTCAAACTTCACACACGTTAGTCAGTTAAACAATCAACAAGGAAATATTCAGTGATTTAGATAGTAAACCAACCTGTCCTGCTCTGTATATAAACAGACTCGGGTAGCTGTTGATGCCTTTCCTCCTGCAGAGATGGTTGTTGTCTCCACAGTTCACTGCTCCAATCCTGATCACTCCATCCATCTCCTTGGCAAATTCCCTCCACTGTGAAACACTCAGAAATTATTGTCTAAGTAATAATCAACTCATTTCTACTAAAATCATCAGCCAACATCTGAGTTTCAAGTGTTGGCTGCTCTCTGTTGAGTGTGTTTAGTCTGTTTATTATGTCTTTTAGTGTTATATTACCGTTGGAGCCAGCTGGTGACAGTGTGAGCAACGTGGGGAATAGAAGTTGATGAACCAGATTTCTCCAGAGTTCACTGCTGCCTCTGTAACACACACACACACACACACACACAGCAGTCACTACCTGTGTACATGTCATGTCTCCTATTTCACACATGCTTTTGGTTTTTGTGCCTTTTCCTGCATCGCACAGTCACAAAGTCTTCATTGCTTCAGTAAGAGAGGTAGATATAATGTTTGCATAGGATTCTGGTGCTCCCGTCCTTGTTGAGGGATATAGATGTAAACATAATAAACAGTTAAATGAAAAACTAAAACTGAAACTAACTAAAAGTCTAAATAGATGAGTTTCTGTTTCATAGCTTTTAAATTCAGACATTTTCACTCTTTCTATCACTGAAAGAAAATATCTCTCAGACCTCTGTTGCATATCATACCCTCAAGTTTCATGTCTGCTCTTCACCGTTTCCTCCTAATAAAAGCAAAAAGCCAATAAAAACAGACTGGAAGTAAGGTTTTCTATCGCTAGACAGTTAAAAGTTGCATTTCAGTGTCTTACCCAAGCACACGTGACAGGAGGAACTGTCATCAAACCACTGAATCCACAGTTGGTGGACAACCACTCTAATGCCCGTACCACAACTGCCCCAAATGAAACTACTAGCTCCAGACTTACTATGTTGGACTTAAACTTAGTCTGGAGCTGTGAAAAGAAAGACAGGTCAAAATGAGTCGCTCTTACCAAAATCTCCACTGTCCAACGTGATGATCTCCAAATCATCATCATAGATACCTGGGTAGAAACACACAACGGTCAGACAAATTTCCTCACAGTAAATGCTTCAATATTCTATTATGACTCTAACACAAACAAAACATTTGTGTTTCTCTTGTTAAACCATGGTTACATAAACCACAGACCTACCAAAGTCATAGCGATAGTAGTTCCAGCTTTCATAGCGTCCTCCCTGCTGCTCGTCCAATCCCTTTTCTCCATATTTATCATATTTCTTCCTGAGATCTTCATCCTTCAAAACCTCATAGGCTCGATTCACCTGCAGGAACTTCTCATGAGCTGAGGCGTCTCCCTAAAAGGAAAGATTTAGTGTTTCAGGGTGACTCGAGTCTTGCGTGTGAGTTGACGGTTCGTGGTTTCTCATAGTAACTTACTGGGTTTTTGTCAGGGTGCATGGTGAGCGCAAGCTGCTTGAAGGCTCGTCGAATCTCTCTGGTCGTGGCCTCCCGGCTCACTCCCAGCAGGTCATAGTAGTCTCGGCTCTCCGCCCAAACCGCTCCAATGAGGATGACAAGGAGCAGTAGCGGCATAAGCCGGACTGGACGAGGCCACTGAACCCCGAGGACGACCCTGTACCCCATCACCTTCCTGTACAACCACAATATCCAGCTACACCACAGGAACTGGAAAACATGGGTAGAAGCATTATAACAGCCTTCTTGTGTATATGAACAGGTCAATTCTACCAGTTCTACTGATGGGAAACAGTTAAAGGAACAGAAACAGGTCTGTAATTATCCACATGGGAGGGAGCAGTGGGGTAAACCAGGCCTGCTTTAATGTGCTGGGGGAGGTGTAGTGAGAGGTGTACAGATGATCAGCATAACCTTCCTACTTTTAGCTGAGAGGTGTACAAGTTAGAGGTATACTTTAAGGGATTTAGGAAAGGACATGTACGTATGAAGATAATAATAATTACATATAATTACTAATTAATAATAACTACTAATAATTACAGCAGGAAAAACATCAGTGTTTACATCAGACTATCGTTTAAGATAATGTAGACTTAAAAACGGTGAATCTTCATTTAAAATGTACCTTTACACATGCACATCTGTTCCAACAGAGTCACTGGGAAACTTTGACTTGTGCAGAACTCACAGAACACGAAGACAGTAATTAAAGCCCGTTTTAACACCTGGACTGAATTAATATTGTATGGTCCATAGTGAATTCCAGAACATTCTTTAAATACCTGAGTAAATTAACAGTATAGTAAAACACGTCGACTGTGGATGATACATTTATAACAACAATTTAAAACACTTAAACCAATATTAAAACACAAAACCCGCGGCTGGTTAATTACTCTATATGGAATCCACATTTAGTTTTCTCTGTTTATCTTGTCCCAGCTATAATAAGCTAAAAAGCTAAGCTAACGGATTCTGCAGCAATTATCACACCCCGCTAGCTAACTAGCTGGTTAGCTTCACTAACAGTAACATCTATCTGTTATCCGTAAAGATGACATTCATCTAGTGTTTTACAAAGTTTCACTCACGTAAAAATCTGCAGCGTTGTTACCTTAAAGGCGTCTGAACTTCTATAAACTCTGAAGCTCAAGATCCGCTTCAGCGTCCGGCTCGGACCCGCATCAAGTTTTCCACAAAAAAAATAAAATTCCCGTTTCCGCTTCGAGGGCTTTCACAATAAAAGCCTGCAGCGATCATGGAAAGTGATGGAGCTTAATAATCCGATCTTGTGCAAATATATAGTTTCTCCACAGGACATTCATTAGAAATCTTACTTACTAGCAGGAATGTACAATTTACAGTGGGAGAAAAGTAGTCTTATGCTGAAGAAAACGTATTAATGCACAGTAGCCTATAGTTACTGGATTATAATTAGTGCATTCAAGTGTTCACTTAATATACAGCTGGTAAATATGGAGCTGATTTTATTCACTTGTTACACTGCTGAGTACATTGTGAATCTTATCTTAATCTACTATAACGCATTGCAAATAATTATATGTAACTATTAACATGGATCTGTAAATTAAGTAAAACTGTCAGATGACTATAGTAGAGTAAAAACTACATTATTTCCCACAGAACATGCATGCAGTAAAAGTATACACTAGGCTATTGTACAATAGAAATAAAAATACTATAGTAAAGTACCTCAGAATTTTTTGGTTTAATTTAAGAGAAAACATCACATTTTTTAAATTCATCATATGTTTTGTATTATTAAAATGAGCGTTTGTAGACCATTTGTCTGGTTGGTTTTGTGCTTTTATTTCGACCTCGGAACAACAGTCACAACCGTGATTCTGCGGTGATTTAACTTAATGCGTGAATCATCGGCCGCATGTCGATGACGTAAAGCGTAAAAGTTTGCTGCGTTTAGGGCCGCACCTTTATAGATGTAACATTCATATAACACCTGTTTTGTGTGGAATATTTTTTAATTTTCAATACTAAATACTGCCAGTATGACTCGTTTTGAAATAATGAAATAAATAGTCTTATAAATAAATATAAATATAAAACTATTTTATCATTATGTTTACCTGCTGAGCCGGAGACTAATTATATTTAATAAAGATTGGTTATGACGTTAAAGGTGTATTTCACAGTATGTTCATTAAAATATGCACACTACTTTATTTGTTTATGTCATGTTATACATGAACTGAAAATAAAATATGAACAGACAAAAATAAAAAAGATATCAGAAACTCGACTATAGTGCAGCTACAGTGCAGCAAAAGGTTATATTTCTGCAAAAGAGTGGATTTGAGAAACCAATTAATTAAAGGCCCAGGAAAAGAAACAGGAGTGTTCAGTTAAATATATTTATATTTTGACTGGTAAGAATTAGTAATTTACTTGACTATTTAACAGATCTACAATTCAATTTGTCCTCTCTAGAATGCCGATTCCATGAACGCATCTTAACTCTGACGCTATCTAAATGCGCCAGACGTCAGAAGTAGCCGTGTTAGCTGCTGTGTCCACACACTTCGCTCCATCAGGTCCTCGGAGCTCCAGAAACTAACAGCACGGGACTGAGATATCTGATTTTAAAGCAGCTAACTTTGAATAAATTAGATTTTGGTGTTAGCATTAAGCTGCGATCAAGAAGGCTGTTCAGTTAAAGTAAGTTATAACATACCAGCCATCTTTGCTAGCCGCGTTAGCTAGCAGGTTGTCCCTGTTCCTGGCGTCATTTCCTACTTTTGAAAATCGCGGCCAGAAACAGAGATGGAGTTACAAGGTAATCTGAGTTTTATAAACGTTTTTTAATCTATTGCTGTGAATTTCTGCTGTTCTTTATATGGTTATAAATCATCTGTCCGCTAACATGTTAGCTCAGCGTCAGCTGTTAGCCGCGAACGGAGGTGAAAGTTATTATGTCAGAATTAAAACAGCGGCTTAAATATGTATTTATCATGTTTACTATGGACGAAATATTCATATATTTTGTTAACACCATAGTGTATGAATATTCTTATAGCATCAAAACATGTGTAAGTAGGATACTAAAAGTGCTCACTGTGCTGGATGGATCATGTCCAGAGGTGACAGGATTACACCAACTCAGTACTCGAGGAAAATACAGGTACTTGACCGTAAAACGTCCTGCACTACAAATAGAAGTAACACTTTTGTCTTGTTAAGTTTAATTCATGTACATGTTCAATTAGAGAACAACGTAAGGAATCTACCTAACTCTGAGTAGGTATTACAGTATTTTAATTTATCATGATCAGAAATTAACTCTTCAGTTAGTTACGATTTTAAAAAAGCAAATGTAAAAGCAAAACCAGTTCAGTTTTATTTATATAGTGTCAAATCACAACAGAATCATCTTAAAGCACTTTACAAATAAGGTGAAAAGTATATAGTAACACAGAAAGAAACTAATAATCTCCCTTGAGCAAGCACTGGGCGACGGCGGAGAGGAAAAGCTCCCTTTGAAAACCTGCAGCAGAACTATTTTTGAGCTAGAACCATAGCTGGTCATATGTGGCGCAAGCTGAATGTCTTTGCTTTGTGGACTAGCAGAAGCACTTTACCACTTGTCTCAACCCTGTCTGTCAGTGGGCACTGAACCAATGACCCTGGGCTCCCCCACCTCTCCTAAGCCGACCTCTGGAGCTCAGTTTCTGCCCGGCTTCCTGATGGGTGACCTACCAGCTCCAGCTACCCCCCAGCCACGCGCGTTCAGCCTTGCCACGCCCATCGCAGAGAGCACAGGTAAGAATTGAGGTCAGCTTGAAGTTGCACCCGTAGATGTTTAAACGCAGACTGTTGCTGAGTCTTTTCCACCCCTGCTCTTTAGGTGCAGGAGGTGGAGGAGGAGGCTCTGCTCCACAGCCTGTTGTCCCTACCCCCAAAGATAAAAGTGGAGCTCCACCTGTTCGCAGTATCCATGATGACTTGGTTACTTTGGGTACACCACTCAGTGCACACAGGCAGGTTAGTACACTTGTGCTGTCTGATTTACTGCATCTATTTAATATGCCTTACTGTCAGTGACCAGCTTACTGTTAGCTTTCTACTGCTAAACCTCATCGTTGTGAACCAAAAACCTGTTGGCAGACAAGGAAAAGAGTGGCTGGATGAAAAGAGACTCCTCCTCATATTTAAAACAAGTCACCAATTTTCTTTGTCTGCAGTTATGCACACTTGTAGAAAACCAAATTAGGAACCTGGTTACACACACAGCATGATACGTGGCAGAGACATCTGCTCTCTAGCAGAAATCTACCTGCAGACTCTTTAATCTCGAACCCTGATAATAGTAATCAGGTTTTTGGTTTACATGACAGTAAAATCAGCTACTAGAGAATGTTGACTGTGAGTTTCTACTTAGATGCATGTCAGTGCTCGCTTCTTGTGGCCAGCACCAAACACCAGAAGTCAGAGGAAACGAGCAGGTTTTATATGGTTCTGTGCACTTGTTGAGATATAGTGTGGAACAGTTTTTAAATCTCCAAGTCCAATAGATTTTAGATACTATTTATGGCGAAAATTTTAACAATAATTCTAAAAGTAGAAATAAGTTTGGGATCCATGAGAGAATGTTGGCAAAATTAACATTACTTTTTATTTTTATATATTTATATTTCTGTCTCTCTTCAGTCTTTTCCAGTGATGCAGTCTCCTCTGTCTGCACGGCAGGCGTCAACTCCGGGAACAGGTGTACACTGTGGTTAGTACACTATTGAGTTAAAGTTACTGTATGTGGAAATACAGGGCGTCAGTTCTGTGTGTTTTGCCACCGTATTTTACAAACCAGGATGTTTCCGATGTATGTGGGGGTCCCTATCTAATTGTTTATTCATTTTAGTCACAATTACTGTAAATTGATTCACAAGCAAATTTTATGCTTTAGGTAGTGAAATATGAGCCAGTGAGGGAGATTTAAACCTACGAACATAAGGAAAGTGCAGAAAAGAGATGAGGGGGTTCAGGTTGCACAGTGCTGATGAGTTTACCACTCTGCAGGTGGATGTCAGAGCTTTTGAATCTGATGCGGTGGTGCTGTGACATTTAAAGAGTGAAACGACGACTTATAGCTAATCCTGATCAAGATGTTAACTTTACAGTTATAATTTACAGCAGAGGGAGAAGTCTTCCAGATTCTTGGAAATCCAGGTTATAGAAAGTGTGAAAATGCTCTCCCCTGTACACTGCTGCCAACCGTGACCTTGTCTAAATTCAGCTGTGTTTCTGTCTCCAGCTGTGCAGCAGGTGTGCTTGTCTCCAGCTCAGGTGGATCCCTTCTACAGTCAAGGAGAGTCCCTGTCATCTGACGATCAGCTGGATCAGACCTGGGTCACCGTGTTTGGGTATTTCTTGATGCTAAATACTACTATGTACCACTGCTGATCTACTAAACAGAGAACAAGTGACTATACCCGTGCTGTGTCTGTGTGTTTGTTAGATTCCCTCCAGCCTCAGCCTCCTACATCCTGCTGCAGTTCGCTCAGTATGGAAACATCCTAAAACACAAGGTGAGACACACACACAGTTCTGTCTGCAGTCATTTCTATCTCTCCTGTGGTCAATGTCAACACCCGATTCCTCAAGGAGGTTTTTTCTACATTGTATGTGAGAAACTAGTTTTCTAATTTGCTCTTTACAAGCGAGTACGTGCAGGACAAAAGGTAACAGAAAGGGAAGGTTGAAGAGTGCAGTGGCTGGATGAAAAAAAGGGATGATTACAGAGACTGATGCCTCCTTCTATTTAAATCATGTCCACGTAAGTCTGAAACCAACACAAAAAGGCCTGTTGGCACATAATGTGTAATGGGGGAGAGAAAAGGAGTTTGTACTGCTGTATGCACTGCTGAAATTGGAGTGTACTGTTACTAAAACCAAGGCCAGAACCACGGCGTGGTTCGAACAACAGAACAATGACAAAAAACCTCACCACCACCAACCCACTGCCATCAGCATCTACACCCCCAGAAATCCCATAGAATATCCCAGAGAAATCAGAAACTTTCTATTTTCTGTGGGTTTTATGACAGGTGAGACATTCAGGGACAGTACAGAGTGCAGGTCATTTGTGTTGTGTTCAGGGCGTACTTCATCTGTGTTACACAAGTGCTCAGAACCCAATAAAAACACAGGTGTGAAACCAAACATGGATTTAGAGAATTGATAATTGATGTGTATTGACAACGTATTGACAGATGGCGTCTCCTGGTAACTGGATGCACCTTCAGTATCAGTCCCGGCTACAGGCCAGGAAAGCTCTGTCTAAGGATGGAAAAGTGTTTGGTGACGCCATCATGGTGGGAGTGAAACCCTGCATAGACAAGGTCAGTACCTGTTGGTTCTTCACGTCCAGTGGCTCTGAGCAGCAGTAAAGGTGTTTCTCTCTGTCCCTCCATCAGAGTGTGATGGACAGCTGCGAAGCCGTTTCTACTCCCCTCTCCTCCTCCTTCTCCTCCTCTGCCCTCCCCTCCACCCCTCGCTCCGCCATCAGACCGCTAAGCGCCACATACAGGAGCTCCGGCGGCGAGTACCAGGTGACCTTTAACCTCTGGGTTCAGTCTAGGTCTACATAGAAAGAACAGTTTAAGTATGAAATATAAATATTAGAAATATTAAATGTGTCTGTGTGCGTGTCTTCAGGTGGTGGCAGACAGACAGACGCCCAGGAAGGACGACAGCTTTGTTTCCAAGGCAATGGAGTACATGTTTGGCTGGTGACACAACACAATGCATCATGGGATACCTGCAGCCTCAGATGAGAGAGGGGAATCAGCGGACAGATGGATGAATTGATTCACTACAGTGTGTGTGTGTGTGTGTGTGTGTGTGTGTGCGTGCGTGTGTGTATCAGAGTGTGTGTGTGTGTATCAGAGTGTGTGTGTGTGTATCAGAGTGTGTGTGTAGTTGGAGGATTTTCTGTCTCTCTCGTCTTTTATCTGTTTTTTTATGTATTTCTCAATAAAGTTTTTGTCTGGTTTGAATTCAGTGAAGCTCTGTTTGTTTACAAAGGGGCCGAAGGGGAAATTCTGGATTCACAGACATGCTTGCTGTTGAATAAACCACAACAACTTGTGGTTGTATAGAATTTGTTGACAATAATATTATAGAAAATCACCAGCTTTAAGCCTTTTTTCACAGTCACCTAATAGAAATAATTAGATGGAAACTGTCTTTTTTTTATTTACACACCTAAATTATTTAGTGTGTTTGCACAAGACACTAGTTCTCCAAGAAACTGGACATTTTGGTATTTTACACATCTTGATGAGTAATGTTTTTTCAACAAATGTGTGTTAAGAGATCCCGAACTGTAACAAAATTAAATTTTATCATAAACAGCGTGGGCCCATCCAGCAGATGGGGCCACAGATCCTCACACAAACCACATGAAGTCAGTTACATAGGATAGGATATGTTATTACAGGCTCATAGTCCAGCACATAATAACAAGACTACGCACAATAAATACACCATAGAGATTTAAGAACATACCACACATAAATAAACAACATATAAGGTGATATGCATTATCACGAACACACACACACACACTATTAAAAATACATTTGTACCAGTGTTGCCATAACTGAGACTGATAATGGACTACACTGAATCATATGTTGGACAAGATCATAATGATCTTATTTTCACTGTAGTTTAACTATCCAACTGACAAATAAATTTATACATAAAATTCCTTAAACAGCTTGTAAGGTACTGACGCGTGCGCACACAAACGTTTCACTGGCCCTACACCATCTTGGCCTCTTAGGTAGAATTCTCAAAGCATCATTGTATGCTACCTGCAGTCTCTGCATACTAGCTTTCTTATAGTGATATAAGGAGTATACAGAGGAGTACAGAATGTTCGGAACAAGGATATCTTAACATTATAAGACCACATACAACCTGCAGCACTGTCTATAGATGTCATCATCACCCACTGAGGATTTATCAGTAATAATATGCCCAAGATAATTTACCTTGCTACAAACGTCCAGTACATTACCTGCTAATTTAAAAACTGTGAATCTTATCTTTAGCGTGACAAATCAACACTGTACTCTTTTTAACATTCTACTTGACGTCGTGCTCATCGTACACAGTACAGATCTTCAGCAGCTGCTGGAGACCAGCACTACTTGGACTAAAAACAACAAGGTCATCTGTGTACATAAGACGGTTCACACAGTCATTGCCAATCATCAGCCCCTATTACAGGCTTTCAGCGGCCTGGACAGATCATCAACGTACAAATGAAAAAGAACAGGGGATAAAACACCACCTTGTCTTACACCGTTACCAACACCAAACGGGGATCTCACCCCATTTTACCTGCATCATCTTGTAGGCGTACCACTAAGCCAGGATGCGCACTAAATATCTGTGCACGTACCAGCTTTATCTTTAATAACTGGCACTAACGAGACAGACAGCATTGAATCTGGTAGTAGTCCGTTTAACATGAAGCCTGTAAAACAAAGAGCAAGAAGAGGAGCAGTCTTAGGGCTGGCATATTTCAGAAGTTCAGCAGAAACATGGTCCAAACCACTGGCTTCGCTAGTTGACAAATTTCTAATGGCAACGCATACGCTGCTCATTTCCGTAAATTAAACGGACAGCATACTTATATCTGGCATGTGTATGTTTCTTATATTCAAGCTCTGGTCCTTGTCTGGGTCTACCAGCTTCCACCCAAGATTTAAATGCTTCTATGCCTATAACAGGGCTTACTGTTTTCATACAATGAACGCACAATAGCCTCAAACATAGTGAAAAGATAAACAAACATTAAAAAGTTGCAAAAGATGTTTGTACTGAAATATTTTCTCACAAAACCTCAGAAGAACGGGACTGAAGAGCTGATAAACAGCAAGTTTTAATAGAGTTTCTGTGCAGGACTAATGAACGGAACTGCTTTATGTAACTAGTGCCTCCAACCTATTCTATTAGTTTTATTTCAAGTTCAACAACATTTTTTTGGAGTAGGCAGGTGCAACTCGGTGCTTTCCCACCTGTATATGATGACTAATGAAGACGACACACGGAGCACACAGGCAATGTTCCGCCTCACCTGCCAAACAATAGCAGCAAAATAAGTATTCAGGTCTCTTACTTATGTAACAATACCTCAGTGTAGAAATACTCTGCTGCAAGTAAACGTCATGAATTCTATATTTTACTAAACTAAAGGCACAGAAAAGATGTACAATAATGTACTGATTTTGTTAAGAGATTCTTATGATGCATTTGTGAGCAACATTAAAATCATATTATTGTAATAAAATAAAAACGCTTATTTTACTCACTACACTTATCTGATAGCTTTAGTTACTTTGCAGATGCGAAATAATATAATGAACTAATAAAGGATGATAGATTATTGTGCTTTTTGTCAGTGTTTAAAATCAGCTGCAACATTAGTGATGTTTGCACATAACTGTATGAGAGTGTATTGTCCAAACAGATATATTTGCATAATAATACTTGTATTTTGGTTTATTTTGATGCTAACTAATGAGGAACACGTGGAACCAATCTGGACTAAGCTCAAACATTCATGTTATCAACTGTAACAAGATAAACAGCCCAGAGAAATCACTCATGTTAGAGGAGTACTTGTGCTTTTTTACTTAAAGTACATTGTATTGTGCATTCGTTGGTTTTTGTTTTTGTTAATAATCACAATCTGCAAAGTAAGAAATATTACTAGTGCAGTGACAAATGTACAACGTTGGCTCCCACTTGTAGCCTAATGGTTATTCCACAAGCCACAGAACTGTTGCATGTCTCTCTGCCCATGTTTCCTGTCTGTCAAACCAAGGCTATTAGGCTAAAAAATAATTTTTAAAGGACAATAATTCCCTCTGAAGTGTAATTTTGCAGAAAGTGAAAAGTAAAAGAACCTCAACATTGTAATTAAGTGCAGATCTTAATTAAATTTGACAGTGTGAGTAATGACTCTCTAATCTACGACACACATTTACCTGAGGAGCGACGTATCAGTAAAAAGAGTAAGGAGGGGGTTTTCCTAGGCCTCAGTCTCACTTATCTCACATCGTCACCAGCTGACCTTTCTCTTAGCAGCCAGTGACATCTGGTCTACCTTATCCTGGCAACATATGGTCTCCTCAGGCCTCACACTATTGATACAACGTTCAGCAGGGAACAAATATAAATGACTAGAACAGGCCTCGCGGGCACAAGTGTATGCAGAACAGAAGGTAGAAGGCTGTAGAAAACACAGGAAGTGGAGGAGGAGGCTTTAGCTATGCCTGACCCTCCTGACCTTAAGGACATTTGAACCCATGTGATCAGGGGACCGTCAGCCATCAAGAATGTAACACATCCACAATATTAATTCTCACACGTGGATTTGAGCAGTTTATCCTGCACAGTTCAGAGACTTGCTCTGAAGCCAGAGCTTTTGAAATGGTTTTAGACTCTCACAGAGATCTAATCCTCACCACAACACACTATCATGGAGGTCTGCAGTCCAGTTCACACCTCAGCTACAATTAGAGTAATTAGGCTGCACCTGTGCACAATTTGGAGTCTGAATACTTTTGTAAATAAGATATTTCAGTTGGCTGTTTTTAATAAATTAGCAAATATTAAAAAAAATATGTTGTCACTTTGTTGTAATGGGTTACTGAATGTTATCCGTTTTAAATCTACAACACAATAGAAAGTGAATAAGTCTGAATACTAGCTTTGTAGTTGTTTGTCTTTTGGTAGGTATTGTGCAGCATTTCTTATCGTGTCTTTGTGTTCTTTTGCAGAGACTCCAAAAATAACGAGCAGCCATTTAACGTAGGCTCCATGAATGGGGATATGTTCCGATGTACATGTTCATATTTTATTCGTGTGTTTTTTATTTTATTTGTTTTCTTTAAGACACGCTGTGCTAATAAAACGTGTGTTGTTGTGCAGCAGGACATAAGACAAACGACCGTGGTGATTGGTTTCGCGTTTCTACAAAGAGCTGGAAGTATCGCGATCTTTCCCCGAGGCCGGAGGTTCCACAGCCCTTATCTCGCGCTACCTGAGCGGTCGGAGTCTCATTCCACCACGTTCGAGCCTGCCGGGAGGGGGATTCTGTTCAACAGCTCCGCGATACTCATTTTATTTGGAAACTTGAACATTATTCATATTTATAACGAACACCGACGTTTTATTTATTTAAAGTAAACGTAACCGTGTAGTTAAGTTAAAGTATTCGTTAAGTCAAGGTGGTATTTTTTCACAGAAAAGGATAATTTAACCGTAACGTACAGCATAGCCCGGTCGTGAGCTAACAAAGAAAATCCTTTCTCTTCACAAATAATCCCCCCACTACTCTCTTTAGTTATGAGTCATGTGGTCGTTGAAAATCCACACGGTCTAGATCAGCAGGTAAGTGAGTTTAACTTCTTTGTGTTTGTGATTTAATATCCTGTGATTTTCCCTTGCGCACATGTAGTTTGAAGGCGAGAAAAGACGGAGGTTCGTGAGCTAGCTAAGCCGCTAGCCTCCAGCTAAGCTAACGCTGCGGCTGCTAAAATGGAGGTGATGTCGCGGTTAGAGAAGATGGTGACGGAGCTGCGTTGTTCCCGACAACTGAACTAACACGCTTATTTATTTACTCTGTTGCTCTACAGCAAACTCGCACTACTTTAACTCACCAAAATTTAATATTTAAATAGTATCTCGGTGAATTTGTGTCCCACATTGGTAGGATTAGCGGTCGTTTACGGCCCGGCCGGTATGCTAGGCCGGCCCGGCTGACGTTGGGCCTTCTCGACCTGAAACGTGGCGCAGGAAGAAATGTTGGCAGCGTTTTCAAGCCTCCATTAATGTTTGTGAAGTGTAATACGCTGAAGTTGGTGAATCGGTCAGGTGTTAGACTTGTCGGAAATGTACATGACTACGCGTGTCGACGAATATTATTTCACTTTTTGTCGTGTTAATTTGTCGGCGTTTTCCACTTAGGTGACAACAGACTGGGTGGATGGCTGTGCCATGCAGGACATTTCGGGGATCGACATATTACGTTTTAAGAAGCAGAAATATACACTAGTTTAGTGGTGTCGAGCTATTTGGATAAATGTGATGTGTCGATAGTTTACAATAGAGGTCCTTCGGTTTCCGGACTGAGTCAGTTTAGTTCAGAGACTCAGATTTCATAATCAACTGCATATATGATCGACTTGCCTAATTGTTCTCTTTTTGTAGCTTGCTGCCCTAGACTTGAACTCTGCTGACGGACAAGGCGGCGGAACCGGCAGTAAGTCATAAAGCTGACCTATTGAGCCTCATATCATTTTTTTTAAGTCATGGGCTTGGGTATTAAAGTTGTAATGTACAACTCAGGCTTCCAGGTTTAAACTGGACATCTGATAGTAGTTTAGCTTCTTTGGTTTGTCAACAACTTCTGTTTTCCTTCACCCAGGGCGTTACATTCCACCTCACTTGAGGAACAAAGATGCTCCAAAAAACGGTGAGTCTACTAACACCACTGATCCACAGTCAGCCCGTCAATGCAGGTTTGATTTGTGGTGTTTGAAAAAAAGCAACCCATCAGAGCATGGTAAAGGCAAGCATAGTTGAGGAATCATTTCTGATTATTATGTCAGAAAGTACTCAACACATTTCCCCAGTCAATGCGGAGATGTTTGACTGTTGAATTCAAATGTTTAGGGCACAGAAGGAGAGAAAGCCACGTCAAATGGTTAAGTATTGCTGCTAAACTAAAGTGGCCTCAAAATTTCACCCCAGACTGCTCTCGACTGAGAACTACCTGATTCACTTCTAAAAACTATTTGCAGGAGCTAGCAATTCCCCATGTTTATTCTTGGTTGGTGCAATGTCTCACATGTGGGGAAGAGAGGAGTTGTTGACTGCTCTGATAAAGGGATGTCGGTGGGTGGGTTGGTTTGATTTACACTTTTGAATCAGTTGACTTGTGGCCAGGTTAAGTTGATTTTGAGGTAATTATATTTTTCTGTTCTTGGCCTCTTAAAGGCATTAAAACAAGACACCTTGTGCCTGGTACACACAGAATAATTTACGTAAAAATTTGCAATTATGGTACTGTGTCATTGCACACTTGACGTTTTTCTCGTTTTGCTGTTTTCTTATTCCACAGCAGGAAATGCTTATTCCGCTGGTAGACAGTGCGGTTATTCAGTGGCACCAGTAAATCTCTGTAAGTCCCTTCTATCTGCTTTCGCTGAGGGCAACCTGCATTTCCAGATGCATGAAATAGCCTTTTTACACACCAGCAAAGCCAGTGTGAAGGGGGGAAGAGAGTTATACACACTAATTCATGTGCTTCTTTGCTGGGATACCTGCACTCCAGATGAGAAATGTTAGAAGTAAATCGTATCTTTATTAAAGCAAGTTTTTTTTAAAAAGCTTTAGAAACATAATATCATAAAAAATTTTTTACCACTATGTTAAAGCCCATATTTCACCTGCAATGTTCCCCCCCCCCTTAGTTTCTTCTAAGCAGTGCCCACAACCGTGGCAAGCAGAGTGTCAGCAAAGACACAGAAATAGCTATACTTCAGGATGGGATGACAGTAATATTGGTAACTATTAGTGTAAAGTCAGCCCAACACTCTTACTGCATGAGCCCATAATTATGGGTGAGTCTTTTTATAGCCTGCTTCCCTACCTTTGCTCAGGTTACCCAAGACTGGCCCCTCAAGAGCTTGCCTTTTACCATGCCTACAGTGGGGGTTGGAGAGACAGATGTGGTATACCTGCATGCCATCTACTTGTTGGCAGAGTTTCACAGTGTACATAGCTGAACCCTGGGGAGTAATCAGTGTGCCTGTGCTTTATCATGGTCACGTGAGAAAAGCAGCAGAAATCTGGGCCGAACAGTGTTTGTCCAAGCTTGGAAATGATATTACGTATGATGCATGATGATGGTTTCTTAAAGACTTTGCACTGCATCACTAGTGACTGTCTTACTAATAAATTAGATCTTATTAGATATAATCTATCTCATTAGCTCTGATTGTATTGTCACGCCATTTAAACTGTCATGAGATCACAGTAAAGATCTGACTTAGCTTTTAAGGTGAGCTTTGAACATAAGATGCACTCATTTATGGCACGTAGGTTTAATGTAGCTTTGTGTCTGCTTGTGGCAGACTATTAAGAATAACTAAGACTGATAAAAAATTAAAAAAAATCTGAGGGCATGCATGCAGGTTTTTATTATGCTGCAAACCACAGGTGTTATCTGTGATTAAAGTTCAGTTCTCTATTTAAATCTACTGGTGAACTCGGAGGAACAGAACCTGCTTCCCTCTGGCACATTATTAAAAGCACCTGATGTGTAGATTCTTTCTGTAGTGTTATTTGAAGTTTTAGTAATTATCAGGTGTTCTACTTGGCCTTTGCTTTGGCATTTGTGATTGAATGATTACTAGAACAAGTGACCTTTTAGGTATATTAAGCTGGCTTCAAGCCTGAATGATGCCTGAATTGCTGTTTAAGGCCAGCAGATTGTCACGTCTCTAGCGTATATGAGACTGCTAGGAGATGCTTCTATAAATGTTGGAGCAAACTTAGCAATTTCCCAAACCCATGTCAGGTATGTTTAGCATTTCAAAATTCCTATTTACATTTTGTCGGGGGGGGGGGGGGTGTAATTGTGGACAATCTGATTACTTGGACAATGGTGGTTTTCAGTAGTTGTGATATGTAACTTCAAAAATACACTTTGCAACAAAGGTGTAACTTGTGTTTTATTTTGGTGGTTTAATGTGATCTGTGGAGTCAGCTGCATTAATGAAAGTTAGACTCTGACTCTGCTGCATGTTATGCCTGACCATGTTTTCATGAGAAAGCACATGCATTGTTTTTGTCTGATGGCAATCTAAGGGACTAACTTCTACCACAAATTTTAAAGTAGTGCTGTTTTGTAGTTGACTGAACATTTTACACTTAAGAAAATCTCAAAGCTATTTAGTTAACATTTGAACTTGAAAGTGAAATTGATTTAGTTTGTTTCACTGCATGTCATAAATACTTCCTTTTTAAGCTTGTTGAGGTGGGGGTTGGGGATACAGGACAGTAGTTGTTGCCTAATACTGATTTTTAATTACTCAGATCGGTATCAGACAAAAACATGATGCATTATTTCCTCAAGCTTCAACGTCGCCTGTAGAACCAGTGTTGGTGTGTTAAGATGCACACCCCAGATCAGGATTCAGCTCTGAATCAACTCTCCTTCGAAGCAAAATTAACCTGTGTGACTGGTTTGCCCTTTGTTATTGTGGCATGGCCTTAGTTACTAGGCAAGCCTTACTGTGGCAACCCTAACAGTCCATTGCCCCGCCCTCCCCTCCACCAGCATCAACGTCAGCCTACACTGATGGAAATGACCCAGCCAGTGTCCACAGCTGGGCAGATCGTTGTGGTAAATGTCCCATACAGGCAGAGGCAGTGATTTATAAGTCTAAGTACAGAAACTCAAACACCAAGGCAGTGAGTTTTTATATAGATATATATTCAGTTATATTAATTACATTTAGAACCTCCTTAATTTCTCTGCATCTATTGTCTTCTACAGGTGTAGAACTTGCTTTGCTTTTTTTTGCTTTTTACATTAACCTGTTGCTGCAGTGATTTTTTTTATTAAAAATTTCCCCCTAATGATTTTAACTTTCAGTACAGGTTATAGGTGACTTTGACTCCCACCTGCCCACTGGCAGGTGGGAGTCAAAGTGCAGCCCTCACTTACTGACACAAATGAGCAGTATGATGCTGCTTCTGACAAGCCTCTTACTTCTCTCCCCATCCCTCTCTCCCAATGAAGATTCACCTGGATGGGACAACGGACGCACCAATGGATTTGTGAATGGGTACCACGACAATCGCACCAATGGGGGCTTCGGAGGACGTGGACCCCCTCGCAATGATAGAGGTGGGCGTGGCGCCTACCGTGGTAACAGGGGCGGAGGCTCGTTTAATCAACCATTGCAAAATGCAGGTGGGGAAATCCTGTAGTATCTTAAAATGTTGAGCTCCAGTTAGTTTTAAACTCTTTTTAAAAACATCCCCCACCCTTTTTAATTTATACAGTTATATCGGCATGCATTCAGTGTGCATACAAACAGTGGATTTGCATTAGCTGCATTAGTGTAGGTAGACAAATGAAAACATAAGGACCTGATTTTCAACACCTCTTTCTTTAATGGGAAAACTGTTCTGCTTCTGGTAAGAACATTGCTGATGAATAATCTGTATTAAAAAATTGTCCCTCATATCACAAACGGGTCTTTTTCTGTCCACTACAGCATTTGGAAATTATGAGAACAAAGATGGCAACTGGGGAGGACCTCCCAGGGATGCTGCCTTCAACAGCTTTGGGGCACGCACTGATAGATCAAAGTCTGCCTTCTTCAATGATCGTGGGGGAAGTTCCAGGGGAAGGTGTGTAAAATTGTTGCATTACCTTACGCAATGTGCTTTCAGGGTTAATTTTTTTTGTCCTGTAAAGAAATTCATTAGTCTAGAACGAACTGTATATTTTACACCATAGTTAATTAAAATATAGCTGAGGAGCCTGCAGACACGATTCTTTTACACAGTATCTGCAGACTTTAAAGTCTTAAAAGGAATTAAAGTCCTAAGCTTTCCTGTAAAAGAGGTGTCTTCTGACTGAATAAATCGTTGGGTAATGGCTTCTTTTATTATTACAGCTGGTCATAGTAGCTGGATCATTCTAGCAATAAGTCAAATTAATTTTTAACTAACCTGCCTATATCCTGCAGAATACCTGGGTGTAGGTCTCATAACTGGTTTTTATATTGCTGATAATTTATTGTTGGGTACAGCAGGGAATTGCTGACACGCTTTAGCTTCACTCTTTTAACACTTAATGCACATGTGTGCAGATATGAGCGCGGGGGCTTTTCTAGTGGAGGAAACAGCCGGTGGGTGGAGGACACTAGAGAGGATGACTGGTCCAAACCCACTGCTCCCAACGAGCGCCTGGAGCGGTAAGAATACTTGGACTCGACTATCAAATGATGCAATTTGCAGCCATTTTGAATCTACTTTTCACTTTAACTTTTTAAAACTTATTTTCTAGTGAGCTTTTCTCTGGAAGCAACACTGGGATAAACTTTGAGAAATACGATGATATTCCTGTGGAAGCTACTGGAACCACCTGCCCAAAACACATTGAAAGTGTAAGTTTATATCCTGCAGTGCTTGCATATTTGTAATGGTGAAATTAAAATGGATGCTGTGCATCTATATTGATTTTATCTGTACTGATGGTGTCTGATTATTCTGTAGTTCCATGATGTGGATATGGGGGAGATTATCATGGGAAACATCACCCTGACTCGCTACACTCGTCCCACCCCTGTCCAGAAGCATGCTATCCCCATCATCAAGTCTAAGAGAGACCTTATGGCATGTGCCCAGACTGGTGAGTATTTGTTTTCAGTGTGGTAACTTAAATACATCTGTCAGCCTTTTCCTGGTTTGTTTCTCTTTACGTCTTGAATAGAAAGTTAAGGTTCAGTTTGTATTCTTTGGCTCCATGATTTTATGTTTCCCTTGTACTAAATAATGGAACTATGCATTATCCCTGCTGTGTTCCAGGCTCTGGTAAGACTGCGGCCTTCTTGCTGCCAGTGCTGAGTCAGATCTACACTGATGGGCCAGGAGATGCCCTGCAGGCTGCCAAGAACAGTGGCCAGGTACTGAGGAATGAATTTGCAACAATAACAGATCACTCTTCCATTACTAGTTGACTCGTTCTAATGACACTTTTGTCCTCAGGAGAATGGAAGGTATGGCCGCCGTAAGCAGCATCCCATCTCCCTTGTCCTGGCTCCCACCAGAGAACTGGCTTTGCAGATCTATGATGAGGCGAGAAAGGTGAGCCCACATCATAATACTGCCTGTAATAGAACATTGTATGCGTTAACATAGACTGTGCATGTGGTAACTTGTTAACCTTTGTCCCTATATTCCAGTTTGCTTATCGCTCACACGTGCGTCCCTGTGTGGTGTATGGTGGAGCTGATATCGGTCAGCAGATCAGAGATCTGGAGAGAGGATGTCACCTGCTGGTGGCCACACCTGGGCGCCTGGTTGATATGATGGAGAGGGGCAAGATCGGTCTGGACTACTGCAAGTCAGTATAGTACACAAATCTTTAGATTAAAATTTCAGTTTGTAACACTGGAGCACGAGAATTGACTTGAGTTACAGAAAATGTGCACACCTCTGTAATTAATTAAACTGGTCTCTGCAGCTTCTTGGTCCTGGATGAGGCTGATCGCATGTTGGATATGGGTTTTGAGCCACAGATCAGACGGATTGTAGAGCAAGACACAATGCCCCCTAAAGGCATCCGCCAGACCATGATGTTCAGTGCCACCTTTCCCAAGGAGATCCAGGTATGTTGGTTCAGTCAGCAGGTATACTGTCTTGCCTAATATGATTAAATATGTGTACTAACTTTGATGCTGCTTTGTGCAGATCCTTGCTCGTGACTTCCTGGAAGACTACATTTTTCTGGCAGTGGGGCGTGTTGGTTCCACTTCAGAAAACATCACCCAGAAGGTGGTCTGGGTAGAGGAGAATGACAAGAGATCCTTCCTCCTTGACCTGCTTAATGCCACAGGTAAAAATTGCATACACTGGAGTGAAAGTTTGTTTTTTTTCCCCTCGCATTAGGCTCTAACATCATCCTGTTTGTCAGTCTGCCCCATATATAGCTGGAATTGACTTTGCTAAGTTTCTGCTAACAAATGTTCATTATAGCAAGAGTTTGCACTGTAAAAAAACTGTCATGCAGGGCTAAGCAGACACTTGTTTAAGGGTGTTTGCGCCTCTTAATGATATTAAGTTGTGTAATGAGCAGCCTTACGTTTACTGGCCGGTTTGGTTCTATCTTAGTTATTCCCAGTGAGGTTCAGGAAAATGTGACAGAGGCCCCAGAGAAACCAGGTAAGTTTGAATAAAGCATAACTTCACTCTGACCCACAAGCCCGAAACATCACATCCCACAGCTCATTCTGTCCCCCCCCCCCCCCCTTCCCCCAGCTCACATGCTGCCTGTTTTCTGTTTTCTGTCGTCTTCAGTAGGAGTCTGTAGGACCAGCAGTGATAATTTTGCCTTGAACTGGACTAGAGTGAAGCTGCAGAATAAGAGTCAATAGTACAAACTCTGGCACTGAAAGAGGAGTCTTATTTGGCATGGTGTCAGAGGCACTAGGGTCAGCTGGCTCAGCACCATCGTGTTGGCTGGTTGTCGCAGAAAGAGCTCAGTTTTCATGCGTCAGATGGCTGTGACAGATTTAATGACACCAGCCTGTTACTGTTAGTATAAAACTGTTCATCTGGGTTAGATCATTTAACTGCTATAGATGTAAGCAAATGATACAATATTTAGTGTTGACCAGGAGAAGTCGCTTTTTTTTCTTTTTTGACTGTCTCTAAATACTCAAAATATATTGCTTTTGAGCTGTTACCATGGTGATGGGTGCAACAGCTGCTATAAAAAGCTAGCTAATGAGTAATTAATGGACAGTCATGCTAAGGAACATACTGTTAAAGGTAATAAGGGCCTGGAGGAGGGGGGTAAATTAGTGGAAATGGTAAACCTGTTACCACCTTAACAATTCAGCTAGGTGGATTTTCTTTTAGTGCTCACTGGCTTCAGTGATAGTGGAGAGGATGAAGCTTTGATGGATGTAGTTTCTTTTTCCTGGCTTGTGCCAGAGTGCATTGGCAAAACAGTTAGGATCTATGAATGGTTTAGATTGGCCTTTCCTACCCCATCATCCCCCAGCCATTTTTTGTCAAGCTTTTATTCTGATAGCCATTAATGCCACACATCTGCTCACAGTATATTTGTGAATTCGCAGCATTATGAAGTTAAACTTCCTTTAGAGCTGTGCAGAAAAGCAAACAATTGTCAATTAATGGTTGTCAGTAAATGGAAAGCTTTTTAGGCAACCCCCCGTCTCATAAAATTTCTCATTTTAATTTGATTTCCTCTTTTACTTCATGATTTTATTAAAACATTTTTTTATTTATTTTTTTAGTATGGCTATTTCTCCTTCCATTGTTTTTTGTTTTTTAGCACAAATATCCATTCAGTTCTCAATGAATTTTCTTCTTTCATGCTCTTTATCCTGCTCTCCTCCCTTTGTCTTGTCCTCTTAATTTCTTGCTGCGCAGGTAAAGACTCGTTGACTCTGGTGTTTGTCGAGACCAAGAAAGGAGCAGATGCTTTGGAAGATTTCCTTTACCGTGAGGGTTACGCCTGCACCAGTATCCATGGAGATCGCTCCCAGAGAGACAGAGAGGAAGCTCTGCATCAGTTCCGGTCTGGGCGCTGCCCCATCTTGGTAGCTACAGCTGTAAGTAATGGTTCAGTTTCCCTAATACAATTTTGTTAAACGGTTTGTCCAAAGCAAAACCCAAATCCAACAAACTCCCAATAAAGTGTATGTCCAAGTGCTGCAGCTTTTATTTCAATCCATACAGGATTTATAAAAATGTTTTATATTTGGATGTATTGGAATGGTTACTGGTGCTTTCTTCTGTTTACAAACTAGAACTACTGCATTTACTGTTTAATAGGAACTCTTAATTTTCTCACAAGTAAATCCTTGGAAAAGCAATCTGAACATCTGAGTACGAGTAGCTCACTATATTTCCTATTTATAAAGCACAGAGCAGTATACATAACATTGCTTTGGCATTTGGAAATACCCTGAAGGAAACTAGGTCAACTGGATCATGGAGCAAACTGTGGCTTTGTGTGGATGATGTTGGCAGACTTGAGTAGCTGCTCAAAATTAACTGAGCTCCCAGTTAGAAAATTTGGCTAGTTTGCGAAACTCAACCCCTTTTGGTGTCAAACTCTTATTTCCCTCTACTTGACCAGGTGGCTGCTAGAGGTCTGGACATCTCCAACGTGAAGCACGTCATTAACTTCGACTTGCCCAGTGACATTGAGGAGTACGTTCACCGTATTGGCCGTACGGGACGTGTGGGCAATCTCGGTATGAACCTTAAGTTGATGTGTAGTATGTAGATTTAATATTTAAGTGACAATGTATAATCTTACACTCGGTCTGTTTTTTGCAGGTCTGGCCACGTCGTTCTTTAACGACAAAAACAGCAACATAACCAAAGATTTGCTGGACATTCTGGTGGAGGCCAAGCAGGAGGTTCCCTCCTGGCTTGAAAGCCTGGCTTACGAGCACCAGCACAAAAGCAGCAGCCGTGGACGCTCTAAGAGGTAATTGTTACTAAAAACAGGTTGTTTGCTCAGTGAACTCGACTTGAAAAATGTCCGTTGCTGTTTCTCTGAACTCAACTCAATGTCTCTTGGCTCAAAAAGCCAAATACATAAAGTTTACTGTCAGAAGTTGGTGGATAACTGCAAATTTTAGAAGTTAGAATCTGAATTTTAATGGTTTAATCTTCAACCACTTCTGATATATAAGTTTACTATGGCCTCACAAAATGTACAGTATAATTTAAAATACAATCTTCCTGTGATGTCCAGGTTCTCTGGTGGTTTTGGAGCTAGAGACTACCGTCAGACGTCTGCATCTGGAAGCTTCAGTAACAACCGTGCAGTGCGCAACCCTGGAGGCCATGGAGGAAACCGTGGCTTTGGTGGAGGTAATATATTTCCATATTTAACATATGTTCACTGTGTTAACTTGGAAGTGTCATCTGTGCTTCATTAAATTGGCACAAGTTATTTTCTAAAGTTTAACCTGAAATGTACATATTGACATTACTGTTATGTTTAGTCTAAAATCTCTTTCTGTTGCTGCTCTGACTCTGACCTTTGTCATTCACAGGTGGATTTGGCGGCAACTTCTACGGCAACGATGGCTATGGAGGAAATTACAGCCACTCTGGTAGTGTGGATTGGTGGGGCAACTAGTCTCCATAGGAATAGGTTGCCATGCCAACCGTACCAATGGAAACCACATGTTAACTTAAGCCAGACCATAACAACCCTCCCTGTGTAGCTTCACTGACACACAGTACATTACCAACCCTGGTTCTCTGCCATTCGCTTCTCTCAAAAAGGAAGTGCAGCACGACGCAAAGGAAAGTCACCAGCACGTGCGACGCACCGGAGACCGCAGAGATTCGCACACCTCAGAGTGAGCATGGATGCTGACACGCATTGTCCGATAGCAACCTCGGACTTTCATTGTTAAAAGTATTTTTGTTCTTTTTTGTGGGGGGAGGGGAGGGGAACCAAGTGAAAACCTGAGGATCATTTGTATGTTAATGTACTGTGCCTTTTTGAATTTAAACAGGAAATCTGTTTTCATTTCACCAGGTGAACATGGCCAAGAGCTCTAAATTTGTTTTTACTATTTTTTTTTTTTGTTTGGTGAAAAATATTAGAAAGGTAAAATAAGCTTGGACTTAATCAAACCTTGGCAAACACTGGGACATTGTGGCTCACACAGAGTCGTGATTCCATTTGAACTTCAAATTTATTGCAGGAACATCATGTAGCCTTTTCTATAGTCAAAACAGCTAATGGAGCCATTACTATGTCGAACACAAACTGGGCCACTCTATTTTAATCCTAAGGGACAAAGTTACGTTTGTTTTTCGTTCTGTTTTTGCTCACTCTATCCTGGACAGGCTCCTTTTTATGGTTATGGTAGTCTTTCAAATAACCATTCCTATTGTGATCTTAAGAAACACAGAAGTCATTAAGCTCAGTGCCAACAGTCGCTGAGGTTGAAACCAGAATAATCGATGCTGGAACTTGTTACTCCACATTTTTTTAAATTGACTTGACAGTGTTACGGCAGCTAGTATGTTACCAAGTGCTAGCTACATAAAGTGGGCGGTGTTTTTCTTTATTTTTACTTGAGACATTTTTGGTGCAGGTGTGTGCAGAATTGAAAAATCGAGTCAGTTTTTTGTTTTGTTTTTGAACTGTTTCTCTACAAAACAGAAATGCCTGCCATCTTGAAAACAAAGTTCAAAATGGCTGCATAAAGGACCACAGCATCGGGACAGCAGAGTGTGGTGTTGGTGTTTATCGAATCGACCGGCAACCATGGGGGCCAGATGGTATTCTACGCTTGCTAGTGTTTTGTTTTTTGGTCAAGGAGGAACAGCGCGTGAACTGAGTCGCAGGCTTAACTTAATTACAAACGTTTTCTCTTTTCAAGCTGCGTTGGAGGCATGGTTTCATGTTTAAGAGACAGGCATTTGAACGATCACTGAGGTTTATTGATTAAACGAGCGAGGAACAGAGCAGCGGGGTAGAGCAGCACTCCGGCCACTGGAGGTTAGGGGGACGGGCGTAGCCACGGGGGCACAGTTTTCAGTGCATCGTTGTCGGTGGCTTTGGTTTCCATAGCTGCGCAGTGTAGCTGGAGGTGGCCATAGGTGGGGTCACTTCCTTTATAGAACATTACAGTACTGTCAGGTCCTCGAGGTTCATCTGCGCAGACGTGTATTTAAAATAATCCGGCTTCGTGAGGCCGGAGCAGGCTTTTCCTCTCACAGAGGAGCAGCCATCGAGAGGAGAAGAGCAGGAGCGATTCACTGCGGAATGCTCCCAGTTTTCTCATCGAGCGTGTTGTGCCTTGAAACTTTTTTTTAAGAAATTGAACTATAAGCGGATGCACTGACAGTGTTGAGAACTTGAGATTGAATGGTGCTACTTGATTTAGGTGTGTAGGCCCTTGTACGTCGTGCCCATCAAGTTTTACAAAAGTTCTTTTATTGCACATCTAGAGTTTTATATAGATGTCTTGGATATGTGTCCTTAAGCTTCCAAATATTGTGTGAGAGGAGATTGTGGGGAAAAAAAACGCAGCTTGTTTACAAAGGGGAAGGGTTCTCAACGTTTAAACCAGGATTTATTTGGGACCAGGGGATTTAGCAGTTGGGGGAATTTAGCCATTTGCACAGATTTCTAGATTCTACTTTTGCTGCTAGTTTTGTGTAATTTATTAAGCATTTTTGACAAATATTTATTTTTGTAAGCCTCAAAGTGATTCTTTGAAAGTTTCAGACACTTGACCAAAAGACAGTACAAAAAACACTGGCACTTGAATGTTGAATGTCACCTGTATGCGTGAAATTTATATATTTCAGGGTAGTGTGAGCTTTTTAATGTTTAAGATGCATTGGACTCAGTCGGTAATATCCACAGCTGTTTCAGGGCCTCCTCAGGGCCAGTAATCTCTACTAGATTATACTAATTTGGTCAGCAAAATTTGAAATGAACAAACATGCCAAGGTTTGGAATAAAGCTGTCAGAGCAAATCAATTTCCTAAGCATATCAGTGCAGAAGTGTTCAGATTCTCCAATTGTGCGCATTATTGATTCTTTACTCTAATTTGACCTGAATTGTTTTTCTCCAGTCGATGTCTGGCACATGGCAATCCTTAAAGAAACAAACATGTGGTTTATTCTCATTGTTGTATTTGCATATATGACGCCTCCGGAGTTCTCCTCGAACGTCGAGCAGGTCTGCAGTACTGGCCAGGTCCTGCACATGTTGTCTCAGGCAGAACCTGAGACTTGTTCCACGTTCCTCAGAGAACCCCAGAGCTCTTTAGATGTAGACTTTGCTTTCTGTATTAGCTTAGAGGCTCCTGCACTGCATGGGGGGAAAAATACTCAGCTGTGCAATTGTATGATTTTACCAAAATAAAATGTTTGAATGCAAAAGTATCTGAAAATCAAGCATGTTTCATGAAGACTTGTTTACTGTAGTTGTGCAGCGATGACCTGTAGCAGAGCAGCCCGTTGCCTTGTGAGAGTGCAGGGTGGACGGGCTGCACTATTCAGTTTGGTAGAGATTGGACAGGCTTTCTTTTGAAGAAATATAAAGATTTCATTTGTAAGTTCAACTGTGTCGGTGGTTGTTTTCATTAACTTGTGCTGTTTTTATTTGGAGTTTATTCTGTATAATGCTTTTTCTTTGCTTTTCTAAATCTGAACTCCTGTATTTAACCAAACATAAATTGACTGAAGGGTCAAATTCACATGGACACTATTGTCCACTTTGTTTTGGGGCTCTTTAAGGGGTTTAACAATTCTCCAAAGTCAGGTTAAATCTCCACTCTACTGTTCCTGAACACACCAGGATAGCAGATAAACTGTACCCAGGACCTATGTTGAATTTGGGGGGTGTCTGTTTGTATCAGGGAGATTGAGACAGGTGGGATGTTTCCAAATGTTGCTGTAAACGTGACATAAGACCATGGGTCTGTTTCAGCTTTGGTCTCCCTTTCAGCACTGCACTCTGGGATTTTTCCCAAGTAAAGGAACGGTACTGAAATTCTCTGTGCATTCAGAGAGTTTGGGAAATGATCACACGGGCATATGTACTGACTTTCTATAGGTGCTGAAATGTGCAGAGTGAGTTTCATAAGGTTTGATTTCTACAGGTATGTGACGGTGTTGAGACTATAAACTGTCTCGCTTAAACGGAGGTCAGCATCAGTGGTAGAAGTACTACAGTGTAAAAGTCAGTTGGCACCTAAACATGACTAAAACATAAATGACATTATGCATAGAGGCTGTTACAGCAGCTGACTAATGCCTTTGGTTTGGGAACGCGTTTGGTGTAATGCGTCGCAGGCTGCCAGACCGAGTGACCTGAAAACCAGACGACCCAAATCCAGAGAGTTGTCACGGAGCTGATAACGTCTCGCCTCTTCCTTTGGTAACCTGATGTGCAGAGAACGTGGTGAGCTTGTCTGCTGAAGTTTCAAGTGACATGTTTTTGTTTTAATAAAAATAATGACCTGGTTTATTTATTTATATTTGCCTCTGCAGATGGTCTCTGCACTCGGGTCTTCTGTAAAAGCTTTGCAGGCAGCCAGAAGACAAATCGGTGGTTACAGCATCTTTCATCCTGCATGTTTACCCCAGTTTTGGCAGCGTTTTTTGTGTTGTCTTGAAAGGTCACATGGTCTCTAATGTGCTGAGTGGGTTTCATAATCGCTGAGCCAGAGGCGACCATTAAAATGCTGTTGTATAATTTCTGTGCCAATTTGAAAATAAGGTTTCAGGGACATTCAAGTCTGGTGAACCCGTGGTAGGATTACTAAAAACAGGCCTGAGAGATTTAGGAAATGTGAAGATCAGAACAACCAGAAGAGGCTCAAGATCACTACAAAGAGACAACTGAAAATGAGAAACTGTGATTTCACAAACACACTAAACTACGACGTGCAGACTGATCAGAAAGAGAAACCACAAAGGCTCTAAATGACTTACAGGAGTAATGCGGTGACTAGATAGAACTGTAGACAACTAAAAAGAGAAACTGGAGACGATTACTGGGGCAGGCTGCTGTAGAACGTGCAGAATGTGGTTCAGCATTATGATGCTGAAGTAAACAAGGTCTGCCCCTGAAGGCAGCACATGCTGCTCCAGAGCCTGCGTGTGTTCAGCGCTAACGGGGCCTTCACCGATGTGCAGGTTAGTCGTGTAGTGTGGGTCTGTTCTGGAACTGTATGGGGGTCCCTTTCAGCCCAGCTGTAGTGAGCACCTGCAGCCGTCTAATTCTGTTTCTCATCAGCCTCCAACGCCGATGACCAGCTCACCCCCTAATCCATTTCAACATCCGCATTTCTCACAAGTTTTATGTCCAACTTGACCCCGTGTGTGTTTGTAGGGTGTAAATCTGCGTTTCTAAGTTACTGCTCTGCCTCAGCGGTTTGATCTGAGAGCTTCACTTTACTTCTGTAATCCTGCCAACCTCGCATCTCCATCTCCGTCCATCCACCCTCCCTACATCAGTCCATCCAGGGGATTTGACTGCCATTAAGAGATGGCTTTTTGGTGTGTGTGTGTCTGTGTGTCTGTGTGTCGGGGGAGGGTGCAGCATGAAAACGCAACCACATACACTTACACAGGAGAACTGTGTCAGGCAGAAGCGTCCTGTAAGCTGGCTCAGTGGTGCCGTTGACGCAGTGTGATGTGGGGTGCACAGGATGGACACATGCGGGACTCTTTGCACTGTGATTTGTAGCATTCATGGATGCAACTCTCAGGGAGGATCTACAGGTATGTCGTTTTTATTTCTGTATGTTGACTTTCTGTTTGCACAGGTGTAAAAGATGTGCTTGAGGAACGGGCCAAAGCCTACGTAGGTTAGGCTAAAAAAGACTCTACCATTGCTACGTGAAAGAGACAGTAACAAGTGAGCATAAAGAAAGAAAAATAAACTGAACAGCCAAAAGGAACTACTCCAAAAAAGACCACAACTACAGACAAAAAAACAAAATTATGCAAATTTGTATGAAGACAAAAAACAAAAACAATCCCAAAGGCATCAACAAGACACAAATAAATACATAAAATTACTAAATGAGACAAAAACACAACCACAAAGGATATTCAATGTCTACCGAGACAACACGAGTGTTTCATTCAGTTTGTGGGTCCTTTATTAATGGATTGGGGACCTTTATCTTGGTGTCCAGGGGCCCATTCTTAGTATGTATATACTTTAAATGAGCATCCACAAAGATTTTGTCAGATTACAACTCTTCATCATCTTCAACGGTTAAAGCTGAGACACAAACTTGATTTGTATTCTTTCTATAATTAACTTATATGATTCATAACTGTTGTCATAAATCTGTCATGAATGCTGCTTTGTTTTTTTGTGCCATTTCAGGCGTCCATTAATCCTGGCATGTCCCAGATGAGAGGCTCCAGTAATGACTGTCATCACGTTCGCTGGTCAGTTTCTATCCTTTTCACTCTCCTGGTTTATTGTTTCTCCTCCTCAGCAGATATCTGCTTGTTTTCTACGCACTATAAACCAGCAGTCATTAATTTTCGCAGCTTATGTCGTTTTTTTACTCCACATTCCACTAATACTTTGTTTTTGCCTAATTTTATCGATTGATCAAACTGAAATCCAGTTCCGAACTTTGGCAAATGTGGCCTGGGACGAGGGTGAATAATACCTACTGTTGTGTGGCTAATCTCTGATGTTCTTTCATAATCACATCATCTGTTGATATATTGATTATTGACCATTGAAGCGTCCTGCATTTGTGTGCTGCTCATGCCTTTGAAGGTTACTCTTAGGGTTCTAGTTAGGTCAGGATCACATCTTAAATTATCTATTATAATCTATTAAAATGGGCTTCCGCTCCCTTGTAATTTCTAAAGGTAGGACAATGTGTTAACCTAAGTCAGACTATCAAGACGTGCTACCTGCACTGTAAGACACACTATGGCAGGACATCTGGACGTGGTTGGATAAATTGGCAGCTTCAAAGAGACAGTTTAGCCCTCCACCTGCAAGTCAACGTGACTTAAACATACATTTTTGAGGAACTGATCTGCATCTTTCTTCTTTATGTATTTACAAATGTAAATAAAATACAAGCAGCAAATACAGATACACAGATATATAAAACCTGCATACTCAACTACAAATACCTCAGAAGAGTGCTTACACTCAGTAAAATGTACTTATCCTTCACTCTGTTGTCCTAACAGTTGGTTTCCACATCTCCGGAAGTAAGAATAGTGCGTTCTTTGGTAGGTTCTTCACAGGTTCTTTGTAGATAACTCAGACTGACCACAGTCTGTCCTCCTTCCTCCCTCCAGTCTCTGTGCTGTGCCTATTGCCCCAGGCGGTGCTGGCGCGGTGGGCCTGTGCTCGGGCCTGTCCGGCATCCTGCTCCTGCACTCAGGAAAGAAGCTGCAGCGTCCTGTGCGACCGCTCCGGCCTGGCTGAGTTGCCCAAAGAGTTCCCCTGCGAGGCTGCTGCCATCAACCTGGACAAGAACCGTCTCAAGTTCCTGTCTGAACGGGCCTTTGGTACCCTGCCCTCGCTCAAGTCTCTGTCTCTGGACCATAACAACGTCTCCTTCATTACACCTGGAGCCTTTAAGGTCTGCTGACATTCTCCTCAACAGAAGTAGAAATAATTAAATGTAACATGTCCCTCATCATTGATAAACTGTGAAAAACTACCCTGATATTACTCTCACATAAATGTAGAATCTGAATTTTATTCCTGTAGTTCATATAGTAGGACATCAGATTTGTGCCTGAGTAAATCTTAGTTACTTTCTTTCAAAGTAACTTCTTCTGCCTGAACCTCCGTCCTGCAGGGCCTCCCCAACTTGGTGGAGCTGAAAATGGCACACAACGAGTACATCAGCTACCTTCACACGCGGACGTTCACAGGTCTGAAGAAACTGGTGCGCCTGGACCTGTCGGACTGTAACCTCTTCAGCATCCCTGACCGCATCTTCATAGAGCAAACGGCCCTGAGGGAGCTGCTGTGCTTTCAGAACAACTTCAGGAGGATCCCCGGAGCCATAAGAGGCATGGAGAACCTGACGCACATCTACCTGGAGAGGAACAAGATAGAGGCGGTGGCCTACAACTCCCTGCTGGGCCTGGGAAGCCTAAGGTAGGTCACAGGCTGCAGTAGTTACTACAGGAATTAATGTACTGTTCCTCTAATATAGAGATGAGCAAAGCCTAAATATTTAGCTACTTAGTTTCAACCTTTACCCACATGCAGGCTGTAGATGCAAGATGATTTGACTTATGAGGGTGACTCAACAATTTTAGTAATTTCGTGGTCATGTTTTGCATCTTTGGTATTTTTTAAGCCAGTTCTGGTCATTTTGAGCATCTTTTTGGCTGCCATGTTTCTTTCAGGTAATTGTGTAGGTAATTGTTTAACTATTTGCAATCACTGTGAGCCTCACGTCTCTTTCTGGTAATTTTTCAACCATCTGTGGTCATTTTAAAAGTCATCATGTGTTTTTTTGTAATTTTCTGACTGTATGTGGTCATTCAGTCTATTTATTGTACACATTCTATCTCAACAGTTTATGTAGTTTATTAACAGTTTTTTTCATCTATTTATGGTCATTTTGTGTCTTTTAACTCTTTCAAACAAGAAATATTAACACTTAGGTCAGGCAAATTCCCCCGGTAGACCTAGTTGGTAATCCGTCCATGCTTGGATTGTGCAACATTTCTGATGCTTGGTGCAGTCTGTGATGTATGAAGACAGCTGGTGCAGTGAGGTTTGATTCACATACAGAACTGAACCTTTGATGGAACTATAGTGTAGAGTCCTGTGCGAAGCAGGATTAATCTAAGAAGCACAGCTGTGTGCAGCGGTACGTTAGCATTAGCTACAGAAACGGATTTAGGGGCTTTTATGTAAAATGTCCTTTCTTTAGTTTTTCTTGTTAACTGTAACAAACATGAGATTACTTATATTTATTTCTATTCATCTAATTCTTTTATTATGAAATAGACATATTTATAGTAAAGTCCTCTCTGTCTCTGTGTGATCTCAGATACCTTAACCTCCAGGAGAACCGTATCAACGTTATCCACGAACAGGCCTTCCAGGACCTTGTGCGGCTGGAGAATTTCTACCTCAATGACAACCAGTTGTCTGATTTGCCCCGGCTTGCGTTTAAGGGCCTCATACGCCTCAAGATGCTGAATCTTGGTGGGAACCAGTTAATCAATGTTTCCAAGACCTGGTTCAGTGACCTGGTGGAGCTGGAGATCCTGTATCTGGACAGGAACCAGCTGCTGCACATTGAAGAAGGCACTTTTGAGAACCTGACCAGCCTCATCACGCTCCACCTGAACAGCAACAACCTCACCACCCTTCCCTTCCCTGTTTTCCAGCCCATCTACTTCCTGGGCCGCCTCTATCTCTTCAAAAACCCCTGGGAGTGTGACTGCTCCCTCGAGTGGCTGAAGGAGTGGATGGAAAACTACAAGCTGGTGCGGGACATCCCCTGCGCCTCACCTTCCTCCGTGGCAGGGATGGATCTTAGCGAGGTGGTCTTCGCCAAGGTGAACGGCACGTGTGTGGACCCCGCAGAGCTGAACCTGACCACGGCCTCCTCGGAGGTCGCCTCCACCACGGAGAACCGCTTCAACAGCCTCATCTCCAAGCTGCTACAGCAGGAGCTCAGAGAGGAGATGGGGAACAGCACTGAAAGCCGCCGCAATGGCACCGTGGGGGAGCCAGAGGACGGGCAGCTCTCTGCAGGGGTCAGAGGTCAGCGTGATCAGGCAAGCCAATCACTTCTCTGCTTAATTGTCCTGTGGCTTGTCTTCAGCTTGATCAGCCAGTCAGAAATTAATTTACGTCTTTATTGCACATGAGAACTATGGACCTTTTTCTCGACACGGAGTAACAAGGATGCTGGATTTATCCAAGAAAGTATTAAGGAATACTGTTCCTGGCACTGGTGAGAATCTGTGCTTCCAAACACGGCATGTTGGAAATCGCAGTTAACTGGACATTTGAAGTTATCTTCATAAGAAAGAGTGACGTATATATGCAAACATCTATATTTATAGATGAAGTACTTACGTAAGAAAAATCACAGCTACGTGTCAGTTATATATCTTTCCTCCTGCTAAAGCTGTGTGTTTGCCGGGTTCATTTCTACAATTACAGAGGCGGGGGTTGATTTCAAACTGTGGATTACTGTTTGCAACGTGAGGAAAATGTACATGTGAACTTCCAGCTTTTGTTGCATAATACTCAATTTTAAATATTATTATGTAATATTCATAGCATTACACAGTCTGTTAGGAGTGTTTTTGTATTCTCATCTACTGTATGTGTAACGTTAAAGGAGATAAGAGCTCCTGTAGTTATCTCCTAAACAGATGTCCTCTCTACTTCTTTCTATTCATTCGACTCCAAATGTAGGTTCTGCAGCTTTCCCATAAATGCATTAATCTTCTTATCGCGTGCTGCTGAGTGTCGTTGATGCTTCTGTCTGCTCCAACAAACCGGAGGATGATCTCTCTCTGTCCTGGAGATGTGCTGGATGTGTACACGTCAGGCTGTGGATGAGGGAAAAGAATCCAAACAAGTCAGAAAAGCTTTACATTCTAAAATAACTGTTTTTCATTTGCAGTATATTTTGAAGTACTATGAAGTTTAAATATATCCAGTGATGTGCTCTGTGTAGCTGAATGTAAGCAGTAGTGATCCAGTTTGGTCACAATATATTTTTCTAAATTAAAGAAATAGCTGTTGAACTTTTGACTCGCCTGCTCAATGGTTCCTTTCAGCTTGAGTCGAGGAGTCGACCCGCTTCAGCGATGAGCTCCTGTTAATCTGCCGACCGGCCTGCTGGCTCTTTAATGTGGGATTAGGCCAGGACTAAGACAACTGTGGAGGCTGGTGGCTGCATCTCCTCCCTCTCGTTTAATGTTGTTCTCATGCAGCTGTTTTTTATGCTCAGTACAACTGAAGAAATGTATATAAAATGCACTGAACGCCAGCTCTAGAGGAAAAAATCATAGAAAAAGCTGCTACTACTAATATTAATACGAATAATAACTTCACTTAAAAAACATTCATAGAAGAAATAATTTAATTATTGACATATTTCTCTCTGGGCGGGTTCTCGGCTCTGATTGGACCATTTCACTGCTGCAGCCAGGTGTAGTGACACCTTTTGACTAGAAACAGTGTGTGAGCGTTCAGGTCTCCGGGAGAAACAGTGTGAATTAATAAACAGGTTACCCTCTAAACTAAAAAGCTAGTTAGTAATAACGCTGCTACAAAACGAACCTCTATGAAACTGTGTCGGCTGCAGCGCTTTAAGCTAGTAACAGCTAAGCTAACGTTAGCATTAGCTTAGCTTAGTTAGACGTAAACTCCACGAATGACGTAGAAACTGGATATTAACAAAACTTTGCCTCCACGAAGAAAAGAAAGCGACCTTCGTCCTTTAATATGTAAGTCAATATATTTATATTATTCCTGTCTTCACCTTTTCACCGATAAATCTGGACGTGTTGCTTCGTAACTAGCTAACGCTAGCTAGTTATGCGCGGTTTCCGTTGGCCGTTGCTGATATTATCGTCAGTTGACTTTTAGTTGTTATTCGTTCAGAGCTCTGTATGTTTCCCCCTCTCGGTTTGTGCCCCTCATGTGTTCATACATTCAGTCGTAGAGCTCCACTGTGAATTTGTTTATACCTAAAACAAGCTGCTGTTAATGCTGATAATTTTCAGTTTTCGCAGAGATTTTTCTAATCATCTGGATGAAAAAATATTTCATCTGTTTATCCTGTTGTTTCATACCTAGATACTCCGCGGGTCGCTATCTTTGTTTCGATCCAAAAACAGTGCCTCAATTTGGGAAATTAGAGCCAGTCAGGGTCTGGTCCCTCTCTGAATCAAGTATAAAGGAGCATTTTATAGCAGTACTAGTATCTTGAAGTATACTGAAATTGCCTAAATGTGACATACACTACCGATCAAAAGAAATGAATATGTTTGTGAAAGAAAAGCAGAGTTCATCACATTAAATTGATCTGAATGAATGTGTAGACATTGTTCATCTTGTAAATGACTATTGTAGCTGAAAAAGGAATATTTACATAGACTTACAGAGACCTAAAGTCTGCAAACATTAGTGCTGTCTTCCAATAGCGTGTTATGTTTGCTAATGCTAATGTATTAATTTAAAAGGACAACGGATCATTAGAAAGCCACGTACAACGATGGTAACACAACTGAAGACATGGATATTTTCATGAAAAACATGGTCATTCTTATGTGTCCTTTTTTTTGTTGAGTATTTAATAGTTTTAGTCATTTTTGTCCTGCACAAATATTCTGTAGCTCCAGCTTTTCTGAAGTTTCAAGGTTTTCTGCTTTTCTTTGTTGTCAGTGACCAAAAAAATGTATATATTTGGATAATGCAGTGGTAAGATAATTTAAACAAGCATTTTTCTCTATTTTATTTTTTTATTTTAGAGAGAGAAAAAAGTGTGAAGTCATAATTGAGAAAATAGCAGAATAATCAGTAATGAAATAATCATTTGTTGCAGACCTGATGATTATATTCTGTACACAGGTGTAAAGTAAGCCGTCAGTCAGCAGCTGCTCATGCCTTCTGCATTCAGAGACTGTCCAGCCTGTAGGTCATCCGTATTTTAAAAGCCCCACCCCCTCCAACTCAAAAAACAAAAAAAGTGAGGTATGATATGCTCTCACTAGCAACCAGGTGAAGTGATTTTTGTTGACGTATTGATGAGTCACTCCACAGGTCGTCTCCTCATTCTGGGGCCATAATAGCTACATTTTCCTGACACCTTTGCCTTTTACCTTTTAAGTTTGCAACTTATCTATTTTCATTCAGGGATTTAAAATCCATACTTACTGCGAAAACCAGTACAGAGCGCAGCTGTCCTCAGTAAACAGTCTTTTTTTTCAGATGTTAATGCTGTGGGATTACACAACAATAAAACAGCATCAGGCCGCGGTTCTTTCTAATCACTCACTTGGACTGATTGAAATCACTAAATGCACTGACAGAGGTCAGCTCAGTGCACATTCACCTGAAACATACAGAGCTCCATTTGATAATCCAGTTAGAAGTTAGTTTTACAGATTTTACGGCAATTCATAGTGATTTTAATACCTGCAGACCAAAACACAATCTCTTAATTTCAGATAGTTGTCATTAATGTTCATTTATTAGATTTATAAGTGACGTCGTCTCTTTGTCAACCAAATACTATAATCAGTATATTTACTTTATACTGACTTTTGCTTGTACTTCTACTTGTTTTTTGGCCTCATGTACGAACATTTTCATTATCTCGTCCTGAATTACTTTCCCAAAGTCTTTCCTCCTTGAGTTTTATTTATGAGTTGTCCGAGTCAGTTTCACCAAACGCTGAGTCAGTGAGGTGCGACGAGAGCAGCTGTGCTGTGAGGGAATGGTAAAGCAAAGAGGTCCATGATAAAGGAGACAACATTAAATTAGGTACTGGTGATTATCCCAGTTACAGACCTGAGGCAGCAACAGGACAGAGTGTTCAGACCCCGTCACTTCCTGCATACGTCAACGTGTTGGAAACTTAAAATGGACATTTTCCTTTTGTCATCAGATCAGAGTCTGATCTTTCTCATGTTTTGAGTCCTATAAATTATGTTTGACAAACATGGGCAGTTTTTTGTCCTAACTTGTAGCATACATTTTGGAACCTTAGTTAGGTTTATGCCTTTCTCTCAGGTCTCCGGTAGACACATGAAGAACGATTTAAACAAATAGGATTCACCTGTTTAATATTTGGCTCAGAAAAGGGTCTGAATACGTTTTTTTTCTATTTAAAGAACATTTTTTGTTCCTATGTTATTTAAAAAAATGTTTCCCTGTGTGTTAATTTAATTGGAAGAATGATTTTTTAAAAATAAAATTACAGCACAGTAAAGTGAAGGGGTCTAAAAACTGTACTTGACTACAGAAATGTAAAAGCTGCTGGCACCAAATAATAATAATACTAAGGAAAATCTAAGTATCTCTCGGTAAATTGGCAGCCCTGATGATGATGATATGGTGAATAGAATATGAAATTAGCATAAAGTTTTAATAATAAATAAGCATCTAAATTAATTCAGATGAAGCCACATTGTGTGTTTATCGTATGACACGACTCCCTAAAAGAATAAAATTTGTGAAAACGCTCATATGTGCCACTGAACAACAGATCAGTCGTGTGCAGTGGAAGTAACAAAAAAAGAGCCACTCCAAAGTTGTTATTTTTCAACACATAAAAGGAATTATATTTAAAAAACTTTTGATCATGGCAGAGTCATTTACACAGGGGGCAGCTGTACGTCAGTCTGTCGTATTCATATACACGGTTATTCAGATGCACACACTGCCTCCTCTCCTCCGGTTACAGAATAAAAATCAGCATTTCATCTCTCGTTGATTTTTAAACACCAAGACTCTTGAACACGTTTCTGAAGTGAGGCAAATGAGGAATAAGGTGAAGTTATTCCTTTTTTTAGTATATGATAAATCAAAAAGAGAAAAATTGAGACTTTTATTTGATTTTCTTATTTACAAACACATTGAACTACATGGTTAATCTGTTTTTCTTATTTATTGATTTTTTAATAAACCTGTGTTTTAGAAATGTCACCCGAAATGCCAGGGATGTGCATAGGTGTCAAGTCAACGTCCGGCTCTTTTTTTTTTTTTCTTGCGCCATCTTGCTTCCCTTGGCTGAGTTCAGTCTTCCAAACAGCTGGAATGTTTTTTAATATATTTTTAGTCTTGTTGTCAGAGGTTTACAGAGGGACACGGGGAACACTGACTGACAGCGTGAAAGCTTGCAAATGTCCACATGCATGATAACCTCATTCAAATCTCTAAAACATTTATGGATTCATTTAGAAGAGACAGTACCTGGTAGATAGAAAGGTGCGTGTGTGTGTCAGTGTAACAGCAGGAGAGTCGGAGGATGTCACCAAGTGTTACAGCCCAGAAAAGAACAGGAATCAGTAAATAATGAGAGTCTGTGATCTACACTTGTGAAGACACTGCAGAGCATTTGTGTGCTTCTACTTCAGTCTGCTGACAGACCGAACACTTGCACACTGACGGTGTCTTTCTACAGATGGTTTACAACACCCAACAGGACTACAATGTGATGGCAGGGTCGTGGTGGTGCAGCCCACAGTACTGTCTCTTTAAAACAAACATCTACAAAAATGTCGCCTCCTAGCTATTACAGACATGACAATATTCACTTTTGTTTACTCAGTTTTTATACAACACTATGACTAGGTCGTCTGTAAGGGCAAGAGTCCGGAAACTGGCCGCCGCAGGTTGTTTGTGCAGCACTGGGAAGGGTTTCTGTTGGATGCTGTGGTCGGTTTCACAGTATGCCGAGGAGGGCGTTTTTTGATCCAGTACAGTGTAGAGAGTTTTCCCATGGGCTTGTGTTTTTATTCGTTCTTATTTTGAAGAGGGGAATGATGGTAATGCGACCGAGGGGTTGCTGCTGGGCGGGAAGGTGGATGAGCAGAGAGAAAGACGGTCGGGCTGTAGGTCAGTAGACCCAGGACACGGGAACCCACTGGCTGGTGGTGCACACCAGATCCATGGCCTCCTCCAGGTGCCTGATGGTCTCGTCAATCTCGTTGTTGATGATGGTCTGGTCGAAGTAGTGGGCGTAGGTCTTCTGCAGGACCTCCGACTCTTTCTGGAGCCGCTGTAGAGACTCGTCCTGGAGGAGGAGGAGTTAAAATGAGTGTTAGACACTGATAAAGGCTCATACAGAACTGATAGTCTTATAAAATGGTTTCACACTTTTACAGCAGATCAGGGTCCATAACACACTTTCTGCTTCCAAAGTGTGAACTCATAATTGAGAAAATAGCAGAATAATCAGTAATGAAATAATCATTTGTTGCAGACCTGATGATTATATTCTGTACACAGGTGTACACAGGAGTGAAGCGCCTCCTTCTAACCAGTTAGAGAGGATTTCTATCTGATGAGTAAGTTTTGCATCTTCTCATTTTGTTGTACTTTCATAACTAAAGCTACCTGAATGGTTGTGTGGTAGAGCTGTGTAAGAGCAGGGAGTAGGAGGGGAGAGGACAGTGGATTGGACTCGAGTCTCCTGCTAGTGTTAGCTTAAGCTGCATACTGTAGCGTTAAGGCTGCTGAAGTTACTGAGAGTTTTACCTAAACTTTGGAGTGCACATTTGTTGACATGCAGAAACCTAAGTTTTGTGTTAAGACCCTGTTGTGCTGTGTGGTTGAGCTAAGCCCTGAAAACTGGTGAACTTTTTACAGCTATAGATACACATTCAATCTCCAGATTGATAAAACTAATGTAGTTCGATAACAAATCCTCCTTCGTGAAGGTGATAATGTTTAGTTTTGTTCACAGAGTAGTTGATTCAGCTGCCTGTAAAAAACAAAAAGCTCCTTTTTACAATGCTGAATCTAACAAAATTGAACAGATATGTGATGTATTTCAGCATATACAGGCCACTTTCTTAATTTCTAGTTGGACCATTCAGTTGGACTTGGTTTAAGCATGAGGACAAGAAGACATCCCTCCATGTAATGATTCTCCTTTCATCTGCAGCTTTTTGTCTGCAGCCTTTTTTCATGGACATGCTCCAAAAAAAGGTGATTGAAAAACCTGAGAAATCTACTGGAGTAATCAGGTTTCTTTAATTAAGAAAGCCACCTTAGGTACTAGGAAACTGTAACTGGGTGGGTGCATGTAAACACAGTCTATAATGAAGTACAGGACAACAAAATGATCATAGAGTTGATAAGGAGGGAGTTAGTGCATCACTTTCTGCATATCGCATTAGACCCACAGTGTGAGGATAGCTACTCAACAACAGTCATCAGGGGCCTTTAGTGAGCAGAGGAGAAAGTGAAGGGGAAAACACAAATGTTGATATTAACCACTAGATCCATGCAAACAAGCAGATGGCAAGAAATAAACACACATGTCATTAAAAATGACACTACACAGTCTCTACCCTGTGAGGTTTTACTTACTGGCAGCGTTCGACACCACCTGGGCATCTGAGTGGTGCGCCAAAGAAACAAATGCATGCAGCATGCAAAAATAAACAAGTGCAGAATAGAGTGAGAGGAGATCAGAGAGAACAAGAGGGGCTGCTGGTCCATGTGTGATGGCAGTTGTTAGTGTGAGAGCTCACAGAAGCATAAAATCTGTCAGTGAGAATGACGAGAACATCATTTAAAACGTGCGCTGTGAGTGTGTGTTGTTCTCCTACCTCGCTGATGCCTGGTGTGATAGTTGGTGCAGCGATAAAGACGACGTACGGGGCGAACTCTGCTGTCCGCAGGACCTTCAGGGCCTGAAGCAGAACAAATGTTGGATCCAGTGTTAGCATATGCAGTTACTTTAGAAAGTATTCACAACCCTTCACCTTTTTCATTCATCACTGCTTTTTAAATTTTATCTTTGCCCATCAATCTACACACAATACACACCTGAGGTTCAACGTCCAGTATGGCTACGAGTCCCTGTTGGTGGATCTTACGAATGGTCTCCAGCCGCGTACCGTACATGGCATCCTCGTGGCTGCCGTACTCCAGGTACTCGTTGTTGCTGATGTCCTGCATCATCTGGTCGTGGGAAACAAAGTAGTAATTCTTCCCGTTCTCCTCGTCCTTCTTTGGAGGTCTGGTTGTGTCTGTAGGAAGGAGAAACAGACACAGTAAGGGAGATTCGGCTTCAGCTGCTGTTGAATTTTGTGTCTGTGGAGGACTTGGGATGTGTCTTACGTGGGATGGGGTAGGCGAATCTGTCGGGGTGTTTGGTTATGAGAGTGTTCTTGATGTGTCTTCTGCCGACTCCGTGGGCTCCTGTCAAACACAAACACAGTCAGGACTCGTGAAGCTCCACTGCTAATGAATCTGTTATTGAGTATTTGAACTCTCCTGGTTTATTTTTTATGTTTTATGAGATGTATCCGTCTGTAACACCTGTCTACAATCCATTTTACAATCCATACAAATGCTCATTTTTAGCAGTGTACTGGCACCAGGTGTTTGGTAATGTAGAAAGCAACAGCATGCGTGACGTCATTTTCTATATTAGTTTTTCGTCGTAGGGTGTAACACTAGAAAACAACAACTGTACACTTTGTTGCTGGGCATGTTCGTTCCAGGGGACAGTGTTTGTGACTGTCTAATAGTTCTCTCCTTCTGCTGAGCTGTCGCTTAGTTCACGTACACTCGAGGTTTCTGCAGAGGGAGCGCTCCTTTCCATTACTTGCAAATATTTACTTAACAACAGACAACACAGCTAGTAACTTTAATAGTACATTGGAAACTGTGTTAGTATTTATGGCTTCTTGGCCACAGCTGATCATAGATCTAAACTGAATCTTTGGATTAGTTATTTCTAACTTGAGTTACTTGCAAATGATGAAAACCAGTCTTAAGAAGATGTTTTTTTTGGTATTACTCACCTAACAAAACTAGTGTTTTCCTCTTGAAAGCAGGAAGCTTCACAACCTCTTCATATGTGACGAGGTCTAGTTGGTCAAACACTGGATGGAAAGAAGGAAAGAGATTAAGAGGACGTGGAGAGAGGGCAGAGCTGTGACTAACGACAGACAGGGAGAACCAGTCTTAAACAGATCTGGAGACTGTGATGGAGAGAAGAGAGGGATCTATCAAAGCAAAGCAGATAAAAATGTCAAAACATTGATTGGAGAGATGATCTGTGAAGTGATGATAGGATAACTGAAGTGTACTGATTTCTTTATGGTAAAACATTTGTCTGCAGAAACAATGCTGCGACAGTGACGTTCAATCAATTCTGCAAATTCACAGTTTGGTTCAGATCGAGACAGAGACACATATCCAGCAATTTGAAACTGTGCTAAAACTACTGGCAGAAAATCAGTGGGCGATTCACTGGTTTCAGCTTCTCCTGTATGACTATTTTACACTCTTGGTTGTTTTGATGGTAAATTTAATATATATGGTATATTTCTGTTTTGAGCTGTTGTCCAGCTGGAACTTTGGAGAATAGCAATACTAAAAAGACAAAGTCTAGACTGCAACAACTTATTTTTTTATATGGTAAAGTATAGCAGTAAGTTAGTATATTTACGGGCTGGTTATTAACGTGCACATTAATAAAATATTAGACGCAAAAGATTTTTGCTGCAAGTTGGAACTAACAATTTGTCTGTCAATTCATTTCTTATTATTCCTATAAGCAGTAATAAAGATAATGGTGAAACAGTATCATAAGCATCAAATCTTCACAAAAGAAAGACTGGGACCTAACATTTAGATAGAAAATAAGAAACTTTAAAGAAAAAGAAGGTTGCTAATCCCTTTACTGTCATGAACTAATCGTTTTAACATTTAGATTTTGTTGTTTGCGTCTAAATTTTCCCACATGACTAAACACAGACCAGAATAAGTTGCAGGTAGTCTGATGTCTGTGGTGCAGAGCGCATCACGTGTTCACTCTGTCCTCGGCCTCTGTAACACGAGCCTCCACGCAGTCACCACCTCAGGGTGCTGACGAGCAAAATACAATACCCACAAGTCACTGGGTTCTCGTGTGCAACAGATGCTGCTCATTAAACAGATGGTGAATAACTGAAGTTATAATAAAACATCAGGGACCTCAGAGTTTGGTTGATATTTGCTGTCTGTGTGAGTCTGATGAGCAATATATACGTTATACAAACGTGGACTAGGAACAACATCACGACACAAACTAAATTACACGGTTTCAGTTTTGTCTCAGCCTTCTGTTGTTTCTTTACAGTATCAACAGAAACTAAACTGAAACACTGGCAGTGACAGCTGCTTTAAACTACAAGGTTCAAATCAACAGGAGAAGAGAGACACAGAGTAAGACAACGTTTGCTGTCACTGGTTGTTACTTACATGCAGAGAGGCCGTTCAGTAGGAGAAAGCGAGAGAGATGAACAGGAGGGGTCATAACATGGTTACAACAGCAGAATTACAAAACACAAACAGCAAGATTCAACAGCTGGGCAGCTGGGCAGCACTGCACCGTGCCAACAGTGGAGATGGAAACACACAGAATACTGCTGTTGTTGCTGTCAGAGGGTGAATGAACGTCAGCGGGTAACATGTCACCGCATGAGATGTGGTAACAACATGCACCGTCACCAATAACACAACAGAGCCTCACATCTATTAGGGTGAAATTCTTTCAGTTGGTATTTTCCTGTAAAAATTATACTTTTGTGACATCATTTGTTAGAATATATGGTACACTGTCTTTGAGACGGATAAACAACAGCACTCACACAGACCTGTGTTAATAAACATAGCTCCAAACCTCACTTTGCGTTTGTGGTCAGAGCTCGATGTCTCAGTGCATGTGTGCTGGCTCGTGGTGCACCTGCCTGTTAGCTGCCCTTTAGTCTTTGGCAGTGACCAGTGTGGGTCTGTTTACTGGTGGTAATCACAGAGCCTCCACAAACACATCAAGGAATAAGGGGCAAGCTGTGTTTAGGATGACCAAGTGGCAGCAGGAACAGGAGATAAATCACAGCCACTTTTAATAGTCTTAAGTTCAGTACTTTTAGATTTGGAAGACAGAACAAACATTTTGGTCAGAGCTCAGTAAGTACTGCAGTCTGATGCTGTGAAAAACTCTTGCTCATTGATTCACATTCACCAATCTCCTGTGTTCATACTGTTTCTGAAAAATATTCTGCTCCACATTGATACTAGGAAACTGGTAATGAGTAAACGGTAATAAAGTAAAAAAAAAAGTAATGATCTCAATTTAAGGCTGGACTTTGGTCAATGCACGTAAAAATCCAGAAGCTATTATTTTTCCTCACGAAAAGGGGATGTAGTCTAATGAGAATTTCTGGGAAAGGATGAGTTGTGGTGGAGTCAGAGTATTGACTGTTTGAGCTTAAAGATGAAATGCAGATGACTTCATTCTCCTGTAGCTGTGTGATCTGTGCTGCATGCTGTGGAATATGAAGGCTGCTTCGTGTAGACGGACACTAGCAGGTGCTGAGCTGGACGGACATGCGTAACGATCGGATGTTCACGTGCACACACAACACATGCAAACAGACACACACAAACACTGTGTCTTCAGTCTCCTCTGACACATCATCGGAGCACAGTGCAACAAAGTAGTAACTAGTAGTACATGCTCAGTGTGTGTACACATTAAGTACAGTACTGGAGTAAATGTACTAGATGTGCTGACATTATTATCCTGCTTTGATTTTTCTACCTTTTCTGTTAATAAAGAAACTAACAAAATAATTATTGACAGATCACAACATTAAAAGACAACGTCTGAAGCTGCAGCTTACTGCACTTGTGACTGAAAACAAACACTTCCTCTGTCTCAGCACTGAGCTCCCCCTGACCCCCTCCTCCCGCAGTCGCAGCTCTGGTTGCAAACGCACGTGATGAGTTTTTACCCAACAACACCTCGGCCTGGTCACACAGCCGCACGCTGCAGTGATACTCGAGTAGTGGAGCTACAGTAGGTGCTACATTTATGTCCAGACATTACTACACATAACGGCTTCTTCTTCCCTTTATGTGATAAATAACAAAGAGTTAAAATACTTTGCAACACACACGAGCAGACAAACACGCTGCTTAAAACTGCGCCTAAAAATGCAGAGACTCGCTGGTTCAAACTTGGCGTCACTGAGCTGCCCACAAATCGCCTCTGTGCTTGGATAAGATTTCTGCTTCGCTTGCAGCTTTGTGACTCCGTGCTACAAGATACAAGATCCTGCTTCACACAAACAGACACATGCTCACACTCGTGCTCACACAGAAGACATGCTTGCATGCATTTAGCGAGTGATGGGAATGACCAGCAGTGTTGTTTGGTGTGCACATGCATGTGAATGTGTGTGAGTGGGTGGCGTACCTGCGTTGTGCTTTGCCAGATACTTGTCTTTGTACTGCTTCTTCTTCTTGCCAAACCAGGTACAGCTGGCCTGCTGCTCCTGCTTGGTCTTCTCCATGGCTATACACGCCACTCGCCTGCCACACAGACAGACTTTTACTCTACATTCTTCTCACGTTCAGAGCAAGTAATTATTAATTACTGGCATCGATTTTATTATATCACGTTAAGAAGTTTTGTTTTCAGTGAGAAAGTAAATAATTCAGATTTTAAATAATGACTCCTGGCGACGACAACTCTGCACAGCTTTGGTGATTTACTGCTGCCTCTTGAGAACACAAACACCTTTTTCACAAACAAAAACAACTTGTGTTTTGATACAGTTCATGATGCTTTTAGAAGATAAAATCTGATCTTAGAGTTGAAATCTAATATTTTTTGCAGCTACTTTGTCTGAAGATGAAGTTGAGATGTTTTTACTGGAGAGTGCTGCCTCTGTAGGTCAATTAATGACCAGCAGCAGGGCAGCCCATGTTTAATATTACATTTACTGTGTGGGCTTGGACTCCTGACTTAAACATCAAGTTAAAGTCATCTATCTGTGCTTTTTCCCTTCTCACCACTCCTGCAGCTCTGGTGACGGGATGAGTCCCGCCGTGCCGTTTTTGGTGTTCTCCAGTTTGCCCTGCCACCAGTTGTGGTCGTCCTTTGAGATGATCTGGATGATGTCGCCTACCCGGAAGCGAATGCCGGCCTCCTTGCACGGGATGAGTTCGTCTTTGGAGGGGTCGTATTCGAACTGGGCCCTCACGTAGATCTGTGGCAAAATGTTCAAAGCAGAGAGGTCTGAGGGGTGAGATAACTGACTACGGGGGTGGTGGTGTTGGGGTTTCTGAAATAACCAGTCGTGTGTGAACTGAAGAATGTTTATGATGCAAGTGTTGGAAAAGGTAGAGAGGGGTGGAAAGGAGATGGTGTACTTCTTTTGCAGAGGACTGAAACACTGAGCACTGGACTCTCAGGGGGGTTGAAATCATGAGGGTGTTTTTGGTTGCCAGGTTGGAAGCTACTTTCCAATAAAGGCCTTTCTCCAGTGACATAAACCCAGACAGTGCTGGGCCGTTAATGAGCCTCTCAGCACACTGGTAATTAACAGCACAGGCATTGTTTATGTGTCTCATTATCTCGCTGTAAACCATCTGAACCACATGTTGCCGTTGTTGCTGTTTTACAGTCGGCCCTGGGTGTGAAAGTGTTTGGGACCAAAGAGTAGAAGTAGTCACTTTTTTGTAGGGGCGAGGTGGGGGAGGCTGTCTCTTACCTTAACAGCCAGTTTGTCCTTGATTGGAGGTCTGGATACAATCTAGGATTTGAAAGCATCACACACATCATGCAGCAAAACGGCTATGCATTTATTAAACAGCCAAACAGTGTGGCGGCCAAGGATGGTGGGGGGGTGGAGGGGAGGGTGATGGTAGTGAGACAGGACGAGGATGAAGAACTGCTTCCACTGAAATATTTACTTCTTCTGAACATATAGGGATGTGTTAAGCTTGTGGAACACTGCCCTCTGTAGGTAGGATCCACAATCACAGGATCATCAGATGCCTGTTTCCTGTTATGTGACCTCACATCTGAGGGGGAGGAAGCATGACTTGGGGTGAGTAATGTTAAATTGTAGTTGGCTTGGGGTTAACTGCAGCGGGAATGAAGTCATGACTGAGTGGATCTGCAGGGCTCAACAATGCCTGTGTTGTTATTACCATAGTGAACATTCTCAGGCTTAAGACGCTGCAGTGGTCGATCATAATGATTCAGTCTAGATGTTTTCATACGGTCTCAGATTCTAGAAACTGAGGCCCGGTCCAGCAAATTAGACAGAAAGATGACGCAGATCCTGTTCTACTGCTGCGGGTCTGACCACCACTGTCAAGTCCAAATACAGAAGAAGTAGCTTTATCAATAACTATGATTAAAGTTTCTATCATCCTATGAACATCTCTTGTGTCGACACAATAACAAAGGTGGTAATTATATATATAAATAAGATAAATGTAAATGATAAAAAAGTATTTTCCTTGTTAGAATGACGATATTTCCTGTCACCAGCTTAGTTTTGGTGGAGAAATGAAACTCGCTTCCCAGAGAAATTTCACTTTTCCTGAACTGGTTTGGATTGTTTTTGACTGACCACCTGTGGGAAACGGCTCCACAGTTAGGTACTGCTTTACGGAGTATCTGGAGAGTTAGCACTGTGAATATGTGTAACCGGAACAAGCTGGGACTTCTGGGGAGGTTCTGTGCCCCAGATCAGGTCTATGATTTTTGTTTTACTGAAGATCTATTTCCTGATGTGCACAGCGTGTTCGGAACTGTTTTCCAGGACCATTTTGGTGTCGTGGGTCTGAAGTCTTAGACAAACGTCTTCCTCTGTGACCACTGCAGTGCCATTACTGTATGTTAGAGAAGGACCACAGAGTGCGGGTGACTAAACTGGTCTGGATCTCTGGCCTCCTTTACCAACTGGCTAAACATGAACACCACTCTTATTTTAGTACATTTTGGAGTGGACTGAGTGTGTGTGGGTGTGGGGGGGGATCGGTTGGTGGCCACTCTAAACAAACTTTGTTGTATGAATCCAAATTATACTGATGAGTTTTGTGAAGCAGAAAAGAGGGTTTGGAAATAATCAAGATACAGAGTAAAAGGGGAGGGATGTTAAAGCGTTGTACTGTGAGGAGCTAGTGAGTAAGAGACTTTTATTCACCTGTCGACCCTTGGGCTGAATGGTGGACGGCAGGTCCTATGGGATTAAACGATCGATGACAGAGAGACAGGGTTAAACAACATACAGACATCACAGAAAGACAAAAACCCGTCCAGATTTCCTTCTGAGACGGTGAGAAATCACGCATGCACAGTCACCTGCAGTCTAACTGCTGCTCGTGTGAAACAGGAGAAGTGGAAAAGAGAAGAGAGTGATTCTCATCTGTTAAAGCAGATCAGGCTGTGGAGCAACCAAGCAAGCACAGAGCAAGCAAAGCAGCTGCAGCATCAGCACCACCACCGTGTCTGTCCGGAGCCTCGCGGAGAAACAGGAGAACTGCAGAACCTGATCGGGTTTAGTGTCACGCAGAGCGGGAGCACAGAGTGTGTGTGTCCCCCCCTGTACTGCAGAGCGTGAGCAGTCAGGCACAGCAGGCTTTATGAGGCACACCAATTTTTTAACTGAGATATCGGACACGGGGGCCATCGGCTCAAACAGATGAACAGGGAGAACGCACTGGAGAGGAGAGAGAAATGTTTGTGGGTCTGTCTGTGGGGGAGGGGTTTCAGGGGTGGGGGGGTCCTTACCAAGATAGAACTGTTAAGGCTGGAGTGGCCATTGGCAGGGGACTGCCTGGAGGTGGTGGGGGACTCTTTCTGAAATAAAACACACAGGTCAGCAGTGCACGCGCACACACACAGACATACAGGTGAACACACACAGACACACACACACACACACACACAGACACACACACACACACACACAGACACACACACACACACACACACACACACACA
>JAUYWH010000013.1:1860205-1874129 GCA_034779795.1 Ctenopoma multispine | reverse complement strand
CACACACACACACACACACACACACACACACACACACACACACACACACACACACACACACACACACACAGGTGAACACTCTCACAGTAACACACACACACACACGGGCAGTGACCACAGGTGATGGAGAGAGTAGATCTGTAGAGAACAACAACAGTGTTGACGTAATGAAATGTGTCAACAAGATGTAGCCTGCACGTCCTCACAACACCACAGGGGGGCGCTACACTAACACGAGACACTGACCTGAGCAGCTGAGAACAGGAGGAGCCAGCAGACGACCGAAATTACTGAAATTATAACCAAAAGACTGGAACTGCTGAGTTCACTTCTTCATTTTTAAAGATGAACTGAAAATAAAGTTTCTGAGCAGAACTGTAATAATTAGTAGTGAAGTTATTCATGGACTGGTGTTGGACCTTCCTGTTCTTGTTCTACTCTGCAGAGCTTTTTCCTGCAGGTCGCTGGTATCTGGACCTCCAAAGGGCATAAAGGACGGGCCGGTTTGCTGCATCGTCTCATCCATACGCTGCACACTTTACTGACTCGTACTTGACTAACACACCTCACTGATTTTTTTCACGGTGTTTTTGATTTAATAAACTGTTTTTGGCCTTGAGTCAGGTGCTAACAGGAGCTAAAAGGCTTCGTCCTTTTTGTGTCGTCAACTAAAAATGGCAGAAATCAAAGCAGCGCTGTGGTTTGTGGGCTTGACCTTTCAAAATAAAAGTTCAGTGGAGCCAAACTGTCACTGAGTTTAGACGTAAATACAGGCAACCACAATAACCATCCCAGTTTTAGACTCTGCTCTGTTTCTTCTTCAGTCCGTTTTAAAATAATCAAACTAATTACATATGAGGTTTTATGTGGCCAGGAGCCAGATTATATTAGTTAATTTCAGTCTGTCCCAAAAGGCACGTTTAGCTCTTCCAGAGTCCAGGACAAGAGGAAATAAAGCTTTTGATTTACTGCTGCGCCAGCTTTGAAGCTCTTCGTATTTAGCTTTGGTATGTTCAATGTTTCTGTGTCTGAATTGTTGGTTTTTGTTCATTTTATACTGTGGTACAGTCGATTCTCTCTACCGGGAAACTCTTAGTTCTCTGCTGCTTTATGAATGAAAACTAACTACATGATGATGAGTGGTTTCACATCATAAAACCACAAAAGTTAAAAAGGCAGCCACAGCATTATGATTTATAGAGCTACTCAACTTTCACTGTGTTGGATACGGCTCCATATTATTCTGTAGTATACTCAGTATTTGAAGTAACAATAAAAATGATTTTATTACTTATTTCTGATAGAAACGTCAGTCTGTAATTAGCAGGATATTCCAAGATAAAAGGCAAAGGTGGGAATTGTTAATTACCACAGTTACTCAGTATTATTAGTTTTCAGTTCAGTATTATTATTCTGTTTCTAAGGACATCTAAGAGTCCATCAGAGTTTCCTGGACAGAAATAAATAGTAACTACTGATTATAAAGAGAAGATGCTACCTGGAGTCATTTTACTACCTGCTAATTAAATTGTAGCACAGGATCAGTTTTAATTTTGTCAATCGTGTGAACAATGAGCATGAGCCTGTACGCAGCATAAATGTCCCTTATAAATAAATATTAACAGCTCTCTGTCCTTTCTATAAACTGCTGAGCGATACTGTGGTCACCATGACATTAATACATATCAAAACAATAGCTCTGCACTAAATATTTGTTTGTCTCGTGAGGAATCCAGTACGGGTTGGTTTAAAGCAACGTTTGTTAACATTGTCTGCCGTTTGTGTTGAGATGGTCATGAAACGTTGCTTTTAGTAAAACAGCTTCTGCTGCTGCAACATTTTTGACTGAGCTGTGAGACGAACCAGAGCAGTAAAGTTGTCGGTGTGAAAAGACAGTTAACACGGATGTAAATAGAAAGATCGATCCCAAACACAAAGGGCTTCAGCGGAGTGTATACAGTAGATTTAAATTATACGGTGTCTGTTATTTTTTCCACCCCCCTGTTTGGCGTGCGTACTGGTGAGGTGGTTGGTCTGTGGGCAGGAGCAGGACGGGCTCACACAGAGAGGTGTGACCAGAGGGGGAGAAAGGTTTGGGTGTGGAGGTTCCGGTATCTTGGTTGTGAAATTGGTGTGCTGAATATCTGAGTCAGCCCCAGCAAGACACAGCAAAACACACGCACACACAGACACACACCTCATACTTCATACTTGGGTTACACACGCACGCTCAGTAATCTGGCGAGCAGTTAGTGATCAGATCAGGAGCTCACAATCAGCAGTGAACAAAAGAGGGAGAGAAGGTGTTACCTCGCATGAGGAGCCCTGCGTCCGGTAACTTGGCACTATTTTGAAGGTGATGCTGCCGCGCATTTCTCTCTGTGAACACAGATATCAGAAAGCTTCACTTTGCCATGTGACGTTTGCAAGAATCTGAGCTGGAGGGATGAAGGTCAGTTCAGAGAAATTTATCAGCAACTATTTGAATAATCAGTTAATCATCACTTTAAAGCACATTTCCAAATGTTTTCTGTACTTTCAGAGATACACAAACATTTTCATTAAGGGTGTAACTACTCTCTAAAACCACGGTTTGATTTATACTTTCAGGTTTCCTTTAGTTTTTTTGTGGTGGGGGGTTGGAGCCTCATAAAACACAGACTGTCCCTGAACGCAGTGCACTGGAGCAGCTGCTGTTGACTTTAATTTAGAACCAAGTCTGATTAATGTTTCAACTACTCGATTAATCAAGTAGAAAAATTATTTCCAGTCTCTCGGTTGTGAGGATTCGATGCTGTTCTTATCTTTCTTTCTGATCAAAGAAATAATATAGATTAATATTAATATAGATAATATATGTTAAGTAAGTTAACCGTGCGCGTGTCGGCACATTAACAAACAAAGGTAAAGTGTATAAAGTATAAATCCGGCTTAAGTTGCACACATTCACTCACCAGCATCTTCTGCAGCTGCTCAACAGTCTGATTCGCCACACTGATGCTGTTGATCTCCCTGATCTCGTCTCCTATATGCAACGTTCCTGAAAGGAAACAAGACAGATGTGAACCAGAGCTCAGCAACTTGTAGAAAGGATTTTATAAAAAGCCTTAATCGAGCTGCAGATGTGTGCTCTGTGTACCTTGTCTGTGGATCATTCCCCCGTGCATTATCCTTGCCACGATGCAGTGGTTTGAGTCGTTCATCTTGAGCGTGATGCCCTGCAGGAGTTTAACACACAGACGCATTCAGTACACGGCGACTCAGCAACAGGCTCCAGTGTCACGTCAGGCTACAGACATGAAACTTTACCATCGGCTCGTCTGTGTTCTTCTGGAACTGGACCAGACGGACTCTGGTGACGTTCTCCAGTTCCATGTCTCCGTTGGTGCTCTCTGGGGAGTCTCCGTTCAGGTAGGGGGAGGTGGGTGGAGGGGTCACCCTCAGAGCCTCGTCACTGTAAACCTCGTGGGCGACCACGTCGTGCGCCTGCAACAAGGCCTGTGGTCACACGAGCAGACACAGAGTTAGAGTGAGGAAACAAAGGGTTCCTGAATCCTGCCAAACTGAACTGCTGATAAAGTATTTTGCTGATGCTACTCAAGGATAGCAGGTAGGTACGTGGACCACATTTTATGAACCACTCCTGTTAGACTTCATTCTGCAGTCAGATTCACATCATGACTTTGTCTGACTCTCCACTGGAGCTTCAGGTATTCCCCTTTCTCGCAGGTGTCTTTGGTCTGTAACCCTTCTGTCTGTTTGAGTTAAAGCAGCGTTCTGTGCCGGAGAAGAACCACCCAGGCCTCACAACCACAAAGTGTTCGACTAACACTCGTCTGACAGCCACAGAAGCCACTGAGTGGCACTTTTACAAACCAGTCTGAACTTCAGAGGACAGCAATCAAACCTCAACAAAGGGGGGACCTGTCACTGCCTTCCCTCAGCATCACACACACACAAACACACGCACACATCACACAGGCAGAGACATGAAGGCAGTGGCAGCGGCTCGAACTCTCATGTCAAAGTACATCACATGCAGAAAGAAACTTCATGTTGCAACACACGGAGGAAGTTAAAGTTGCGTGTCTGCGCCCTAATGGGGGAAGGTGACGGGGTTATAACCAGTGCTTCCCTGCTGAAGAGAAGTGAGAGAGTGTGAAGATAAAAGCGGAGCGAGAAAAGGAGAAGTTAAAGATCCCCCCCCCCCCGATCAAATTCTTCGAAGTATAACATAAGATGTTTGATGTAAAACCGCACTGATGCTGTTGAGTAGGTATGTTTCAGAGAAAATACTGAAGCTGTGCTGTGACATAAATCTGAAAGGGACAAAGCAAAAGTAACACTGCTGTGCTCATAAACCTCAGGAAAAATGAGTTGACACACAACAGCCGGGTGCTGGGTCAGGTCACCAGTAGACGCTTCCTCTTGGTGGGTTTCCACTGCAGGAACATAGGCGAGCCAGAGATGAACCTGAACCCCTGCACTGACCTGTAGTGGAAGTGTAGTCACATCTAGCTTTTTAAAATCAGCACTGGACATTAACATAAGCTACAGTTGTGAACAGTCAAACTAAATCATGAAGCCTCATGTGGTTCATCCGGCGCCGCCTGCACCTCGCTCACTGGAATGTCGAACATGACGGAGCCAAACTTTCGGACCTGACACAGCACATTGTGTAACATCTACCCCTCCCCTCTCACTCCCTCCAGTCTGGACCCTCTCCTAGCATTTGTTCGATTAATGGTTTTCTCCTAAACATTTTACTTCATACAGATTTCTCACCTGCCTCTGCTTTCTGTCCCTCCTCCCCCTCCACCTCTCTGTTGGCCCCGTCTGTCTCGTACCGAGCAGGCCGCCGACCAGAGATGGAAATCAGGCGCATTAATGTGGTGGGATTAGCAGGGGAGGCTGCTGACAGCGCTAGAATAACTTTCCCTTGACTGGATTAACCCTTGCTGTCCAGACTCTTCAACCATCACACAGTTAAAAAACCAGACTACTGCAGCAGAATCACAGTTCGACGTATATTCAGAGGCATTTCAGTCTAACAGGTATATCTGCTGCTGACTCATCCCCGTGTCCAGCATCGCCATCAGTCTACATGTTTCCCCTGAACTGGTCAGGGCCTTTGACTCACCATGAAATGTGGCTGGGTCAGTATCCGTCTGAGTTCTTTAGCTTCGTGGTTTTCTGGGTAGCAGGAGATCTCTTCCAGTACCTGAAGACGCAGAGCGGGGAAACAGCATCGGACAGTTTGTTTCAAGTTAACGTCCAAATCGCACAAACATTCTCAGTCAAGTTTATCCTACTGTACCTGCAACAACCTCGCAGTCGCCCTAAACCCTCTCACTCTGCCGCCTTCAGCTGCACAGCGAGTGTGAGCCCAACTCGGTAAGCTAAAGAAACTGGTCAAGGCTTCGTGTCGCCCTCCCCCCCTGCACCCATCCACCCCCTCCCTGCCCTTTTGACATGATGTCAGCTCCAGTTATGTTGCGCCTGACTGGTGAATGTGGCCTTGTAGAGGTGAGAGTCCTGCTGGTGGGTGTGTGGTTACCACTGAAACCTGCATTGTCCCTGCTGTGGATCAGAGTGGACGCAGTTTAACACCCAGGTGTTCGTTATCTTTCAACTGTAATAATCAAACCATGTGCTGCGATATACTGTATCAGCGGCTGAGTCTCAATGTTCCCAGTCAGAATCCAGGAGGGCTCTGATCCCCCCAGCTTCACTTCTGGGTCTCAGTGGTCGCTGATATTGTTTATTAGATATTTATAGATATAAACACTGTAAATAGATTTTAACTCAACAAACCTCTGCAGGACAGAAGCAGCTACACCTCAGTGACCTGTGTGATCATTATCCAGATTGTTACTTTTCCTCAGTCCAAACCACCTGCAGCACCTTTACACCTACTTAGGCTCATGTTCTGCTCAGTATTGTGAACACAGCAGCAGTGTGATGAGGTCTTACATATTCCAGATGTTTCAAAGCGCCACTTGCATCGTCTTGGGAAGAACTCTTTAAGTGGAGGGAGACACAGGAACAAAGTTACACAAGCTGTTGACCGTCTTTTTGTTAAGAGAGCTGATGACAGAGGTCAGGGAAGATGTGATCTCCACCTGTAACTGTTCGTCGATGCCAGTTAATCTGAGCTGTGAGATTAGTATCAACAGCCGAAGCGAAAACTTCACTCCCAAGAAAGATTAGTTCTAACACTAACAGAACAGTTTCAGCTGAGTATATTCTAGTATTAGTGCAGTTAGAAGAAGAAAAGCTTAGTTGAAACCCACTAGAGTCCATTAGAAGCTGGTGACAGCCAGAATGAATCAGTAGAGACGGGTAAAGCAGAGGTATGATCAGGATTAAACCATTAGTTAATCTGAGTGTTTTTCCAGGTTCGGTTTTGTTTATGATTCCAGGGCATACGAGAAACTAAAGGTTGATCAGTTTATCTTAATGTGAATAATGATGTGAACCTTCTGCTCTGAGACACTCTTGAACTTACAGTAAGTCCCTGGTCTGTAAACACTGTTCAGATTTTTAACACTGACGTCGTCTTTAAAGCTTTAAACTAATAAAACTCACAGAAACTCCCTCCAGCAGACATGTTGCATCTCTTGTGGCTCCTGATCAGTCTAGATTTAAGTAGGAAAATGTGATCCAGACTTTAGGAGCACACTTGGACACAGTGCAGCAGAACCGTGTTAATTAGCCAAGTCTCTTTGACAAGAACCAAAACCACATAAAACAGAACTCAGCTCCCCTCAATGGTTTTCCGTCTTAACAGATCTGGGATTTAAGACACCAGCAACCCGCCCACTCCCTCACTGCTCAGACTTTTTAATTGCTCCCTCAACAAAGCACGCAGCGTAAACACACAGCATTTTGTGGAGCCGCTCACAATGCACACCACTGAGCCACGTTTCTCCCCTCACACGTTCTTTTCTCCTCGTTAGGCATCAGTTCCAGTCTGCATCCTGCTCGAGTGAGAAGTAAACACATAAACCCAAACTGACTGTGTATGTGAATTCATCATAGCCAGGGTCAGGCCATGGACACCATAATGCAACTCTCTATAAGGAAGCTACAGCACACTAACAGCTCACAAACACAGTGTGTGGATGTAGCATCATCTGTAATGAGGAGGGTCAAACAGAGAAGCCAGAGATCTTCGTTAACACTGGGCAAACAGGCCCGTCGGCTGTGCTACAGCTGCTCTGACAGTGGGTCCACGTCTCAGGGAGCTGGATCCTCGACAAATCAACCTCGAGAGAAACAAGGGGAAGCTCACAGACGACTCTATAACGTTGAGATGTTCTGTGCCATCTTAGTGCAGCTGTGAACCAAACCTGACAGTCTGCTTCCTGGTCCTGGACAGTTCACATTTTGTGGCATTTTTCCCTCTTTGTTTTGTGTCAGTCTTATTTTGTAGTGGTTTTGTGTACATGTTCAGTACATTTTTCATACTTTTACTCAAAGCGAAGCCTCTGAAGCTTCCTCCAACACTGAATCCAGCGTCATTACCGAGAACTGTGTCCCTCTACAAGGCAAAAGCAAAGACTTCACAGTCTCCAGCTTTGGCCAGTCAGTATTAGTAGTGTGATTTTACCAGCAGCTTTAAAACTATATTAATTGGACTAAATGCTGGAGAAGCAAATGTGATCAACTGTTAACTGTACTTCAGCAAAGAGCAAGACGTGACGAATAGAGTGCTGTGTTCTCCAGGGTGGTAACTGTGGTTATGTCTCTGGAGTCTGATCAGGATTTCTTATCAAACAGATCATTAAATACAAATAAGATTTTTATTATGACATCAATTTTAATACCACCCTGGACACAGTTTGAGGACGTCTGGTTGTGCACAGACAGAGAAGAGAACGAGCGGCATGATGAGTCGGAGCTTTAGTGGCAGAGAGAGAGGGATTAATACAGAGCAGACAGAGCGTGAGGTGAAAGCCAGAAACCAGTGAATCTGTCACCGTTACAGTCTATTAAAGTCATTATCACAGGACAAACAGGAGAAGTGCTGGTGTTTGTGTGAGAGTTGAGAAACGGTAGCGGCCTGTTTTCACTGACCTCTTTGGCTCGCTGCACGGCATCACTGGGGGGGTTCCTGATCTGCGGGGACGACTTGGTGTTGATCTTGTCGTAGAGCTGAAACAGACGATCAAAAATCAGAAACACTGTCAGATGAGATAAAGCTGGTCTCAGCCACAAACTTAAACATGTGAGCAACATTTAAATCTTCAACATCCTGATCCAAGACTGATGAAGATGAGCAGGATGTTAGGGACAGGGACACAGTGAGCTGAGTCAGATGATCCACTGTGGAGACCCTTGAAGGGAGCAGCCCGATCCTGATCCAAGACCATTTGATTTCTTGATTAATACTGAATCAGCAGGTGAAGGAACTTTGAAGTCATCAAAAATCGATACAGAACCAAACAAGACCAAACACAGCCCTGCACAGTGTGATAAATATGCTGAGAAGTCTGATTAGTTTACATCAGTTTGTTTTGTCACGATTCTCAGAGAATCACTGAAGCAGCTCAGCAGCATCATTATCTTCTTTCCCTAGAAATTCAGAGGACCTTGTTTACTGTAAAACGAATTAACCACAACCCTCGTGGGGTGTGAGAGCTCCAACAGTTTAAAGAGACATGTTACTTAAAATAAATTTTAAAAAGCAATGAGCCCTATTTTATTATCTGTGACAAAACTGTTTTCTCATCTCTGTGATTCAGGGACGGCGAGACACAGGATCTCTGTTTGTAGAGCTCCAGCTGACTAAACCGGCTTGTATGGGCCCAGTCACAGACGAGTGTTGGCGTATTTAAGAGGCTGTATGTTTGCAGACAGAACGGCCCTGGAACAGTCTAAACAAAGGCAGCAGCTGTACGCCGAAACGCTGCGACTGTGGTCATCTAAGACAACTACTGTCATATTCTGAGAAACAACCAGGATGAGTAACCTGTGTTTTCCATCAAACCTGCTGAACAGCGCATTAGCAGGGAATCCTGCTTAATGTGTCGACACAGAGAAATACTCTGAAGCAAACCGACGTCTGCACAAGACAGTTTAATGCAACGCTCCTGTTTTCACTCTCACAGCAACAGCGGCCACATTTGACAAGTGATGCTGGACATCCACAAATAACATGAAATAGAAAACTGGACTAGAAAAGACCTTTTTTTTCTCAGAACTAAAGTGGTGCTTAATTCTCCACGTCTGAGGCCGTGGTTCTTTCCTGGAAAATGGTGGATTGTTCTCTTTGGGTTGGGACCCAAATTAAGGAGTTTACGTATGTTAAGTTGTTAAAATAGAGCTGGTGATCGACAGACGTATAGCTGCACCGTAAGCAATACTGCCTGTACCAAACTCGCAGTGAAGAGAAAGCTGAACCGGAAGGCGAAGCTCTTTATTTACCAGTTGATCTTCGTTCCAGCCTTCGCTTCTCGTCACGACCTCTGGGTAGCGACCAAACAAATAGAAACATCTGACATGAATTTCCTCCATTGGGTGTCTCAGCCATAAAGACAGTAAGAGCCAGCTGAGGTTTGGGGATCTGATCAGGAGGCCTCCTAAATGTCTTCCAGCTGGTAGGAGACCCCAGAGCAGACCCAGAACATAGAGGAGAACTGACATGGAAATGAGGAGCTGGAAAACGAAGCTCCTGAAGTCTCCCATGACGACTGGATCACCTCGTTGAACCTGTCACCACCATGACTCGACCTCCAGCTGATTGATAATGTAAAACTTGTCAAATGTAGACCATCAAATGCTTTGTGTTGAAAAGCAGATTTTTATGCCTCTGGTGTAAATCCAGAAATCAGGTGGTGGCAAAGACAAATAGCAGAAACAAACGAAGAAGACTACACATTACGCTCAAAGAGTCTCTTGCAGAACATTTAAAAAAAAGAATCAGACTTTGTTAGAGGTGTGACCTTGTGTCTATCGTGGACAGGATCTGAGCTGGCTGAGCTGTCCTACTTTCCTTTCCTGTGATGTGATGTCATTTATGACGTGTTATGCATATAGCCAATTGTACTCTGTACGGTGATTCCAACTCAAACTGTTCAAAGACGGAAAAAAACACAGACAGCTCATCTATTGGTTGCAGCAGAAAAACATAAATCAGTCACGTGTTAATGGCTACAGGACAAAGCACCTAGAGGAGCTTGAAATGATCAAAGAGAATAATGAGAGACTCTTTCTAACAGTTTATATGTTGCAAAACAGACTTAATCTGTCTCTTAAAATCTCATCTACGTAATTCTTGCTGTATGCTTTGCCAACGATGGATAATCTTTGGAAAATTATGCAGAACTGCATTAAGATGTCATCGATGGATTCCCAAGCAGATCTGGTAGGAAGAGATCCAGGGGTCTGAGAAGACTGGGGGGGCCCTGGGTCGGAGCCTCTGTATGAAGAGATTTATATTTCTTTTCCAAAGAGATACAAAAATTACAAAAAACAGCCTAATGGACCACAACACACAGCAAATAACCACGAAGAGCGAAAAAGAAGCAAAGTCAGACACACAAAGATGAAAACATTCCCAAAGGGACACAAACGTGGTTTGGTTTCTTTTTCTCTGTTCAACTTACTGTTTTTGACATAAAAAAATCTAATTGTCAAAATAAAGTTAATGTTGCTTAAAAGAAAGGTTCTAATGTTTCAGTGGGAGAGATTCATCAGCTAAAGCAATAAATGAGCCGCAGAAGACACCACCTGTGTAATATATATTCATATATATATTCAGACTGTCTAAGAGGGGCGGGTTCGACCTGCAAACTGGACTGATGAGGAGCAGGATGTTGGGGTTCGACAGTCTGTGAAAAACCAGCAGAACAAAAAAAAACAAAAAAACATGTCAATTTCACACCTCGTGCGTGCGCATTTCCCCATGTGAGCAAAAATTCTCAGAAACAAACACATTTATCAGGAAATCCTGAGAAATAACCCAGAGAGCCTGAGGGCTGAGGCGCGTGCCGTCCCACATGCTGTCTGCAGCCACTGAGCAAACAGAATATTTACTGAACTCTCGTCCTTTCAAGGGCAGAGCTGTCAACATTGTTCTGCTGTAGCCGAGTGTTAAACAAACTCGAGATGACCTCTGAGGGGTTTTATTTGAAAACTAAAATTCTGCAGCACACAAACAAAATATTTACACACTGAGAATGATGGTGCAGCACTGGCTCATGTGCACTGTCACACACAAGCAGACATGGCAGCTTCACCTGCCTCCATTAACCAGAAACGCCTCAGAATACACTCGACTAAACGTGTGAGACACTGAAAACCCACGCAGGCGTCTGCCGGGCTGACTGCAGATTAACTAGACGTATCGCTTCACGAAACGATTTTCCTGACAAAAAGGAAAACAGACGTAAAGAAGAAGAGGAAGAAAAGACACTCACCCAGGAAACAGTAAGTGGTTTGTCAGAGACGTGGAGCGAACGAGAGAGAGCGAACGAGACACAGGTTATCTAAGCCAGGCGGCTCCATCGCCGTCAGCGTGTTCAGGATTTCTGGTTTCCTCTGCGTGTTCGGGCTGTGAGAAGGCGACAGTGATGGAGGCTGTGCTTGTTGTGAATGGCCCCCGAGGCCTGACAATAGAAGCCATTGTTCCTTCATGGGATGAGGCTGGGCTGGACTGAGCAGGGCAGAGGGCTAAACGGGAGACATCTGCAGCCCCAGGCTCCCACTGACACTGCTGCTCACTCACACACACTGACACACACACACACACACACACACACACACACACTGACACACACACGCACACACACACACACACACACACACACTTGGAAGATCTGCAAGTTTCCTCTACTTCAAACCTATTCAGCCTCCAGCTGCTGACTGACGGGAGCTTTAACACGACACACAACTCTTTAGCAGCCTCTCTCTTCCTCACTAAACTCCCAGCATCTCCCTCAAATGTTTTAAGAACAGATTGTTTCTTGAAGCTTGTTCAGTTCAGGTGTGAGTTTTTCATCAGAGAATCTGTCAGAACGTGACCCTGCAACCTCACTGTGATCTGTTTCACATGCTCTGTGGGAACAACAGGTTGAGAAGCACAAATCCTGATTTAGTTAAGAGAACAGGTGATATTTCTGATTTAACCACAAACAGCTGCAGCTCTGGGAAGCTGCTGTTTAAACTCTGTATGAACTTAGTACGTGGTTTAGTTTTAAAGCAGGTCTAAACAGAACCACAATCGTCTGCTCACATGCAGACATGAGAAGAACTCGTTTCAGCATCTTCTATATGTAAATATTTGTATTGAAGGAGCTGAATGTGAGCACAGTATTTACTGCTACTAGATGTGTATTGCACCTCTCAGCTGTTGGATAACAGTTGCTGAATAATTTGTTTATCCTCCCGGCAAATTTTCTGTTTAACACCCAGAGACAGACACAAACACGCAGAGAGCAGAGTAAACTAAACGGATTAAGGGAACAGAAAGTAAGAACACAAAGAGACTGAACGATGCTCTCAGACTGTCACGCAAACTGTAAACTCATTTAAAATGCTGTGTAGCCTCCCTCCAACGCTGCTGGGAACTGGGATTTGTGACCCAATATGGTGCTGATGTGGTGAAGCAGCTGCAGGTCAACAGACGTGACGCTCGGCTCTCGGTCAGCGTCACTGAGTCGCAGGAACGAGCAGCAACAGGTCGTTAGTCACATTCAGCGCCATGGTTTTTAACCCTCACACGGGATTTTACAACTGCTGTCACCATGATCAGTGGAATATAAACCGATCAGCCCCAAGATTAAAACAGCCCAATACTGTGCTGGTCTCCAAGACACCAGCAGTATGTCCTGAAAGTCCTGGTCAGGTCTGAGCTCCATAACTGATCATACACAGCAGCTCTGATGACCTGGTCCTTGTTAAAGTCGCAGGATCTTCATGTTGCTTAACTTAATCTGAGATCAACAGCGTTGTTCACTTCAGGTGTCGGTGCTTTGAACGTGGCTGATCGGTGTAAACACATCCAGCACTGGAGCTGCGTTCACAAACGTCGAGCGTCGTTAAGGAAAAAGATGAAGAAAAGACAACAACACTTTGCTGGTGGCCTGAAGTTTGTTGTGCTGAAGAGATGAATGAGCAATGGTTAAACAGTGAGCGACACGTTTTCTTTACGTAAGCACGGACATAAATCAGTGGTTACGTGAAACACACAGCAGTTTAAAGTGTGGAAGACACAGAGGAGTCTGGGTGTAATTATGTGGGTTACAACTTTTCATATTAGATGCAGCTAAAACAAACATCTGTTGGTGCAATCTGGACGTGTTGCTGCATTTATCACCTGACCCCAGAGCTCCTGCATCTATACTAAGCTTAATCTTATCATGCTGCCCCAGCTCCACACGACATCAACAGACTCCAAACAGACAACTGAAGAGCCACGGGGGTCCAGGAAATGGGACAAGTCTAAATAGTTCTTGTTTTTGTCGTGTGTGTCGATGCTAACAGCAGGTTTTTAAGTCCTAAAGAAAACAAACAAACAAACAAACAAAATGCAACTGCTGCTACTGGAGACGTCAAACACACCACGTCCTGCCCCCAGAGTCACAGATATTCCTATTAGTGCGTGTGTGTGTGTCTGTGTGTGCGTGTGTGTGTGTGTGTGTCTGTGTCTGTGTGTGTGTCTGTGTGTGCGTGTGTGTGTGTGTGTGTGTGTCTGTGTCTGTGTGTGTGTCTGTGTGTGCGTCTGTGTGTGTCTGTGTGTCTGTGTGTGTGTCTGTGTGTGTGTCTGTGTCTGTGTGTGTGTCTGTGTCTGTGTGTGTGTGTGTGTCTGTGTGTGTCTGTGTGTGTGTCTGTGTGTGTGTGTGTCTGTGTGTGTGTCTGTGTCTGTGTGTGTGTGTGTGTGTGTGTGTGTGTGTGTGTGTGTGTGTGTGTGTGTGTGTGT
>JAUYWH010000013.1:1838042-1860105 GCA_034779795.1 Ctenopoma multispine | reverse complement strand
TGTGTGTCTGTGTGTGTGTCTGTGTGTGTGTCTGTGTGTGTGTGTGTGTCTGTGTGTGTGTGTGTGTGTGTGTGTGTCTGTGTGTGTGTGTCTGTGTGTGCGTGTCTGTGTCTGTGTGTGTGTCTGTGTGTGTCTCTGTGTGTGTGAGTGTGTGTGTGTGTGTCTGTGTGTGTGTGTATGTGTGTGTGTCTGTGTGTGCGTGTCTGTGTCTGTGTGTGTGTCTGTGTGCGTGTCTGTGTGTGTGCGTGAGACACTCACATCAAGCAGTGTGTGCAGGTGCTGGTCCTGGAAAACACTGTGGAGGAAATCTAGATCCTTCTCGCTGCAGTCTGTGAGAGCGTGGATCTCCTCTAAACTGTCCAACACCTGAGACACAGCTCCTACAACACACGTCACAAGAAAATAACCTTCAGCGATGAACGCGCTCTGACGATGACGGAAACATTCTGTACGGGCCTCTCACAACTTTACGATGACTACTATTAAAGGACAGGTCGACCATTTTTTTAAGTGTCTTAAAATGACGCTAAACACTAAGATTAACTCACACTACTTATAAAACACACTGGAAAAAATTGCAAACGTGTCCTTTAATGGTGAATTGTGAATTATTGGCATGACGACACACAGAGAACCAACAGATACGTACGTTCTGCTGCCAGTAGTCCTAACGGGTGGGAAGCAGTAACAGAAACAAACAAACACACGTGTGTGAGTATGAGTGTTGAAACAGATCAGTTTATAGCACAAATGTTTCAGACAGTGGGGCTTTTGTCTCAGCATACAGGAAGCGAAACCTGTGGCAAAGCAAAATAAAACAGGATAAATGTACCATAAGGCCTAATGGTTCTGGATGGACTTTGTCTTTAAATCTACGCAGTGAGAGAAGAACACAGGACTGTGTTTCTTTTTTAATACATGTGCACAAGCAGCTGTTTGGTTCCTGTGCTGTGTTTTCACCTCGCGTGTGGTTGGCTTGTAGTAATAATAGGCTGTGCAGAGCCTTACGCAGAAAGCAGAAGTCAAATTGAAAAAAACAATAACCAGGGGAAGAAAATGTGAGGGAGGAAGTGAGTGTGAGGTGAATGGGTAACACATGTACGTCTGCGGCTACCTGAAGAGCTGGGGTCATCTGAGAAGTTGTGAAGTTCCTCGGGAGGGTCTCCGTAGAAGGAGTTGAACTTGTGGCTGGATACTGCAGCCAGCACGGCCCCCTGAACAACAACACACACGCACACACACACGCACACACACACACGCACACACACAACCTCTGTACCTGTGCCTCACAACATCTCATCACTGACTAAAGTGACAAAGCCCATGCAAAACGTGATGATGTGTGTGTGTGTGTGTGTGTGTGTGTGTGTGTGTGTGTGTGTGTGTGTGTGTGTGTGTGTGTCTGTGCAGACCTTGAGCTTCCTCCTGGCGTTGAACTTTCTCAGCTGCTCCACCGTCTCTGGCAGGTGGATTTTGTAGGCGTACCGGTCCCTCTCCTTAGAAATCCAACACAATCAGGAAAAACTGGTTGAGTTTACTAAGTTACTTAATGAGCTTAATGACGTCTGATGATGTGTTGACAAATGTTGTTGTCAACATGATTTAGGGTCTGTCCAGTCGAATTCTCCCCAGGTTACGCTGGTCATCACTCTCACTGTTTGTCATGTAGTTCAAACCCAGAACCACTCGAGTGTTAATGCTGTGATAAAGTTTGTGGGTGATTATTTTGTGCACCACCGATGATTCCTAACAAAATAGATGCAGATTGTTTTTCTTTGATTTCGATCCAAACTGTGACTGGTTTTTATGTCTGTAACATTTGTTCCTCTTTCTGACGACTGCGTCCTGCACGAAATCCGTCACAGAAATGATTCTATTTGTGTCTTTTAATGAGCTCTGTGTCATTCGGTGTTACCAACCGCAGAATCTGAACACCAGACATCTGGAGACAGAGGTGGAGACGTAACTGATTCCTCAGCTAAGAGTGTTGATAACTTGGTCTGACTGTTAGTCCTAAAAGCAGGATCAAACCTGAGTCACTGAAATTCCTGCTCTGAGACACTTAATGAATGTGGATCCAGGTTTAAAGTCTAAGGTCAAACGTACAGAGCACAACCTGAAAGCATCCCGTTTGTATAAAACACAGGGAAAAAACCCTCTGATTCTCAGTTCTCAGCTGATTAGCTGCACAGCGTTGCGTCACATTGTTTGTCAGTTTGTCACACAGCAGCTGCAGGAGATTGCTCACATTTCTGTGTAAGACAAAGAGAAGACAAGACAAAGATAACTTAACGAAGCACTGTGGTTCTTGTGATTAGAATAAGGAGGTGGTGTGTGTTTAGAAAACCGCGGTGCCCGTGAAACCTGCAAGTCCCTCCGCTGAATTATCAGGAAGTCACCTCCTCCATCATCTGTTTCCGGTCTGAAGAGCTGTGATGGCTTCAGGCTACATGGTTTTACTATTCCACTCATGTCTCATGAACACACCAAAGTTTCCTCGAATGTCAAAAACTCTGGATCCAAAGCTGAACCTTTATTTTTAGTTTTTCTCAGAGCGTTTCAGCACCATTTGTCCCCCACCCCCCCCCAACATACACAGCAGTGAACCGTTTCATCTGTTTAAGCAATAAAAGCACAAGTACACTGAACCTCAGTCAGATCTGATAACACGAGCAGGAAAGTGACGCTCGACGTCCTGCTGTACCTTGAGCCAGGGGTGGTTGAGAGCCTCGTAGACGGTGATCCTCTCAGCAGGGTCCAACATCAGCATGCGTCTCACCAGATCCTTGGCGCTCTCTGAGATGTGGCCCCACTGTCGCGGATTCATCTACAGACACACACACACACAGACTTAACAGGGAAAACTCTGACGCTTTGAATCAGTCCTGTGGCCTAAATATAAACTGCAACAATTAATTAACCAGTGGTAGAATGAGACGCAGCCTTGAGGTTTGAATTGTTTGTATCAGATGTCACTATGATTCTGAGCATTTCATCAACCATGGCTCAGTCCAGTAAATTATGATGATTCTCTTTCTCAGGTTTTCAGCCAAACTAACAATCTAACCAACTAAGTCATTCTTCTGCTGCGAACAAGCAGAAACCAGGAATTGACCTTTAACGGGAGGAATAAATGAGAGAAGCCCAGATGTACGTGAGAGAACGAACTGCAGAGCAGCTCCAGCACAGATGACTTCAGGCTGTGTCTCTGCTCTTCAGCTTAACTAGTTAAAATTAAAACAGAGCCGTAAAACATTAGAGAATTAACATGCGAGTCCAATTAAAAAGGGGAGGGTTGTCTGGCGAGGTGGGGACAGATGAAACCACACGTTTTACTGTCGAGAGCCTTTGAATAAACTCCCCACCTTGTATTTGCCCTTGCAGATGGCTTCAAACAGACGCTCCTTGGTGCCATAGAAAGGCAGACACCCTGAGAGGAGGATGAAGAGGATGACTCCGCAGCCCCACACGTCCACGGGCTTACCGTACGGCTCTCTCTTCACCACCTCAGGGGCCATGAAGTGGGGAGTTCCTACGCGGCCTGTTACAAAACACAAAGTCAGTGTGCTACAAGTACAGACATATGAGAAGCCACACACACACACACAAGATTGGGTTTAATGGGCCTTCTTTGTTCTTATTCATTTCTATTTTTACTCTGTTTGAAAAAGAAAACAGAAGCGTTGCTTCCTCCTTTGACACCTGCAACAATGCTCCTTATATATACCTTATAAGTGCTGTAATTCACTTCAAGACAGTTCAGTTGTCATTCACAATATGCTCCATGGTTACACAAAAGAGGAAACAAACTTTTACTGTGGCTTTGTTTCCTATTTCTTGATAAAAGCTGAAGAACGTAACAGTTTTTGTGTCCATGTTCCAAACTAAAAATGCAACGTTCTGGCCTGATTTGTTGTGGCTTCTTTATTCAGGATTTTCTTCAGTGATTTTACTTGTTTATTGTGTTCAAAGTCTAGAATTTGCCAACAAGTCAAAACACAGGAGCATCTTTGTGCTGTAGAAGGTGCTGCTTTCTTTTGAGCCCCACATTTTGTGTGTCAATTGTTTATTTTGGCAAATTGTTCTCATTGAAAGTGGCTGAATTAGCTGTTAGTAGATCCTGTTTGCACAGACAAACATCACTCAGTCACAGATACTGAAGAGACTTAAAAATCTGCAGATTCTCAGGGAAGTTCTGAAGCATCTTTGTACAGTTTTTCAGTAGATTTATGGACGTTTATTCTTGAACATCAGAGATAATGATATCCTTTGTGTTTCATGTCTGTGTGACTGAGTTATAACTGTGAGAAACAGGAGGATTTCATTTCTACAACAGGTCACACGCTGTAATTCCCTGTAGTTAAAAGTTGTTGGGAACAATAAGATAAAATAACAAAGAGCACAGGGAATGTGTCAGTCCCAGCGTCTCTGCAACGTAAATCCTGTACGTCTCGTCTTTAATGATTGTTAATGTGATGGGGTTCACTGTACCTCCTGCCACCAGTCCCGACTCTCCGAGTTGGATGGCTACCCCAAAGCCCCCCAGCTTCACCGGAGCAGAGTTCTCTTTGGACGCCAGCAGGACACAGTGAGGCTGAGAACGAGAGGAGAGAAGCAATAAGACAAACTCGTGATTGGATTGTCGTCTTCTGCTAATTAAAGAGCGACACGCACCCATAAATAACAAGACACACCCAAACCATCACCCACCACGACCACTCACGGGTGGCCGACAGCGTGGGAGGATCACAGTGCAACACATATACACATCAAACATGTTATTTTTGACAATTCTGCTTTGGGATGTTAAATTATTTACTTTCTTTGATTTATCTGAATGTCAATAGAGTAGCAGACAGGAGACGTGAGAGAAGAGACGTATGACTCGCAGAAGCACCCAATTGGACTGGATAGTTCACCTCGTGTTAAACCGTAAATGTGCAGTTACATGTGTTTTTAGAGATTTTTATTATATCACATATTCGACTAAACGAAGTGAGTCATTTTCCATAAAAGCCAAATTTCATTAATTAATTTAATTATAATCTAAATGGAACACTTTGCTTTGTGGAAGTATATTTTGACCTAATCCTGCTGATCAAACCCAATTTGTGTAAAGTTGTGTAACAGTGAAACTAAGAGTGAAACTATAACTCAGTCTGTAGATGTGTAATCAAACCTATGAATGTATAAAGGTCTGAAAAGTGTGCATAAATTGTTTATGGACGTAACACACGGACGTGTGAGATGGTGCTATGCAGTTAAAGTGCAGTTGAATTAAGCAGCCGGGCTCTCGAAGCTAAATATATTTCACTCATAAGAAACAAACGTACTTTCAGTTTCTGCATGCTCTGATCCAAGAGGTGATCATATGCTGCCACCATTAACAGTCAAGAGCATGAACTATGTGACTCTCTTGATCCTTGTGTTGCTGGCAGCTGCTAATGTATCTTGGTTGACAATTTAAATCCAGCACTACTTTACTCTGAAGGCATTCCTGTAATTATTGTGAGGACAGAACGTGGTATTTTAGGAGCCCTTTCTTTTTTTTAGTTGGCTAAACTCAGCTGATACCTCCATTTCATAACCATGGCCAAAAGAGAAAAGCACATTGTGCACATACAGGTGAAGCATGCAGTGTGAACCCACTGTTTGCCCTCATGTGTGTAATCAGAGGATCTGCACTGAGCCCTGCCCACCTCTCTCTCTCTATCTCAGCCTGAGCTCTGCAGAGCAACTGCTCGGGAAGTAAAGAAGAGGGGGGTTGACCACAGCTTCAGGTTCTCTCTGTACAACATCACAAAACTCTGCGCTTCAGCATTTCTCCGTTTACACAGCACAGCTGGCGAGGACACACTTCTAGTAGCTGCAGAGAGAATGGCCACAGGACGAACAAAAGAAAGAAGCGGACTCCACGCAGCGCTGTCTTCATTTGGACTAATATTAGATCACTGAAAGACGGCAGGATCTTCTTCAGACGGACGCATATTAGATTCCTACAGATTTAACTGGAATAAAATAACCTTCACTTAGCAAAGCTTTTTTATGGACTTCAATGACTAGGTGAGTACTTTGACAAGTTCCTCTTTCAAATGTTATTGTGAGCATGAGGGTGGCATGCTGTGAGCAGCATCATTTTCATTACTTCCCTTACTGGTCTTATGATATGATTTCAATGCATTAAACCGGCTGAACATGTAGCTGTGGTCATTCAAAGAGATCGTTTGAATGTGTAACCTGTGTAGTTTATTTTGTTCTGTTCTTTCTGGGTCTCTTGGTACTGAATGGTGGTCAGCTGGTTTCTGAGGGCAGGATTAACGATGATGTGGGGCTAATCCATACAGCTGGACTTCAGCCATCACGCAAAAGTATTTTTAGTTCAAAACTTTCCCATGTGAAACAAAAACCTCCATAACACAGCTGTTAATTAAGAAACGTTCACATTGTTTGTTTCCCCCCCTCAGGGCCGAAGATGATGAAAACCATGATGACAAAAAACCTCCACACCCCCACACCTTCCATGACCACCTTCCAGACTCCAAACGGCTCCCTTCTCCTCATCACCTCAAAGATCAGCAATTTGACCAAGACCACCGACTCCCAGTGTGTGGACTATGACGCACTGCAGAGACCGCTGGCGGTGCTCTACTCTATAATCTTCATCCTGGGTCTGGCTGGGAACTTAGTCGCTCTGTGGGTTTTCTTCTGCGTTCACTCCAAGAAAAACTCTGTGCGCGTCTTTCTCATAAACATCGCTTTCGCAGACTTGTTGCTGGTGGTCTGTCTGCCATTCAGGATACTCTACCACAGCCAGGGAAACATCTGGAACCTGCATCCCACCTTGTGTAAAGTAGTGGGCAACCTCTTCTACATGAATATGTATATTAGTGTGGTGCTGCTGGGGTTGATCAGCGTGGATCGCTACCTGAAGATCAATCGTGGTGCAGGGATGCAGCACAAAGTGTGGTCCACAAAGTGGAGCACAGCCCTCTGTGCAGTCATCTGGACCGTGTCCTTCGCCTTGATTCTGTCTTTGATATTCTCAAACAATGATTCACAACAAAACAGGTTGGTGTTGCCTATAATCAAGCTTTCTTCTCATTCTTACTTATCAATACCAACTATTTGAGTTGACAGAACCTTTTTGGTGTTTCCAGGTGTTTTCACTACAAGCGCCTCCAACATGCCAAGTGGGTAGCCTACGTCAACATCTGTGTGCTTTTCGTCTTCTGGCTTGCATTCATCTCTCTAGTGGTGTCTTATGGGAAGATCGCCCTCAAGCTTCTGAGAACGTCACAAGAGAGACCAGACCTGCCCAACGTGGCCCACTACACTCGAACAGCCAAGAAGTCCTTCTTCGTCCTCTTTGTCTTCACTGTCTGTTTTGTCCCGTATCACGTGGTCAGAGTGTTTTACATAAAAACCCAGATCACAGAAACTCTGTGTTACTGGGAGCAGGTGGCCGACATAGCCAATGAGGTGGCTTTGGTATTTTCTGCCTTCAACAGCTGCCTCGACCCCGTCATGTACTTCCTGTTATCCTCTTCGGTGAGGAAGGAGGTGCTGCGCTTGGTGAGCCGCATGTTCTGCCTGCAAGATGTTGCTGGAGTCAGCGGGAGCATCTCCACTGACAGAGAACAGGCAAATGTCAGCTTAACCACCAGTTCAAAGGAGAAGGCAGGTCCTGAATCCAGACTGGCTCTGAGACAGTGAGTCTCTATCGTTTTCAGGAGCGTCGACTCAGACTATCGCTCTCCAAAAGCTGTGCACATGCTCCATTTGTGATCAACTCGCTGCGACCACAGAAACCACACAGAAGGAAACGATGCAGGAAGTATTTACTAAAGTACCCTACATCTCTTCATCAGCACAGAGGTTCACGAAAATAAAGAATGTTTAGTTAAATATTTAGTGTTAAAAATACTATATTACTGCATCTTACAACAACTGTGTTCTTTTGCTAAGCATAGCATCTTGAATCAGCTAATACAGCATAAACATCAACGATTTGATGTGTATTTTAAGCTACAACCTTTTCTTTACGTGATGTGAATAGACTCAATGTCGATGTCCATAAATACAGCTAGTGCAGCTTTTTGGGACATGAGAATTTAATAAAATCATATGATGTATTAGTTAATGTTGGGTTTTTTTTGCACAACCGGCGGTGACATAAAATAAGATTCCAGTTAAATTTGTGTGACTCAGACATTAACTAGTCACGACATGTTGCACATAATAAACTTGTCACCACTTTCTGCTGGGCAAATTAAAGCATAGTGACATTTGTGCATTTCAATTCTGAGACATCTGGAGTTTGTTTTAGTCAATTAGAGCTGATAGCAGGAGTGAATGAAGCTGTAGAAGTATATTCTGTATTTTTAAACACGGCTTTAGAACCGAGTGTGACATTACTTTATACAGCTTTATAGTACATTGCTGTGTTGTGCTGTTACCATTGTGCCTCTAAGAATGCACCCCACAAACATCCATTAATCCACTGGGGTAACTGAGGTACAACCTGGACAGATCTCCAGTCTATCACAGGACTGACATACAGAGACAACACAACTATACCCGGCACATTCACAACTATGGGCGGTTTAGTCACCAAGACAAGATTAAGAGTCACAGCTTTTGCTAACTCAATGCTACCACATATGCACAAAGTTCAGCACCTCTTTATCTTCACATTAGTTTATCTTAGTGTCTCCATGCTGACAATCAGTACTTCACATCAAATACAACTGAGGGAAATGAAAGCTCCCGACAACACATGCAACTCCTTTTACTTCTCAGCTAGAACAGAACAGCAGCACCACCCTAAGGCTGAATATAAATACACCCAATCATTGTGTGCACACACGGGGGAGACGAGGACTCTGGCTGAAAGATAAAGAAACTGAAATGAAGAAGAGAGTCTTCAAAGTAGAAAACCTGCGTCAGTATCTAATTCTCAAACAGTAATTTTTCACACAAATGCATCATAAAGTGGTGCAGATAACTGCTGTGAACCACATTTAATCTAAGACTTATTGATGTACCTCATCACAAATTACCACAACATGTGACGTGTACTTTGCTCTCAAGCTCTGCACACTACATCATCATCATCATCACGAAAATTGCAACTAATATAGAAATAGTAAACCACACCTACACACAGCACAATGTTAACCATAAACCTCGAGTCTAATAAGAAAGAGGAACTTACACAGACGTTTTATACTGAGCCTGATGTTGAGAACCGCTTTTACAGTCGTCTGTGCATTTTTATTTAATAGAGGTAGAGCTGCGGTGCCCATGAATGATCTCATCACAGCTTCTGTCGGTGGTACGTAAAAACATGAAGACAAATTTATTTGTGTGCTGTTTGAATTTGGAGATTTAGGCGTGTATTAAATAATTCCTTTTGATGGGGTATAACCTTGACTTAGATGAATTGTAGGTTTTTCAGCTCCGTGCCACAAAGTGACACACATGGAGAAATGTTTATTGATTTAGCTGAAATGCTTTGAAGGTGATTTAGTGTCTTATTTTTATGTTTATGTGAAGCAGTGACTCAGGAACTAATTATTAAAATCACAGATGATAAATAACAATTTATCTCAGGTACAGAGAAGGAAGTTTCCCCATATTTACTTTTTGCATTCTTAACTTGATTATAATGTTAATTTTCACAGCTTTGACTCATTACCTGTATTTACTCATCTCAGAGTAGGAAATAATTTCTCAATTCTCAGAGCAATGCAGTTTGTGTCCTACTTTTTTGAGCAAAGAAATTACTACACCTAAACAGAAACCACAGCTGTTGCAACTTAAACTTGTTTTTCATTAACGGGGAAGAGACACTTCCGGACACTCTTATGGTACAGCAGTTAATACGCAGATTAATTAACTTCTCCATCTGCAGCGCAAGAGTCACTGGTTTAACTGACTGAGTCACTGGTAACGCACACATTAAAATAATCGCCCAGCAAAGACGCTGATGTGAACTATGTGATGTGGGAACAATATTGTGCAACTGTCCCAGAACCTCTGCTACGTTTTTGACGTTAACATTAACTTTTATTTATAAAAGCTTTTATATGAAAATCTACATTATGTCAACTTAAAAAAATACTGTAATTCATCTTTGATTCCTGCACAAATGTAAAACTGAATGCAGCCTCTAATAGAGGTTTTGCCACACTTGCCACTGTTGAGCAAAACCCTGGCAGAAGGAAGCTACCTATCACTACAGACCATGAAACTGTGATCTCTGTGGGTGGTGGGTGTGGGGGGGGGGGGTGTAACAGTTGTTTGGTTTCCGTTCCCTCTCACGTGTCACGTTTGTGTTCTTACAGATCCAATGGAGTTTACAAAGTGCACTAGTCCACCAGATAACGCTTCCTCCCCCTCTGCTTCCATCCTCTGCCCCACTGCTGCCACCTTCTTCTTCCTCCCCACCGCCTACTCCCTCCTCTTCCTCACATCTCTCCCAGGCAATGCCCTGTCCTTGTGGGTGTTCCTGCGGCGCATCTCCACCATCTCTCCCACCCATGTCTATCTTTCCCACCTGAGCATCTCCAACTTACTGCTGTCCTTCACCACTCCCTTCCTTGCAGCCTACTACGCCCAGAGCTTAGACTGGACACTGGACGCCATCCTGTGTCAGCTTGTCCTGCACGCCATCACCCCCGTGCTCTACATTAACATCTACATAAGCTTTGTGATCCTCACTTGGGTGGCACTCAGCCGCTTTGCAGCCCTCATCCAGCACACGCACGCTTCCAGGCCCAGTTTGTGCATCACACTGCTGCCACATGCCTTTTTCACCCGTCTCACTAAGGCGTCCTTTGCCAGCAGGGTGTGTATCACGGTGTGGGTGGTGGCAGTGGGGGGCATTGTACCAATAACAGTTTATTACTCAGTGAATGAAGTTATGATGGGCAACGCTGCCCGCAGGGATGGAGAAGCTGAAAAGAGATATGGTGCAGAGCTGTGCTACAACCCTGCTGTAGAAATAGGCGGCAGCCTGTCTGCAGCTTTCTATGTGCCTGTTATAATCCTGTTCTTTGCGTTTTACCTGCTGGTGCTGCTGTCCTATATAACAGTGTTGAGACATATCAGACGCTCACGCCGCAGCACAGCTGTCACCACCTCCCAGAGACTGCTGGGTAAGGTGTTCCGAAAAGTCGTCATCATCCAGGTAGCTATGAGTTCTGTTGTACTCTAATCTGTATCTATAATTACTCCTAGCCAGCACTCTCAGCCCTTTCAACCCCTCTGTCCCAGGTTGTTCTTTCCGTCTGTCTGCTGCCATATCATATCTTCAGACCCATCTTCATTTTTGTGACCCATTATTATCGTGGCCGGGAAAATGCAGCTGACCACAGCATCTACGAGAGCTGTCACCCACTTTCCACCTTTGTTGAGGTAAATCTCATATTATTTTGTTTTGCTAATTTACTGAATAGGACTGTGTGGCTACAGTCATTTGATTCTTCGTCTTCTCCAGGTGAAGAACTGTCTGTATCTCCTGGCTGCACTGAGAGGTTCAACCGATCCCATCATGTACTTCCTGCTAGACAAGACCTTCCGTCAACAAATTCTCACAGTTTTAGGACACAAGCGGGACACATCTGGACAAAGATCAATGTTCTGCACAGTTACAAGAAGTGTTAGTCAAAAGACAGGACAGCTGGGAGACGGAAATGTGGCTACTGTGAGTCACGACAGTGTTTTATAGTTTTTGAAAGACGCTTTTTATTTAAAACTGCTACTGTACATAATAACTAAAGGAGAACAAATAAAGGAAACAAACAAAAAAACCACATGACTTGACGCGTCTATTTCCTAAAAAGTCATCTTTTGAGGTTGGCCTTGGTCACACAGCACAACACACCACCGCTGTGGTTTGGAGTGCTGAGTCAAGAAACTTTTTGTTGTCATGTGTCTGACGTGTTGTTAGTCTCAGACATCCAGATGAAGTCACTTGGAAGCTGAGTCATGGCACCTGGACTTTTTTTTCTGGCCTGATTTTTTTATCTGCATCTGCTTTACTCCATGCTACACTTGTCTGCCTGGGAGGATCATGATTATCCTCTCCAAACGTAGAGGAGAGATTGTGGCAGTAGCTGCATTCTGCGATCTTGGACATTGTTAGGATGGACAATGTACCGTAGCATAAGCACCAAGTGGAAGTGGGTGGAAATGTCAGTGGCTTCATCTGCTTTGATGCATTTTAAGTTTACATTTTTAAACTACCTTCAGAAAGTGGAGCACCCCCCGTTTGTAGCAGCAGCTCGTCCCGTTACCGTGTATAAACTAATGAGGGAACACAGAGTGTGCACTGGTGTTTGCATAGAGGGTGCATAAGACTGTATCTGTAGAGTTAAGTGTGACCCCTGCAGATGTCTGTCCCTCAAGACGCAGGCCCGAAAAACAAACGGCAGACAGGACAGGACATCAGAGTAATGTGTCAGGGAGGAGTAAAATACAATCAAACCTATTTTTCACTACAATAAGCAAATCCCATAAACTTAAAGTGCATTTAATTTCCTCGATAGTCCAACAAGTTAACCTAATTCATTTTTGCCTGAAGAACAGTGTTGATTATAGTTTTATCTTTCAACTCAGTGAAGTGATTTTCAGACATTATCATTCAGAAAATTATCAGCCCAATAACTGATAGTAAAAACTGTTATTATCTGTTGCTATAATAAAGTGAGTTGCTTTACAGGTGATGCTGTTTGTTAATCAATTAAAAAAAAGCAAATCAGCAGTAAAAGCGGGTCCAATTCTCGGGCTTCGGTCACAGTTGCTTACCATAATTAACACAACCTGTGGTCCCTTAAGTCATTTTTTCACTTATTTACTGAAATCAATTCGTCACTTAATGATTGTGACTATTATCTACATCATTCTCTCAACTTCAGGGTCATTACTGATGCTAGCGGTCTAAACTTACTGAAACCTCATTCTAGGATTCGTTTGCCTGTGTGAGATAAGCAAACAAATGCCCCCCGACCTGCAGAGATGGTATTAGTTCAAGAGGCACACAATGACTAAACATAGCTTTTGTTCATGCAGACAAAATGTTCTCAAAGATCATAGCTACAAAGTCTCACATTCAGCAGGTGAAACAACACAGCGGACAAACCTCAAAGTGCTGTTTGAGGTCAGTACACTGCTCTTCACCCTGTTCTCTTCTTGTGTGGCCAGCCTACATCGTGCAGTGAATACAGAAAGACGATCTTGTATAAAACCGTTTGAACAGAAATGGAACAGGAAATAAGATCGATTGATTTTGTCATTACTGCTACACTTCATTTATCACATTTTAATTAGCTGCAAGCTGTTGCACCAAGTGTAAACTTGGTGCAACAGCTTGCAAAAAAGCTGATCTCACCACAGAGCAAAGGAAGAGGGAGTCATGCTAAATCATCTGTGTCGTCATCTGTTTGGAAATTCACCTCTGCATAGTTTTCTGCGAGCGACTTTTGTCCCGATGGTTTTGGTTTGAATTTGTGTTTTTTATTTTTAATCCTAAATGGCAGGTTGTGCTGGATGACGTGTGACCGGTTTGCAGATGTGGCTTCATTTGATCTAGGACCAATGTGTTGCACTGATTAACACAGATCTCTCACATCTTTGACCCTGCACAGTGTATGTACAACATATGAACAATGATGCAAAACGTTCATTACAAAGGGAATTTATAAAGTATGTAGATGACCCCTGTTTAACTGATGCACAGCCTCTGAATGTTTACACAAGTGAGGTGGTTTGACAGCAGTCAGAGCTGTCTGAATGAATTTACATAAAGTTGATATAAAGACATGACAGAATCCACAGAAACATGTGAAACAAAGGAATCGAGCAGCAGGAATCTTGACAATGAATAAAGAACAATATAAAAACCAAGACGACACTGTATCTGTCACTTTGGCTCCTTGAGACAGACCCTGAGACGGATAGACAACAGCTCTGTTTATGTCACACGGCTGCAAAACAACAAAACCTGACACATGACAATTACTGTGGCAGACAAAGGTGTAATTCTGACACATTAGAAACCAGCAGTATGTGTAGACGTTTATGCAGATCTTCGTGCCTGCACATTTGCGAGCGTCCACAAGTGACTGCAAAACCTCAATGTCAGAATTTCATGGTCGACACCTCAAGGCCCATTGGAAGCCATTACAGGGGCCATTATCTGTGCCGTACGGCCACCCATCATCACACGAATGGCAGTAACGACGCTGTTAACAGTCCTCTGTGTGTATCACAAAGAGGTGTGAGTGGACCGTGGCCATTTTACCGTGTAAAAACAGCTGACATTGAAGTATTCAATGGGGAAATGAGTTTTCTGTCCATCTATCACACTTGTACCAATTCGTATGCAGAATGTGGCATTTGCAGGATAAAGCCAAGAGGAGGGAGTGACATGACAAGCGTATTCAATTATCTCTGTTTCCCAGTAAAGAGGCTCAAACTGGTCACATGTAGGTGATGATCAGGATTCAGTACGATTTAATGAGTTGCTGGTTAAAGACAAGACACTTGGATGTAATAGTTGGGGATGTTCCATGCTTTTCTGCTCCTGGCACAGAGTCTGATTTTTTTCCAGACGCTTTACACCAGGCGCCACTATGGCTCGTATGAATGGGTTGGGACCAACAATATATACATACGGGAGTTAAGGTTGGAGGCTATGTTGTTGGATAATATTGTTTTAATCAGTGAGGTTCTCTAGCTGTCTGCTAATCAAAGGACTAAGCAGCGTCCGTATCTCTCACATGCAGTGTGCAGTTCACTTTCAGTTCCTGATATACAATATACATGAAGAGAACATCTACAGTAAGATGATCTGCAACATCAGCTTAAACACTACACTGCATCACGCTCACATATAGGAAGTTCAACCACAGTATAAGAAAAAAAAAAATCTATATCTAGCATGACGAGCACACATTTCAGCAGAAGTCATGAAAGGTGATGTCTGTGCAGCTTTCAGTCTTCATACAGAGACACGGTTATATTCTGGGAAGCCCAACTCTAAAATTCACAGAGGCAACATCTGCTGTTTCTGAATCTGAAATAAGATCCTTCACCTCAGAAAAAAAAGAAATACTATCGTTGTAAGGTAAAGAATGATATAAGTTTCTATTCATTTAGGTTTCCATCAAAAGCTTTTCCGTGTTTATGGATTCCTGCTCCACACAGCATCAGGATCTGTGCTTTGCAGATCAAACATCCAGCACCACTTCTACTTCAAAACAGTGAGCTAGAGCACTAGTGTGTAAACACAAAAAGTTCACCTTCACACTGTGCACCGGCGCTGCATTCAGAGCTGAGCCACGTAAAAAAACATCTCTGTTAGTTTGCAGAACATTTGCATGCACACAGTCTGTAGCAAGGAAAAGTCAAACACACAGATCCACCACACCAGACACACACACACCGGTGCTGCAGTCAGTGGTGGAGGTCAGAGAGGTCTGCGATGAAGTGGAGAGGAAGTTAAATACTGAGACATCATGGTGATTTATGAACATCAGGATTTAAATTAATTCAGTGACTTTCATGCATGGAAAGATGTGACACGCTCACTCTGATCAATATTCAACAAGGACAGTTGTGTTGTTAATGCTCTGCATGTGTATGTGTGTAGTACTGTTTGTGTGTGTCCCTCCTGTAAAGGGCATAAATCTCAGGGGGAACATCTGACAAGCTGGAGACAGGAGCTCACAGAGTCACTGGTAAGCAGACTGTTAAGCACACAACAGAACTTCACCAATATCAAAGCTGCGTTTGTAGCTCTGTTCATTTTCATGTTATTGATGATCAATTCTTCATATATGAATATATACGTAACAGATAAGATACGTGTGACGCTGTGATGTGAACCACGAGGAAGTGAGTCCTTTCATTCTGCCTCTGGTGTGAAGCCGGTTCTCCATGGACCACATGTTAACACAAAGATTCAGACACACGCGGTCCTAACGCCCCACAGTGTCACATTATTAATTGACACGCTGCCAGCAAAGTGCGCTCACTCAAACCACCGGTGTCGTACTGAGGCGGCTGCTGTGACTAAGATGCTTAATTTATCCAGACGTGGAGCTGGACTCTTCACTTCTGTGAGCGTATTAAAAAGTCGATCAATAGAAAAATTATCAGGAACTACTAATAACTGATTAATTTAGAGTTACGGCCTTTATAACGACCACCAACATCCAATCCTTTCTTCACTGACCTCCAAGGTGTTTTATCTGAACCCGCTGCACAGCCAGGCTCTACAGTGCGTCTTTCTGCTGCAGAGGTGAGGAATGTTAGTCACACTGGAGAGTGACTTCAGACACTGAGCTTGATTCACTAATCTCTGTTCACTGTTCATCAGTGTAGGAAACATTCAGCAGCAGCTTCTCATTTTCAGCCAGTGACTGAGCTGCACTTCTGTGAGGAACTTGCTGGTTAAAGCGTCTCTGTAGCTGCTGTCTGCTCTCAGTTAAACACTGTGAGGGAAGAAGGTCCTCTTTACCCAATTGTTGTGATTTCTCCTGACAATGTCCTTGACGGCTACCACTCACATCGAGACAATGAGCCTAAGCCAGTGACTGAGCAGGGATCCGGCGTAGGAGAGCAGCTGACTGAAGAAGCACAGAACTGTAGAGTATATGCTATGATGACTAATACCTGAACACAAAGCTGAAGAGACAGATAGTAATCCACAAGCTGGGAGCTGACGATGGCCATATAATACACATTATGAGGCTCTCAGATAAGCCAATAAAATGCATATAAAAAGGAAGCACTGCAATTGAGCTCTATGAATATCACATAAACCCCATTAAACTCACAACTGGGGAGGCTGACGAGGGAATTGTGTTTTGCACTGCTTTTTTGTTGAATGCAGAGAGTGTGACGGAGGAGACCAGAGACGCTGCTCTGAATGCAAAGCTTTATTTTAGTCTCCCCCCGCCGGAAAAGCAGGATGGCTCTATTCATTATGAGAGGTGGTTAGATCTGCCTGGCACCACAGCTACCTGCAGCCTGCAGCAGACTCAGATATGAAAGACTGACGCACGCGACTGCATTCACGCAACAGAAAAAGAAAGAGTGGCATTGACTTGCTCATACAGACGCCCACAAATCAAATCAAATATCTACAGACAAACCCAAAGTGAAGGTGAAGCATTTAAGGATACGTTATTCATTCTGCAATGAAAATTCTAAGAAATCTCATATTTGAAATCTGGATTTCCCACTGTGCAAACTGCAGACTGCCGTCAATCTACCACACAGAGAGCTGCAGCCGTGTCCCTTAGTATAGATCCTATAAATGATGTTTTATATTCACCGTGAGTTGAACTGAGACCAGAGTCAAATGAAGCTCGATTCATATGGTGTCAAAACACTGGCACAGTGCTGGCAAAGCAGATTCTGCACGGCGGTGCCAACAGGCCTGCAGATGTGGACATGTTGTGGCCCAAAAGCAAACACAGAAACAATAGCTGCTCCTACACCACAACACACAGTGATTTTTACAACTGAACATGATTTATGTTGTCCAGCTGCTTTTTTCTTTCTGTGTTACATTGGTTTTAATTAAGAGCCCAAACAGGTTTCAAAGTCCCTTTGCCAGAGAAGTTGGACTCAAAAGTGCAATAAAACAAAAATCTGTGACCTGTTGGTTCACTTAACTTTATTTATATGACAAAAGCACAAAGAAAAGATTTTTCACTAACTTAATTGCATTTTTGTGAATTTAAGTTAACTGAAAGTTTGATGCTGGGGACAGAAGCAAAGCAGCAGTCTGATAAGTTTATGAAATATTCAAGCAACAAAGATGAGATTCAAAAAAAATTCCCAATGCAAGACTACAAAGAATTTAGGTTTTAATGATCTACAGTTAAATTATTGTGAAACGGCCTGAACAGACCTTCAGGTCCTGAGGTCCAGCGTGAGAAACCATCATACGAGGGCTCAGGAGTTCTTTAGTCTACTGGACTTCAGCAGAAAATATGCTGCAAAACCTGAATTTAAACATATTTACAGGTTTCAAATGCATAAAATCTAATGAAACCACAGGAACTGCTGGTGAGGCAGCAGCTTTACACTTGAGAGCTGTGTCTGCTTTTAGTTTTTTTTTATCTTGATAATGACGCCTCTGTGATGCAGCTATTCCACATTCTTGCTGCCACATTCATCTTGTAAGAAAAGCCGTAGTAAACCAATTAAATGAGTTGAAAGTCAGAAATACCTTGACGTCTCGGTGGATGACGTTGTTGTCGTGGCAGTAGCGTAGCGCCTCGAGTATCTGTCTCATGTAGTGACTGTGGAGAAGACATCACAGCAGAAATAAATAGAAACGACAAAAGTAAAACGGCGCGAGTGTTAAGAAAGAAAATCAAATACATAAATCTCACCTGGCTACTGCTTCGCTGTAGACAAAGCCAGCATCTGCCCTCTTCACGATCTCAAAGCACAGGTCTGCTCCATCCATACTAAAGACACAGAGAGAGGATCAGTGTGGCACACGTCAGAGCAGAAAGGTCACCGTTACTAAAAGGACGACACCGTGCTTCTTTGTGATTGGCTGTGGAGGTGAAACGGTTGATGCAGGTTACTGCGGGTCGAAACATTTGACTAACACTGGTACCCACACAAACGCTGAGGTAGAGCTCTCACAACTAACATCTGCAGGGTTCCCCAAACTACACTACAAGACAGAAGGCAGTTTAAAAGCTGATTCACTGTGTCAGTTAAAGAATAAAAATCCTGGATAAGCAGAAGAAAATCTATGAAATAAAAAGACTCCTTTACTTACTTAATCAGTATAAAATATATAAAAGGCTGCGTGATCATTAGAGAACATTTGTTGGCACAGCTGAAAACACGTATGTTTTAATGAAACTTCCAGGTGACCATGAAACAGTAGTGTAAGTGAGACATTAACAGATAAATTACGTAGTTAAGAACGGTCTGTGTTACATTTCATTTGTAACACCCAGAGTAAACATGCAGCTTTTAGAGAGGCGAGAATCTCTGCAGCTCCTAATGTTACCGGAGTCTCGAGGAGGAGAAGCTGTTGCGGTAATGGTGAGGCTTAATGATTGTGCATTTAGAAAACCCCTCCGGAGTAATTTACAGTAAAGATAAGGCTCTAACGACGACAGCTTCTCGGCCCAGTTAACACCGGGTTGCAGCCAGAGGTGACAGCGTGTCTCAATGCACAGAGGAGCGTCGCACCTCACGATCAATAACAAGATGCTGCCTCGATCCTGTTTCACTGGCTGTTTGCTTACACACGTATAGTGAACCGAGTGACAATCCTCAGACAAACACACTCACACTTAATTGTGACTCAGTCATTTAGCCTCTGTCGATTCTGTCTCTCATAATTGCTCTGCTCTCATTCTTCTGCCAATTACTGAAACCTGCTCTTTATTGCCACTAAGCCTCTGCACCAATTAAATCAGGCTGTTACGCTGGACTTGGCTGCAGCATGTATAGTCTGCTGGAGCCGGAGCCTTACGAAGCCGTATTTACATAGTTATTTTTTCAGATTCAGAAGGGGCTGCACAGCTCGGACCACGTCTCAGATCCACCTGCGTCCCTACACGTGCACGAGCGTGTGTGTGAAGCAGCAGCTGGAACACAAACGAGCTGCAGAACCATGACAATCCCTTTAAATGGGGCTCACTAGCATTTCCTTGAAAGTTTTCTCCACTGCACTGAGCCACATGATAAGACTATGTGTGAAACCCGAGCACTTGCCTGTTCAGCGATAACAGAATTAAATGATAAAGGAATTAGTTCTGGAAGAGGAGGGAAGATGAAGATACTGAGCGGGCTGGGAGGATTTCAGGGAAGGCGGCACTTTGAGAAAAGCTGGAGGTAGCAGCAAGTGCGAAATCTGAATCTAATCTCTTTCCCTTCATATAGACAGTATGGCACTGCACTCACTCTGTGCTCACAGCCTCCCCCCTTTCCCTTTTTTCTTACCCTACCCCCATCCTCAGCTAACAAGCTTTCTCATATCAGAGCTGATTATATAAAACCACTGCAGGGTCCTGCTACTGCTGCAGCCAAACACCGTCATCTTTCTCTCTCCAGGTCCCACCTTTTTCCTATGTTGATCGACCCCCTCCGCCCCCCAATCTCCTACTGGTACAACGTTTTTCTTTCACCCACGTGTGCTGGTGTGAGGTTCCTGACACGAGGTGCGTGTTCGGCCGTGTCGTGTGGAATCCCTGAGACTTACAACTCAAAAACCATGTAGAGCATCCCATCCGAGCTGTACGTCTCCAGCAGCTCCACGATGTGGGGGTGTTTCAGCATGTGGCAGATGCTGGCCTCCCTCTTCAGGTCTGGAAACACACACAAAACGTACAAGATAAACAACACACCATTTCTATCATTTTTGCAGACCACACTGCTTCCGAAGCACTCATCCCTGTGGGGCTGGATATGGCTGCTAATGTGCGCTGCAGAAGTGGGCGATAACCATCATTAATGCCAGAATCACACAGCACAGATACTGTTAGTATTTAAAAGTGAAAGTAATGTGTCATGACTGATTGTTAATTAGCAACTTCTAAATGCACCTTGATTTGATTAACATTAAGTGAATACTGTAGGCCATGTTGCATGTGTGACTGCCTTTAGGCGACACCTTGAAACAGTTCCACGTTTGTTTTTGGTGTAGAGGAGCTTCTTAGCTCTACACCAGACGATCCTGCCAAGTTTAGCTTAACACTAACAGTTTGTCTTTTACTAGCATAGAAGAAAAATCAAAGAAATGCACAACTCCTGCAATGATGACTCATCTGCAGGAGTGTCTCCTATTCAAGTTTCCACTCTCCTTTAGTTCAAGTGCTGTTTGTTCGTATCCATCCCATTATTTTAGATCCTCTTACTGCTGCCTGGCAATAAGCATCCAGCACTTTAATTAGTTTCTAATGAAGAGCAGGGTAATGGAGGGGGTTACTGAAGCTGAAAAGAACAATGCAGGCTGGCTGTTTAGAGGAATCCCTGGGGAGAGACGACAGACACAGAAAACCCTCCGTCTAATCTCACAACTATATATTTCATTTTCTATTCAGTACAAATGGAAGAAAGATAAATGTCATTTGACGAAGCCAGAGTGTTGACAAGACTGATGTGCAGGAGCAAAGAAAAGAAAAGCTACTGAGAGAAGTCAATATTCTGTCAAAATGATTCTGTTGTGTAAAAAAGGTTGAATGGGGGGGGGGGGGGTATCAAAGCCCGTTAATAAAACGTAAACAACACGTCAGTAAAATACTTCAAGTATTTTATACATGAACTTCACTTCATGTATGTTCCACCTGTAGATGGAACTTTAACTGAAGATGTCTGTCCGGACAAATGAAGTTTATTAAGTCCAGCTTCAGCAGGCAGCCAACTGTCAGCCACTCAAATCAATCTAGTAACTACTACGGTAACTACCAACACGACCACCTGTTCACTCCGTAGAGCGTACAAATGAAAAGACCATAATGACTCTAAAGTTATGGATCTTTGAAGGGAATTCAACAGGAGTCAGTGCTTAGCCTCCGCTTGTTCCGTCCTTTCATTCTATCTCTCAGTCCTTTCAGACTTTTCGTCCATACTTCCCACAGAGCAGTTTCTTGCTCCTTCTCCTCCCAGCAGCTGTTGTTCAGAGTAACATTCATCAGAACCTGTCTGTCTGAGCACAATCTCATTTGCTGAAAATGCATCACCGGGCAAACGTAAATGCATCAACTTTTCTCATCCACCTCTTCTGATGAAACAGTCAATCCGTGCCCGAATATACATGCTCGATATAAAGTATACGGTAGCTATATATTCCACATTCTTAATAGGGTATTCCCCCGACTGCTGCTGCTGCAGGAGGTGATTTAGGAACGGGAACACTTAAGGGGAAATATGGGACAGACGAGATGTTTCTGCAATCTGCAATTCTGATGTGATAGGGCAGCACCCAATCTCTCTCTCACACACACACACACACAGACACACACACACACACACACACACACACACACACACACACACACACACACACACACAC
>JAUYWH010000013.1:1780278-1837303 GCA_034779795.1 Ctenopoma multispine | reverse complement strand
AACAAAGTTCTAAGCTAATCCACCTGTGTGTTCTCCTTTATTAAAAATAAGAATCGATAGGAGAATCGATAAAGAATTGAGAACTGTGATAGAACTGTACGATAAAGAACTGTGAACATATACTTCATCAGTCCTAACAGTAAGACTTTTGTAAGACTGGTCCAGTTAGGAAGTGTGTGTCAGTCTGATTAGTTAGTTCTCCTTTCACTCTTCATCAGCGCTATGATAAAATCTAATGTTGAAAAATGACTAATGTGCATTTACAGTGAACTACACAGATGAAGTCATGTGCTGGTAGCTTCAGAAGAGGCCACCTGCTGTGACAGTGCTGGGACAGAAATACTGCTGGCAAACACTGACACAGTGAGGTGAGGGCAATAACGTGCACACAGGGACCGGAGCTGCCGTGCCCTAAAGAGAAAACCTGCTGAGGGCAGCAAGTAGCTTGCTCTCATTAGCAAGCCGTGTGTAAATGAGCAACCTGAGTCCTCTCAAACTCGTCACCTTTCAGCTAAAAGAACTGGGAGCGGGAAGGGGAATCTACTTCTCATGCCAATTCATCTACGAGTGGACTTTTACACGTTCTATTAACACAAACACAAACATTACGTCAGAGTGCAGATCTTTACCATTAAAGCCCCTAAATGCAGGAGTTGAAACTTAGTTACACCGTCCCCCAGTGGAGGTAACAAAACATACTTTGGAGTGAGCGCATCAGTGCTTGTAGTCCCCTGTGTGGACACATCCATGGACCGGACTACCCACACTACAATGCTGTTAAATGTTAAAGGAGTCATATTATGGCCCAGAATGCTGCAGCACCTTGTGCTGGGTTGTTGCTGGAGGACGGTGATGTTGCAGTTGGGCACAGTTAGGCCCACAGGAAGTCTTCCACAAGCTAACCAATCAGAACAGAGAGGATGGGGTGCCTTAAAGACACAGAGGCTTAAACACTTGATTAAGCAGAAGCTTAAGGCGACAGAACGCTCGACTTGTCATGTTGTAGAGCTATTAAAGGTGCTCCCTTCTAGGTGTCATCATGTTTTCTAGTGACAGTTGTATGATATTGTATAAATTTCACATGAATTTTACCCATCGCTATAAATACACTTGTTTATTTCCTATCACATTCTCATTGTTTTCAGCACGTTGTGCATTTGTATAGAGACAATCATATACAGTAAATCAACAGTGGGGTATAGGAGATTTTCTGTATCCATGGTGATGAAAGTTTCCTGCATGCAGGGGGAAAAATAAGAAATGCATCACATTCCTGCTGTTTACATGTTTATTTATACCTGTCATGTTTTATAGACAGGGCCCTGCACAGCTGTGATAATCATCATGCTGAGCAACAAGACATTAAAAAAGAAAAAAGGAGAATCAGACTCAATGACATGGTCAGAAAAAAATAGAACAGGAGACAGAGAGTAAGAGTTAGAAAAAAACGGAAGAGAGTGTGACGCTGATACAGAAAGCGAGGAGGTGATAAACAGATGTGATCTCTACAGTGATCCCTGATCCTCCTGCTGGGAGTCAAAGCCGGCACTGGAAGGAGGCCTTGATATCAACACCACACAGAGCTGTAAGAGTGTGTGTGTCTGTGTGTGCGCAACCTCACACAAGATGTCACAACAATCTAATAGAAAGCAAATAAACAGTGGAGGAGAGGAAGATGAAGGAGGGATAAAGAGACAGACGGGGGAGAAACGGGTAATGAAGGGTAGTGAGATAGAGAGGGAGAGGCAGACATACGGGGGAGGAGAGGAGAGTGAGGGAACAGGGTAGATTGGAGAATAGAGGAGGCAGGCAGGCAGGAGTGAGTAGGTGATGGCACATGATAAATTTTGCTCATTCTCTGGGTAGCTTTTCTCTCTCATCCCCTCAGAGGGCTGACCTATTCGTCAAGCAGACCTCCGGACAGGCTGCTGAGAAACAAGCTGGTGTTCGTGTCTTTGTGTCAGGCCCCTGCTGGCCAATCCGATGCCAAGACACGAACCATTTGACCCACTTCCGTTGGTCTAAGCTCTGAGTGCGTGCCTGCTTGATTACTGAGCTGCTGTCTCACAGCTGCCTGCTCAAGTGAAACTGTTCTATACAAAAAGAGGGAAATAAAAACAATGAGAGCAGCTGGTCGGCCTCTAGAGGGAGCGCGCAGTTTGATGGATTCCTAAGTGCTGCAGAGGTGGGGCTGTGATTGGATATAAACGACTGGGGAGGGTGCTGTGGCGGCTGTGAAGAGAAATGGTGCCTGTGCTGAGTTAGACAAGCTACAATGAAAAACTTTCATTTAGGAGTTTTCTGTGATCCGTCAAACCCGACTTTAATCACTACTTTTTATGAGAGCGGAGATGACAAAATACCCCGTTTCTGAGGAGAGAACATTTAATCAAGATTCCTCGCTCTCTCACTCGCTAAAAGCTTCTGCGGCCTGCAGAACAGGAGACAGTTTAACAAGGCTCAGATCTAGCTGTGTGCACGACGCTGAAGAAATTACAGCTGGAGATTTTCTGGCATTTTGTTGATATTAAAATAGACAATGTTGGAAAAATGTGAGACCATCATCAGTTTATGTGCCACAGTTTTGGCACAGACAGTGAGTATGTTGGGTCTGAAGTGCTGTGCTGGTACCTTAGCAGCTTTGGGCCAAATCTTTCAATATTCTTCATATTCTTCATGCAGAGATGTAACAATGCACTGACGCAGCATCCTGGAAATGTGACATTGCTTGTTGGATTCATCACCTGCCTTTGTGTGTAGGCTTTATGCCAATTAAGAACTGACAGTATTAGCTTTAGCTTTAGCATTAGCGGTCTGTTAGCGGCTGCTCCAGTGTGCTACATTCGGGTACAGTATGCAGTGTAAGTCATCTGTGTTGTGAGGCGTTCATGCAGTGAAAAACAAATCAAAACAAAAGTGCAGGATGCGAACCAAACCATGGCTCAAAATATTATGTGTGAATTGAACCAGAATCTGGAGAATCGTTACACGCTTAGTGCAGCAGTTAGCTCACTTTTTAAAGCTAACTTTAAAAAGCCAAATCAGCTCTGTGCAAATGAAGATGATCCACTTCTAGAAATTAAATGTGACACGGTAGTGGGCTGAGAGGCTGGTGGAGTCTGTAACGATATATATTACCACACCTTTACTCAGGCAGGAAAATAGAAAGGGAGCGACCATGCAGGTCCAGTAATCACCAGTCACCACAAGACACAAGTATGTGCAGGAATAAAGTGGTGAGTAAACATCCACGCGACGTACGAGAGACGAGCACAGGCCCACTTTTGACACAACTGAAACCCAGACTCGACTCGTACCTGATAATGAAACACATGCACACTGTATTTCCACAGGAGCTGTGTGACTCATTTTGAAAGCGCTTACTGTGAGCACTCAGGTCTCATCATTGATCTATATGTGTATGATACCAGACAACTTCGTGAGCATTAAATAATAATTTGCTCAACAGTCTCAGCGGTAGTGACATTCTGAGTGTTAACATGATCCATGAAAAGCTCAATATTCTATACCTCCACACTGGTCTAACAACACAAAGAGAAAAATCTCTGTGAGAAAAATGAAATCAAGTCTTAAAGATTGTGATAAATGCATTAAATAATGAGCAACTGTTTGTGTCCGTTATGTAGAAGCTTAAGGAAGCTCTGCAGCCAATCATCAGAGGTTCTCCAACGAGCTTATTGTCAGAACACAGGGAGAATTACAAAGCAAATTCACTGTTCCTAGCTTACAAATGTCATCACCAACATGAGCGGAGACAAGCAGATACTCTATATGAGCGTCCTTCAATCCTGAATGTATGAATTAACTCTTGTGATTTTCTTTTTACTGAATGCAGCTTTAATAATATCTTTTCATAAACAGATGTCCAAACTTGACTTCCTGTTATTTCTCTTATAATCAGGACCATATTATGCAGCCTTCTCTCAGAAATACTGGAAACTAATAAAGTCTTACATTCCTCAGATATCTCTGCTCGTATATCAGCTTCTCTCTCCTCACCCCCCCTAACCCCAGCCTCCAAATATCTTTAATTCAATCTCCCCTCCTCTCTCCTTCCCTCCATCCCTCTCCCCGTCTGCTCCTTCAGCCAGTGGGAGAAATCTGATAAGACATCTGCCTGATTCGTCTAGACGATAATTCAACTCTGTATGACACAAGAAAAACAGCCTGAGCTGCAGCGGGTACGCAGCGCCTGTTGTTTTACCTACTGTACCTAAATGACATTATACTATAATACATTTATGTTCTTTGAATGACCTTCACTTGCACGCTGTATTTTTATGTGTGTTACAGTGTGTTAAAGTGGTTTATGGTGCGTCATATCGTATCAAAGTAGTTTTTTCATTAATAAATACAAGCAGAATACAACGCTCACGGTGACCTGAGTGTGGCCGAATAAAGAGGTACTTCAGTGGACCAGCTCACAGACTGGACTGGGAAAAGTGTGTCTGTGAACATCTGAGTGAATGAGAACAAACATCTGACTCCTCTGCTCTCAAAGTGAGGTGAAACCCAGTTAGCTCTGGTGGATTCATGATCAACTGAGTGAGTATTAGACTGGAGAGACCGGGATCTCTTACCCTCTGTGCTGAGTCCTGGACTGGAGGTGAACTGGGCCACATCCACGATTTTGACAGCAAACTGCTGCCCGGTGTCTCTGTTGATGCATCTCCTGACCACGCTGAAGGGACCCCTGAACAACACAGATTAAAAAAAACATTTAGCACATGAGTTGTTGGATAGTACAGTACAGGTTCCTGTCAATCACTCTGTTAGACTGTGGAGTCAGGATTTAAACCCAACACTGGCATTTATATCACCATATAGAGCTAAAATGAGAAACCAAGGTGGATGCTGTTGACTGAAATCAGACATATCACAGACAGCACTGCTCCTCAAACCCAACTGGATCTTTTTCTATCAGCAGGAAAGTTCATAAAAAAACTTCTTTTTGAATAAAGTATTAATCTTTATCCCCTCTATTGTTAGTTTGCACCATATCTAAAAGAACCTCACAGTAAATTTTAAAAGCTTAAAGCTTAAAACACGAGCCACTGAGTAATTGTGCAGCTCATAATTAGAGTCTGTTACAGCCATGGTCCAGCTGATAATCTCTCACAGCTGTATTATTGTATCACTGAGATATGACACCACAGAAAAAAGTAAAGTCTATATACTACCGCCCCGCCCTCGTTCCCTTTCTACTGCTCCTTCTCTTACTACACGACGCATCAAAGTTATGTAAAATGTGGAGCCGAGAGGCACGAGAAAAGAAGGCAGAGAGAGCACAGAGGCTGAGCGTGGGTTACGCTCAATCCCTGTGTGTAGCAGTACATCAGCACATGCAGAGAAACCCAGGGCTGCACTTTGGTTTTCAGTGCTGAGGTTGGAGAGTTCACACACACTGAATCATCCCTCCTGTGGACCGAGTGTATCAACCCATTCAGTCAATGGGATAAACAGAGGTCTACCGCTCAGAGGCTGTGGGTTAGCATTAACAAGTCAGCAGGTCAGGATTACAATAAAGTACAGCAGCAGGATCCAGCTGAAATGAAGCTCCTGTCTACAACTGCACTCACACAGGGGTAACGGGTTTGAACCGACCTGTCCACCTGTAAGTGTGAGAAAGTCAATGTGTTGGGAAAGTAACGTTTATTAGCAGGATCCTGTGTAAGAACACACACTCAGACAAAATCATGCTGGCAGCCGCAGGCATGTAATCCCATCCATCTACTTTCTGGACCTGTTTTTCCTGGGACCTACCCCAGAATGCACTGGGGGAAAAGCAGGGTGCACAGAGGTAGGTAGAGCAGCATGTGTGGACATTAATGATGCTGTTTAAACAAACCTTAGCACAGGTCAGGCACAACAACACTGATGCAGCTGATACTAAACTGATGACTTAATGACAGTGGAGAGCTTTAGCAGCTGTAGCAGGGTCTGCAGTCAAACTTCTGCTTAATGAAACACACCTGGTAAACCTGATTCACACCTGATTCAGGTTTCAACTGAAGTAAAGTTATGTCTCTGAAGTGCTGGAGTAATGTAACTGGTTTGTAGTTCGTTCCTGTGGAGGATTACGTGCTGGTTATATTAAAGACTTCAGCATGCTGTGTTGTATCTGTCCTGTGTATGTTGTCATGACATGTGCACTGCATATAAAGTTCAACCTTATCTCAACTTCCTCTATTCGAATGAAAGTGACGGAGTGTGTTTTATCATGCTGAAAAACCAGTGAACAACGATAGCTGAGGGACAAATGAAAGGAAAGTCCAACATGCAGCGTCTTAGTAAGGTGTTCAGAACAAATCCTGCTCCTGATCCACATCACTTTCATCAAGCCATTTTGTGATCGATGTGCTTGCTGACAGTCTGATCACGTCCTGCACTGACATCCTCATTCACCTGGTTCTCATTACATATCACAGTAGCGCATGTGTGCGCTGTCGACCACATTTTCTGACCCTTTTTACCCAAGTGTTTCCCACAAATGCAGAAATCACAGACGGGTGCAGCTGCAGCACTGGTGCAGAAGCAGCACATGCTATGAAATCCCCACGTTCAGAGAGTCTGTGAAGACACAGAAACTCTTAACACAACACAACAGAACAAAAAAAAAAGATCTAAAACATGATTAGGAATTTTAATTTCTGCTTCCTGACAGTTAGGTGCTGTAGACGAAAGCTAACATGTGCCACCTTGGTTATGATGCTGCTAACTCCAGCACATATGTAAAAATGACCAACACACACACACACATTATAAAACCATGGTGATAGTTTCACTGCATGAGCCTGTGAAGAGCCACTGTGAGTATGCTGCTCTTTCACCTCCCATTCATACTCGTTTTCTGTCCTGTGGGTGAACTGGAAAATGTCAGCTGGGTTCACCAGCAAGAGAGACACAGAAACTCAGCAACAAACACAAACACACAGGCACGACCAGCAGTAAATTACCCATCTCACAGCAAATTACACCCGGCACAACCTGATGGGTAATCGCTCCCCATTTCACAGCTCAACAAAACACCACCCCTGGCTGCAGCAGACTGACTGGATGAGGTCTGAACACAAGCTGTGCTGCTCGTGTGTGTGTGCGTAAGAAGTGTGCAGCACAAACACAGACTGGTTGAGCAGATGGTGATCAAGCTAAAGCTGCTTAGCGTCAGAAGGGTGAGGTAGCATGACAGCGTGCCCAAACATGCAGGATACACACACACACACACACACTGAGTACACTGTCCAGCTTTACCCTGCACACAGTCCTCTCCACACAAACACAGGCCACTGGGTCAGCACACACATCCCCCGTTTCCCCATTTCACCAACACATGGTCAACTTTACACATCACTGTTCCTGAGCACTACTATACTATACTATACTAATACACTAAGACACACATACACACAAATGCTAACGTCCACATTAAAATGTCTGATCTGTCCATCAGTCCAGTCTCTCAGCGACTTTTAAATTCACGCCCTCGTTTTATTTAGACCGCCTGCTGCAGTTCTGTTATATTTTACTGCTGCTACTTTGCTTACGATTGGTTTTAAATTTTGACAGATTTTCACTGATCCTTTCAACAAAGTATTCATCTTTACATCAGCTAAATTTAAAAGCTGTACTCACTGAGTAAATGGATAATTCATCATCCGAACAGTCAGTGATTTGTTTCAGTAATTTCAGCACTTCAGTGTTTTTAAATGTGCTATAACTTTAAAGTTAGAGTTTGATAATCGACAGATTAGTCGACTATCAACACAGTTGCTGGCTGCAGTCCTGCTGGAGCTGAATGGTCCAGGTGGATTTTCAGTGTCTGAAAAGAAAAGACAGCTTTCTATCATTTTTCTCTAAAGCCTCTGGACTGTGAAGAGCCAGGCTCTGTGGGGAAATCTACCTCTCCTACTGAAAGATAACACCAGCTTCAAAGGATGAATTTGTCAATTTCCGGACGTCAGCACTTAGAGCCAAATGAAAAATCTATGTGAAATTAAACTGAAGCTCCAGCAGGAATTTGTTTCAAGCCAAACTTTGTTGGAGCAGGTACACTGGGTCAAAGAGCTCTCATTAGTAATGCAGTCAAGTCCTCCTCTGGTGCCTTATCTCCCTTTGTGCTGCAGTCCAGTCACTTCACCTCAGTCCCCCCTTCACAGCGCAGCAAATGTCAGGCCTCGCTCGAGGCTGTGCTCTTTACAGCGACGAACAAGAGGCCCTGCAGGAGCTGGGACAAACGGGAGGGAGACGGAGGAAAAGGGAGGCAGGACAAGCAATGATGTGGAAAAATACTGAGCCATGATCATGTAGTTAAAGAAAGATAAAAACCTCACTGTAATAAGTTGTTGAGAGCAGGAGAAGAAGGGAGGGAGAGATGACAAGCCAAACAAAAACACCACTGGTTATCTCAGGTTATCTCAAAGTAGATTCTGCAGCGAACCAAGCCTGAAAAAAACCTGAGCTGAGTGATTATTCCATTTACTGAGGATGACAGCCAGCGTGGATAACAGGAGAAAAGCTCTTCAACATAAATCAAACAAGTGACACTCGGATAAAAACAGCATCAGCCGGCTACAGAACCAGAGCATCTTCATGTTTTATTAACGTTCGTCTGTCCACGTCTTAAATATGCGAGTCGATTAGCTGATCGACGTCTAATTCGTCAGCAACAGTTTTGACAACTAGTGTTTTAGTTTGGATTCAGCTTTGCGGTTTTCTTCAGTCCTCAGTGACTTGAATAGAAACTCATCCTTCAGACGGGAACAGTTCAAACTGCATCGATCGGTACATATCACAGCCTCATCTCTTATTGAATCATTTGATTCCTCACTCGTCAAAGCATTTTTAAATATCTGACATGTCACTAACATAAGGCAGATGAATAGATTTTTATTTGTCTGGTATGGTATAAAAGAGATATTTAGACAGTCCATAAACAGAGGATCCAGAAGAGACACTGCTGTGATAACTTCCACATTCAGCAGCAGCTTCTCAGTTTAAACCGGACACTGCATTCACTGGTTCAAATGACAGACGTCCCGCGTTTGTTATCAGTAACAAAGATTAGACACAAGACGGTGTTTCTGTAGCTCCAGAAAATCCAGCAGAGCCATTCACACTGTGGACAACGCACCCCCCCCCACCACCACCACATCTTAATGGACAAAACCCAATTTAACTCCTGTGTAGCAGTGTAAAATAATTTTAACAGTGCAACATACAAACAGCTAATTGAATAAAAGGTTGGACATTCAGTTACTGGGAAACGTTTTATGCCAGCGAGTGTGTGCACTAACAAGATGTTGAGCAAAGAGGTACTCCGGACCAGACGAGAGGATTCTTAAGAAAAAGGAACAATCTCCTGAACACATCCGCCCTACAACACTGCAAAGATTAGCTTAAGAAATGAAAGAGGAGGTGAGGGGAGGCAGACAGAGAGAGAGTGTGATGGGGGGTGGCTGCTTTGAACCGCAGACGGCGGAACAAGTGGCGGAACTGGGTGTCTTGAAAGAAATCAACCGTAGATGGAGGAGTCATTCTGGCTTTGAATGGGGCTCAGCTGCACGCAGCATCAGCCATTAGAGCTCTGAATAGACGTCAGCTGCACACGGGCTGTTCTGATGAGTCCTGCACTTCAGCCAGCTTCACCAAAATTAACAGGAAGAGGGAGGAGGTGGAGGGACGACAGAAAGAAGAAGAGAAGCATGGACAGGAAGAGAGGAGAAGCGGGGTTTGTCCCATCTGTGCAAACGTGTGTCCTGTGGACTTCACAGTTGCACCCAGTGATCTTGATTATTAAAAGTTGAAACGTCCATTACAGAATTTACTTTGCTGGAGTTTGATATAATTTCTCTGCTACTTGCTCTACACGGATTAATTAACGGCACGAGATACTACTTGTCAGTGAATTATGTAAACCAGCTGGACAGAGGTTACTCAAAAATGTGTTAATCTCATTATACCAAGATGTTGACCTAAAACCTTTTTCCTTGTGATTATGATTTATTATCTCATTATCTTCTAGTAATTACACAGAATGGGTTTCTCATGACCCAACCTCCCGTAACCTCCCGTCTGCGCTGTGCATTTATCAAAAAAATGTGCTGATCACTGATCACCGTTGTGGTCTCTCCTAGAAATACAGTTTTTTAAGCTATGATCTTTCATTGAGGGCTGCCCTGAAAAACACTCTGGGCTCCGGGGGTTCAGGTCTGACTTCCAAGCTGAGCATTAAACTATATATTTCCACATATTCCCGCTTGAGCAGAACTAGGAGCACTAGGAAGAAACCTCCAGCAGAACCGGGCTCAGGGTGGGCGGCCAGATAAAAGATGAGCAACCATGGGAGAGAGAGAGCACAAAGTTAATGATATGCAACGGTGGCATGTGACAAGAGGAGAGGGGAGGAGCTCAGTGCATCAAGGAAGGTCAAGACAAGCAGCAGGACAAGACAAGCAGTGAAACACCTGCCTCTGCTACACATACTGGACACTTTTCCAAACCTTGAATTCTCAGCAAACACATGGAAGATACTACATCAACTGATTGCTGCACCTCTGCCCTGCGTATGGGTTCATCTCAGAAGGATGCAAACAAAACCCGACGGGCCTGTGGGGTTCTGAAAGGGGCCGCTGCTTTAAAAAAGTTCTGCTACTGGTGCTGTAATTAATTCACTGTGATGTGGCCACTTCTTTAGCAAATGCTGTCAGCTTTAGTGGCCCTAATAAGAAGACTTTTGTCCCATTTCTCATCAGGTCTTTGTTCTTTTACTGCTCCTCCTGGGAGAAGTGATTCTGAGCGAGTAAAGCACCGAACTGAAGTGTGTCTCTGCAATAACTAGATAGAAAAAATAATCATGTGTGACCTTTAGTCCCACAGTTCACACCAATAAGCACCCAATGACCACGACAACTCCTGACCTTTACTGTCTGCACTTCAGCTGACCTCACAGGTGGGAGGTGTTGTCACAAGCTGGACCTTTAAGCGCACACCACAAATGACACTGTGAGAGGATGTGTGTAAAGATCTGAAAGAGAGAAAAGCATTTGCTGCGCTTCACATCCGAGTAACCAAAGGGAATTTACAACAGCATCAAAAAGATAGGGTACCCTATCCTGCATGGCATCTATCTGCCCCCCCTGTGTGTATTGCTGCAGTAAAAGGTGATTTGCGGGCTGTGCTCTTTCCCAGCTTCATAGTGCATCAATCAGCCTGCGTCTCATTCCCTAAATGTCACCAGTTTTACGACATACACAAGTCCAGAGCATCAGTCATACACAGACGACCTGGGCTGGGGACGGCTCTACCTTCACGCATGTATGTGTCGCTCAGTCAGCTCAGACAGAGAACAGGGGCAGAGAACGAGGCTGCACGAAGCTGGCCCCACGTGCACGCCACCTTCAGCTCAGCATCAACATCAACAACACAGAACAACTAAATAATCAGAGTCAATGTGTTCTGAAGAGCCACAGATAAAAAAGGGATCGTGTAGAAATAATCAGTGAAAACAATACACAAGGAGACTGATATGAAGTAAATGAAGAGGAAGTGAAAATTATTAGGAAGCATAATGAAACCTCAGCCTGGAGGAAACATTCAAGAGAATCAACACTAATTGAATGTCATCAGCATGTTTACACCTCCTGGGGAGTCTGAGGAAAGAGGCAAGTCAGAAAGACACACATCAATGACAACGACAACCTGTGCTGGAGTATCTGAAATCTGAATACAGCAAACACATACCAAGGTCAACTATCAAGTATAACTGAAAACAATCCTGTGTTGTGTGTCTAGTTTATGTTCTCCCCCTTAACATACATGAGACGGCACCAGGCGTGACTGGAATACGAACTCTTTCTTATCAAGAGTTTCAACTAGACAACAAGAAGACATTTACTGAGTGCACTAACCTTTGTTCAGAGTTACAGTGACTCAGAAGTGAGCATCTTCCTGGTACTGCTGACAAAACAGCAATGACATTTTACCACATTACATTACTGCAGAAAACCTCTTCCCAAATGAAGACTTTGATGGTTTTTGAACCCTAAATATAAAGAAAGTAAAACGCTGTTGTTAGGATATAAACGACTTCAACATCAGCCATAACAAGCTTCCAACTTTTCACAAGCAGGATATTTACAGAGTCATTTTAAAAACTTGTACAGCATTCAGTCCTCTCTGTCCAGCTTCTTTAAAGGAAGCTACAAAGCTCCTGAATAAACAACAGCATTAGATCATTTTCCAAAAATCTGAGCTGAAGCTGACAGAAAGTTCATACTGCGTCTTCTACAGTGTTACTTTCTCCAAGTAAAACCTGCAGACAACTTAAAGTGATGGGTCCTTTTATGACAAGAAATATTTTCTGGGGAATTTTATTACATTTGATAAGCTGCTAATATTCAAGCGACACGATGTCGGTTGCAGCGGGTAGGTGGTGGTGGATTTTGTGGCTAACTGTGGCCACTTCGGCCTCTGTCTCTGAATCATTAAACTCTTACTGTCGGCTGAAATGGATGACGAATGAGATCTCGTTCTGCAGCGCTGCTCCCCCTGCAGAGTTAGAAAGATTCAGTGGGAGTCTGGCAAAGATTTTTTCAGCAATACGAAAGATATCTGATGTGAAAATGGGTCCTTAAGTTTCATTCAACCTTCACTCACCTGCTGTAGTATCTTTCAAATCAGATTTTTTAAAAAGTTAAGTAAATCCAGCTTGTTGTGAGCGACACAGAAGCAGAAAACAGGCTTTAGTAGCGAACGTTCGTGAGCTTGAACAAAGCAGACACTGAAAGAAAAACACGAAGTTCTACCTTCCCACAAGTGAACAAAAGCACAGGCGGTGGAGAAAGAGGGAGTTGGACGGTGAGGAAGAGAGATGGCCTCGGGGGGGCTAAAACAATACATCTTGTGTTTAATGCAGGTCAATGAGAATGATAATGATTCATAATAAGTCGTTAGGGACGAGGCCGCTCTGAATACTTTCATTCTGTGTGTATAACAGTACAAAACTGACCTGCTTTTCAAAGTAATAATCATAAAACAGGTTGTGTTGGATACAGGGAGTCTCCTGTACTGGCAGCCAGTGAAAAGTCAAGACCTGTACATGATTAAGTCCGTTATCGCCCCCTCTGCTCTCTAATGTGGCTTTATAGCCCTGCACCACCATAACCACTTTTACTTCTGTGGGAGAGCGAGAGAGAAAGGTCACAGAGCCAAACTTTGATGTGCTTTTAAGCCCAAGATACCTTCAGTTCATTAAGCGCTTTATGTTAAACTAACCCCTCACAGAGGTAGCATCTGTCGGTCTACTGTAGCACTGCCGTTAACAATTCTTTCCTTTACCAGCTGATCTACAGGTTATTTATCCTCGAGCCCTCGGACTCGATTCTGCACAGGCTGTGTTATCATTGTCATAAATTCTCTCTGCTTGCACAGAAAGACAACCAGAGGTTCAATAGTGGCTGCAGTAGCTGATATCCAGAACACAAGCTGAGAGCGCTGAAGTGAAATGTGTTTCCCATCACCACACTTTTACTTCTTGGGTCGTTTTGAAAACAACAGAGACGGGAAACCTTCAGATCACAGCGTGGCCTCCGCGTACGAAGACGTAACCTCAGCTACCAATATCTCAACAAGTGCAGTTGTTTAGAGGCCTGCTTGTACAGTACGTGCGTGTCTGTGTTGCATGCTGCGGACGATCACTGTAAGTGGATCCAGCAGCGCCGCAAATTCAATTAAATGTCTGACATTTCCCAGCATCCACCCAGGGGCTTCACTGTTACCGAGGGGAGAGGAGCAGAAAGTGGGAAACCGGGATAAAGAGCAACCGAGCAAGTGAGGCAGAGAAAAAGATAGATAGAGAGCGAGGGTGTGAGAGAGAAAGACAGGTAATTAAATGTTTTTATCAGAAACTCCACACAGAGAGACATAAACAAGCTGCAACTACACGCTCATCCCCACATTCTTCTACAGCTTCTGTCTTTCCTGGTTTCTCATGAGTGGTCCCCCCCCCCCCCCATCTCTGTATCTATGCCGTCATCTCTCCCTCCTCTCTCTGGCACAGTGGTTATGTAAGGAGGCAGAGCCGGGCAGCTTATTTACGCTCCCATGGGGATTAGGCAGAAGACCGGACGTGCCAGCACCTGCAACGCTCACTGGCAGCCCGCAAACACACACACTGCAGCACGACTGACAACAGGCTATCCCCCCCATGCAGGGAAGCTGCTCGGGGTGTAAGATGCACTTTGATGGATTCATGTGGGGGTAGCAGTAGTAGGCCACAAGGCTTTGACATATAAATTGTGTTTGAGGCCACATGCTTCAGTTATAGGATGGAAATGTGACACAGCACAGCGTTCCTGCTCACGTCTCTGCTTCTACTGAAGTCTCATTACGGTTTTTAAATTAAAAGAAGAAGATAACACACTCACTGTACCGGTGAAGTTTTACCATCACAAGTTCTATGCTGTGGATTTATCCTGTGTTCGTGTCAGGTCGGTCCACACGAAGAGCTTCTAACATCAGAGGTAGATTTAGAAGCTTGTTGGAAATAATATCTAACAGTTTGTGTTTAATGCTCCTTTGTTTGAGATAAGAAATACACATTTTAAAATGATCTGTGCATTTTCTTTGATAACCAATCAAATAGACTTATTATGCTTTATTACATCACAATCACGATACGACTTTGTCCTCAGATCATGCAGCCCTAGTTTGAGCAGAGCACCAGCATCTTAAACTCATTTATGACTCAAAAAGGAACATTTCTCTTAATGTTTTTTTTCTAAGGCTTGAGATGAAAATTATTGACCATTATTGAAGGTTTGAAAGCCTTTGTTGGGATTCACTGTTCACAGGTTTTATTAGCTACGTGATGACTACAAGACAAACAGCACAAGGCAGAAATGAAACAATACCAGAACAAATCAGAGGAAGAGAAACAGGAACAAAGTACTTAAACGTCAGAAACGGTTCCCTTGTTTAGTCCTAACACCCCACCCCCCTCCCCGACTCCAATCTTTTTTTTCTACATTATTAAAAGAGGATAATTCATCAAGTCTTCTTCAGCACAGAGTCACCAACAGACCATTTCATTATGATTTCTTTCCACTCCTCTTAATTAACTTTGTAGTCATTTTCATTCCCTGTGCTAAAATCCTGCAGCATCAGCTGCCGTTTCTGTTTGATGTGTCAGATTTCTGCGTGGGGAGGATCTTCGTCTCACCTCCTCAATCGCTTCAGAAACCACAGAGTGAGAAAGCAAACAGAAATGATAGAGCATGTGGGGGAAAATACTGTTCCAATGTATTTAAAGATGCTCTGAACACCTTCAGGCTTTTTACACCGTTCAACAATCATCCAGGAGCAAAGTACAACAAAGTGCTGCAGAGCATCCAGAGAAAGCGCTGAACGAGAAATTCATACCAGTGACGTCATTCTAATTAACAGCTGCCAACTTAAGTTCATCCTCATTCATCCCCATGCCACTAACCTCTATTTGATTAGACCTCTCCCTCTCTTTTTCTGCACGGCTGAGGGTGCAGCATTACATTTTTCAAAGGAGCCCAGGTCCTCCAGTGGATTGAGATGGAGGAGATCATGAAGGCCCTTGGATGTGATGTGCTAATGTATGATGACAGAGAATGGCAGATAAAATGAAGGAAGGACGAGGAGGGGGGATGAAAACATATTAGGATTCTGTCTGAGTCATCGCACAGAGACGCAGAACGTGGGGAAGGGAACTGTTCTGCTGCTCAGTTTTACTCCTTAGAGTTCAGCACAGTTGTTGTTCCCCCGATGGAAACAGAGTAAGTCAGTGAGTCAGGACACAGTCTGTGGACATTTAGAGAACACGCTCATGACCCCCCCCCCCCCCCCATCTTCTTAGCCCTTTACACCCACAGAGTGGAGGTTTTAAGCGTGTACTTTAATTGCTAATAAATTGAGTTAGAAAGAGAAACAGAAGACCAGACTGAGAGCAGAACACAGACGACAGTAGATGTATGACTTTGTTTTGTCCACAGTTTTTTTGTTCCCTGAGATTTAAAAATCCGCCCACACACCTCCACATGTATCCAGACCTCCTACATCCTGATTGAGCTGCAGTGCTGCAGGAACTATGTGAAGAAAGAAGCACAATACTGACTCTTTTGATTATCAACTGAACTCTCTCTGATGTGGTTCTGGTCTGGAGCCAAGCAGCAATGATCGCACACAGAACGCACACAGCACCACATACTGAGGGCCTCCCCCCTCAATAACAAGGGTATGCGTGCACAGTCAGACATGCAGACATTACCTGCTCCCTGACCCAGAAAAGAAAAGACGGGGAGGACAGAGAAGAGGACCAGAGCAAAGGACCAGAGAGAGATGGGGAAAGTGGCCGATGATGATTAGTTGTGACAGGAAATCACGCTGTGTACCCTCCCTTTCAAACGCCACTTGCACCCCTCTGTTGTACCACCGAGTCTCAGAAGCAACGAGGTTCTACTCAAGGAAATCCACATATAATAATAATAATAAATACTTTGTGGACAGGCTCCCCCCTTTGAGGCACAAAGGACTCGGGGTTCACTGTCTTGTCCAAGGACACTTTGACATGTGGCCAGTAACTAGGCGGGAACAGGGAAGTGAACCACCAACCCTGGGGTTTGTGGACTACTGCCGACTACCAACTGCGTCACAGTTTTTCTATTACAGATTGAACAGGTAACGTCACTGTACAAATCTATACTCAACAGAGTTCTTCTAAAAAAATCCATGATCTACACTGTGTACTGTCTTTGAACGCCTCACACAGAGAACACCAGCACCAACCAGCACCAACACCTATGCTAACAGATAGCTAATGCTACGCCTTAGCATGATGCGAGCTCACAAAGACTGTGAAATATCAGTTTTCTGGTGTCAGGAAGCTGCTGTTAATGTGCAGGAGACTCCAGGAACGTCCAGGAGAGGTGGGACGTCTGCAGCAGGCTGTTTTTAATCCACATGTAGCAGCTGTAGCACCTACACACTATGTGGTGCAATTCAGAACATGTTGCTAACTCAGCCATATAAACTAATGTATGAATGATGGTTATTGACAGTGTTTTTATTTCCTATGCACTTCATTGTTTAATTATTTAACCACTGCATCAGCAATACACTATAATGCGTCATGTGGGGCTGCAGCGGCCTGAACCCTGGACAGGTTGACAGTCTATGACATTCACACTCGGGCACTTTAGAGCCACCAATTAACCTGCATGTCTGTGGCAGGAAGCTGGAGGATCTGAGAACATGGAAGCTGCACACAAGGAGACATCACGCATCCGTGTGCTGACGGCCTGGAAACCTGGAGGGGGCCGTGCACCACAGTTCTTATGATTCAGATTCGTCTTTAAGCTCTTAGTTTCCTCTTCCATGTTGACGTCATACGTTTTATGTATGATTTATGTAATTATTGTGAAAGATGTTCAGTTCACACATGAGGAACTGTGCGTTTGTTTATGCGTTTCCAGTCAGTTGAGGAGGACTGGAGGAAGAAAGAGTGACAGCTCAAGGTCCTGCAGTTTAGGGCTTTTCATGCCTCCACCCACATGGCTGTGGATTAATGAGCGAGCAGCGAGTTCCCAGGTGGCTGAGCGGAAAGAGACCTCGCTTCCATCTCTGTCCCACGTCCTTTTTCCATGATATCAGGACTGCACTGATATCAGGCACCCGTGTGCTCACGTTGTGCACAGAAGAGAGAAAGAGTACATGTAATTTCTGTTTAAATGAACTCAGACGCCTCAAAAGAAAAAAAAACACGTCTAAGGAGCAGGAGACTTAACATCAGGTCAGAAAAGCGAGAAGACGACAAAACAAGAAAGGAATGAAGAGGTGGTGTGAGGATGGGGAAAAGGAGAAAGAAAATCTTTAAAGAAAAGCCTGAGGAAAGAAAATCCTCCTGTTCAATCCCACAAGTGTTTTGGGTCATGAGCCAAGTGTGAGATTTGCTGTCGAACGCTGTTTTGGGACCGTGTGCAGACAGAGAGGAGGCACTCTCTGGATTAACTGGCTGATTTGTTGCTTAACTTTGAGTGAGTGTCCAATCAGCTCAATGAGGAAAGTCCACTCTTTACAGCGCACTGAAGTAATTAATGCTGGAAGCAACGAGATGGAAAAAGCAAGTTGATGAAGAGACAAAGTATTTCTATTCAAACTCTAACTTAATCAGTACGTTGATTTGCGTTCAGGGACAGTGGAGGTCATTGTTTTTTTGGGACCCCCACAACCTCCTGTGCTCCACAATGACAGAATATAGTCAAAAGCAGCATGTCAACATATTTTTTGACGTGGACTGATCACTTTCACCTGTACCACATAAAGCTACTGCTAACATTGAGCAAACCTTTCCTGCTGTGGCTGCTTCACATTAAAAGCTTTCCACTGGCAAACTGCTGCAATGTTTTTATTGTGAAGAATTCATGTGCGTATGTGTTTATTAGCATTTACAGAGCGTCGCTCGTGGTTCACCACTATATCCTCTCTGTGCGGAAGTGGAAAAACACCCGCAGTACAGTCCACAGAAAAATATTCAATATTGAAAAGAAGATGTGTGCCTAGCCTACGATTATAAAAAGCACCACAGTTGAACCACTCAGACTGGGAGCTGCTGATTCTCTTTCCAGCCACTTCACACTCTACTGCAAACCACACCTGCATGTGCTAAAGGGCACAGAATCTATAGTTTAGCTAGTTTAGCTCTACACACATTAGATACCGATCATCTCCACCATGACTACAATTAACTCAAGGTCTCCCGATAATAAAAAGTCTCTGCTGCTGAGCGACGTCATGATCCTGGAGCGGATGTGTGCATCTGATGTGCTGCAACATTAATGGGGTGGATGGGCCATTAGATCAATGCCATCATTCTCCTGCTAAATCATTGATAAGCTGTGGGGCCATTGCTGGATCAGAAGGGGCCCATTAAGAAAGCATTTAAGGCCGGTCTTCCCAGGAGAACTCACCATATTAATGGTGGTAGCCTGCAGCCCACGATGATCTAATACCCACAGAAACCTCCAAAGGCCCACGAGCAAACGATTTTCTGTTTTGGAGCATGTGTGTGTGTGGAAAATGCTTTTTGGGCCTGTGTACATAATAATGCAATGCTGCCAGAAACTGATCCCCCCCCCAGCCCAGCACTGATCCTGGAGGCTTGGTTTCACTAAACTGTATTTTATGAAAAGTTTTCTTAATTGTTTTACAGTATGAAATAAATGAGCTTAATGTTAATGTTAACGCAAGCAGAGCTAAAGCTCTCGGAGGTCGTTCTGAATTGTGCAGATGAAAAACCGACGAAAATATCACTTCTGAAATATTTACCCTCGTCATTAGAGCCAAAGGAAAAACACTTAACTGAAGAAAAAGCATCTTAATTACAGGAAGCAGAGGAAATGAAGAATGGGAAACGTGCAACAGTGGCACAAACAAACCACAGATACCACTAAAATACCCCCCCCCCCTCCCCCAAAAAACGCTGTTTATTCAAATAATTCAAAACTAATTAAACTAATCACAATCATCAGTAATATAATGGTGTTACACATATTCACATTTAAGAGCAATAAATTAAAACAATCTCATTATTTTTTAAATGAGCTGTGTTGGTGCAGTTGTAGGATTTTCTCATTAATAAGGTGCTGTGAAATTAGAAACAGAAGGCCTGATTATCTGCTTTTCATTTTTCATTCCGTCTAATTTGGGAGCTCCCAGGCTTGATTCCCACTGCAGACTAGTTTTGCATCAAAAGCGAAGAGGAGGGAAACAATAAATTATGCAAATAGCGAACAGCTCAGGATGTCTATAAAGCTTTCATCTATGTCAAAATGCATTCAGTTTCTATGCTAAAGCTAAATTATAGGTTTCAAAAGGACGTGTGGTTCCAGCTGCACGAGGTCATTTGTAAATTAGGAGAAGCTCAGATTTAGGATGGTGCTGAAGGTCGCGTCCTGTGTTAGACTGTATATTCAAAACAGCCTCAAAATAGTTATCCGCACCACAGCCTCATATAAATAACAGAAATACGGGTTATTACACCAAGCCAGACCTCCAGAAAGCCTCTACTGGGACTCCAACCCACAGCCATCAGCCTCTGCCGCTCAGATGCATTCAGCTGACCACAAACCATCAAGATCCTGGAGTGGAAACTCTGACAGCAAATCCCTGGCATCCTCCCTGTGCTAAACAACTCTAAAAACAGAGCTCGCGCTGCAGAGCTTCAGCGCAGAGAAGTCGATGAAATCAATCGAACTTTTGATTAACACTGCAGTGCATTTAAATGATGAAAGCGGGAGGTGCAGTAAGTGCAAGAGAAAAGCTGCTGGATTCCGACCAACAAAACAACCATGAATTTGTCTTTTCACTGATCGAGAGACCAATCGGGTTTCGTGGAGCAATGAATCACGTCCTGGATCAAGGCAGACAGGGGAAAGAGGGAGACTGTGTGTGTGTGTGAAATGAATCTGCACGGTGGTCATCATATTGGTTCGGTCATTTCCTCTCAGCTAAGGCTGCAGTCTATAAAACTTAATGAGCCCACTGAGCTGGGACTGAACACACAAATATGCATGCATGCACACGCAAGGCTCACCAACACACATCAGTGCGTCCAAGTAAATGTGCACACACACGTACCATCAGTCATCCTCCTACATACAAACACACTTCTCAGTGTCTTGCTCTGATGAGTTGGGGGCGGGATGTTTCCTCCTTGTCTCCTCAGATTTCACACACCCTTCAGTTGCAGGCCTCCTTACGTAACACGCCTGCCCAGCTTCCACTGTGATGCCACTTGTGATCTGTGTGAGTGTGTGAGTGAGTGAGAGGAAGGACCATTTCACTGGTCAGTAATCACTGTTCTAAGCAATAGCCGCTGTCCTGAACTTCCCAAAAGACAAAGCAATGAGACACGAAAGGATGGAACAAGAAGGAGACTGAATGAGAGGAGAGGCTGGCAGTATTAAAGATGGATGGAGGTGAGAGAACACGAATTCAAAATGGACAGAGACACGTGTTGGTCTTGGTACATTAACACAAACTGAACCTCATGGATCCATCCTGATGTTATGCTGTCTGCTGCTCTTAGTCAGTCTGTGCGCTCAAATCATGTTCATACTTTTGTTTGTCAAAGTGCTCGCTCTGTCTGTGCAGTGTCATGGTAACACAGGGTTCACGCTGAGCACTTGGACACTTGGCTGGATTTTATCTGCCAGTATCAGCCGTAGCTCTAAAAGCAGGTAACACTGAAGACTAGCAGCCCCCTGCAGAAAGCATCATTTCAGACAAAGAGGACCGAAGGTCAGAGAAGATGTTGAGTTCTGTAAGGCTAACAGTTGATTAAGTAACAATATGTAATTTAGGTTACTGCTGCTGAAATCAGTCCTCTCTGTTCAGCACAGCCCCCCCTCCCACCTCTCTGCTCCGCTATGCTCTGCTACGCTCCAAAATGCAAATGAGCATGCTCCAAAACTTGCTTGATTTGCTTTGACAGAAGACAGAAAGCACAGAATAAAAAAGAATTTAGTAAGGTGAAAGCAAGTGTTGATGAAATACCCACGCTGCCACGCTCGTCTTGACTGAAGCTCTACTTTCTGTGCTCACGAAACACTTTGACCGACACACACGCTTCATGTTTTCATAAAGACCAAAGAAACAGTTGCTGAATGTGACACTAAATTGTGTTTAGTGATGCAGTGACTTTGGTTTTTCTGTGGTAACTCATACGGTCGTTGGTATGTGCAAACAACAAACCACAAAAACATCTGAAAAAAACTATTACACTTCTCACATCTGACCAAGTTGACTTCAGACCACATCTGTCTGTGAGGAACTTGATCTTTGATGACTCAGTTTCCAGATCATTCAGATTCCCCTAAACCACATCAATCAAACTTCAACCGCCCATTTGCTCACAGTAAATACTGTAGTTTTGCATTTTGTGCATTGGAACATTCCTGTTGTGCAAATCATCACGAGACCCACTTGAACTGTAGCACTATGAACACTACGAAAGATTTCAGCTGTACCCTAGTAGCTTCTTGAGTCGTCCCTGTTATCATTACACCCAGAACAGCCTCAGCCTTTCCTGAGCGCAGAAGTTCTCCAGGACACAGTAAACACTGCCAGAGAGCGAGAAGCCATTCTGCCAGTTTCTGCCAAGTTCTCAGACGGACTTGGAAGAAAGTGAGCTGCCATTCTCTACTTTTCTACCAAAGAGAAAAGGTTTAGTGACCTGCGGGCCAAAGAGAGAAGAAGAAATAAACAGTGACACACGGAGAATAGAGGGATAGAGAGAGAGTAAATGAAAGAAGAGAAAATGTTTTGAGGCTGAGTGACCGCCAAAACGCAGGTTAACCTTGAGGAGATGAGGAAAAAAAATTGCAAGAAGGATAAACAAATCCTTTAATATCTGCAAATGCCAGCTTCCCACCTCTCTTTTCAGTCTGGAGGACGAGGAGAGAGGCAGTAAAGGTCACCTCTCTGTGCCTCATCGTGGCTCCACTGAGACATACCAACTGGCCTCATTCACATCTTCATATGATGCTTTCTTGCTCACTTGTCGTTCTCTCCTCACACTGCCAGCTCTGTGGTGAACCCGCATTCCGACGCACAGCCCGACCTCAACATGCTCACTTCCAAAACCTGCGGTCAAAGGCAAAGCCACACGGCAGCAGGATGTTTCCGATTTCTCATGCAAGTCGGCATTGATCTACATGCCGGTGATGCTTCTGCAGGGCCCGAGCCCCAATCAGCGCCGCACAGAACACACTAAATCTATACTACACAGTCAATTGTCTGAGAGCACAGCGTGTGTCAGAGGAGAGGAACTCAATACTCAGCAGAAAGCTCAGAGCAAAGCCTTTCTCTAGCCCACAATAAGTTCCTGTGGATCTCTGATCCTAAGTGCACTGCAGTTACAGCCCCGGTCGGCACAAACAACTCACTCAACACTATAAACAGCCTGAAGTGTGGGGCCTCTGAGCATCTCAGTCGGACCCCTGAGCGCAGAGAAAAGCTCTGACCTTTACTTTGTCTGCTGCCTCTCTCATTTGTCTGAAAGCTCCACGCTACTTCAGGTCAAAGGGGAAAGTGGTAATGACGAGATGATACGCTCAGCGTGTAGAGAGAATCAAACTTTCTCAGCGTCCGTGACAGCTGAAATCAACTGTGCATGTTTGAACCCAGAAAACCCAGAACCATAAAAATGTTTGACGTCTTGGTTTGAGAAATGACTCAAACTACTACTTCATTACCAAAATATCTGGAGGCTAATTTGCTTTTGACTGACTAATCGATAAACTCCTGGCCACATGTTGTGTGTCTGGACACTGAATCCTTAACCCTGAACTCTTGTGCATGTCTACAAGAATGTTAATGAAGTATCAGTTATTATTAATATCGTTGTGTCCTGTGTGGCCTTATTTAAACCCGTCCTCTTGTTTTTATTTGTACCATGTCATTTTCAAACTGTCTGAATATTGTCATTTTTAAATCCAACCTTACATGAAAAATGTTTCCCATGTAACATGCTGATAATCTAATGTACCAAGTATATTTCTGTATTTTGACACTGACTCGTTGGCGCTGTAACTAGTTACTGTTTCAACACCATCATCTACCTCCTCAATCCATTTTGGGCTTTTTCCAATTCTGGCAGGAGCTCTGCTGGTTGTTGTCTGTGAGTGTGAATCCATCTGTCTTTGCTGTTACTGATTATCAGCCTGTTCGTCTCTCAGTGTGGACGTACGGTCATACGCTAACACAGAGCCCTCCCACTTGAAGCTGCCATTTATTTTTGTGGATAGCACTTTTGTTTCCACTGTGTCATTAATCAGAAATGGTCCTGTGGGACCACACTGAGGCTCACTAAGTGCTCGGGCTTTTCAGAAGACGGCTAAACGACAGTCGAGCTGTTGGTGGTGTTGTTGTTGTTGTTAGCCTGAACTGAATGTGTGAAATAGTGATAATTACAGGCCAGTTTTCAATGGATTATTGTTCTATCAGCTTTAAAAATCTCTATACATGATTAGACCAGGAACATAATAGTAAAAAATTTGAAATAGCCAGTGTTACAACTACATGTAGCAGATGTTCAGCAAATTCCCATTTCTAAGGACAAATTTGACACGTTTAACAGATTTTAGGTTTTCGAAATTAAGAATTTGTGTGTTTGTTTGTCACAAACCATAGTAAACTGAATATTTTCACGTTTCCCACCATTATCACACTGGACTGAAAGCCACCCTTTAAATCCCAGAATTTTAACAGCCGGCTTGAATTTGTTTTTGCTGTTGTAGCTGTAAAAATCTGCTGTGAGTAGTGAGTATTGCTTGTGTCCCCTTTTCAGGATTACTACTTTCTTTCAACATCTGGTAGTAATTTTGCTGTACTTATTGAACAAGGCATCAGATTGTACATGTATAAAAACTTTTGAAGGTTCTGTGTGAACTATAACAACTCGACCTTCGTTTTCCTGGGGCTGCTGTGAATGTGACTTGGATTACCGTAATGACCCTAATATAACAAAAAGCGCACAGTCTCATTCAAGAGTTCAAGATTTACGGCAACTTTAAAATGTTGAAAAAACCTGTTGCCCACAACAGGCTGGGGTTGATAAGGTTGAGCGTGGCTGCAGCCCCAACTAAAAAAGCTGGATGAATGTGCATTTACTGCGATTTTTTTTATTACTTCTTTATTAGTGTCCTGATCAGAACAGTAACAGCAATAACAATGTGTTGAAGACTAAGGACATAAAAATGACGTAAGCCACAGACTTCAAAATGTGGCACGACCTTGATGTAACATCTGAATTTGTGTGACTGTTGTTCACTGCTCGTGAGAAAATATGTGTTGGGGCTCTACCTCTTGGTTTGTTGTTACTACTGAGGTCTCTGACCAGTAGCAGCCATCATGTGCTTATGTCACTTAATCCTCATCGTTGGTTGGAGCCAGCGCTAAAACTAAGATTAGCCCTCATACACACCAAGGGGTCACACACACACAATTACAAACTAGAGATCACATACGCCTTGCATCAGCAGGGTGACACTGACTTACACACACGCACTTCATGTCTTGTGTTTAGCAACACTTCCACTGAGCGAAGGAGCGTAGCGGACATGCTGTGCTGTCAACACTTGAGACAGAGCAGTCATCTGAGTGTGTGACAGTGCTGCAGCTCTCGCACGCAGCCCTCGCTCAGCTGAGCAACAATATGAAGAGATAAAGAGGAATGTTAAATCCAGACTTAAGTCTTTTTCCACTTCGAGGAATATAGTCAACAAATTTGCCTCTGCTCCATCTCACATCCAGACCGAGGCGGCGTCACACTGAGTTTTAGTCCTTCTCATGTGTTTCACACAGCAGGGAGTGGCACCAGTGGTGTAACTCAACACGACATCATATGGAAAGGTGCAACGCGCAGACAAGCGTGCAGTCCTGGTGGATTATTTTATAATGAGAGCACTGTATTTCTGCATGATTAAAGACAGAACAGCTGCCACCGGGAAATCCTTCCAGTTGTAGAATCGTGTTGTGCTGCCGTTAAGAACCACTAGATTGTCTGTCAATTTCTGACTGATTTTCTGTTTAATTGACAGTGAGTTGCAGTGAGGTGATGAAAGCAAAAGTACAACTGCCCTCTGTGTGTGGCAGTCTTACTAACCAACTGAGGGAGCTCACCTCCATTCTCCCCAATCAGCGCTGCCCTAACCAACTGTGTAAATAACTCTTGATTCAGAGTTTCAAATATGAGAATTTGAAGGTGGCCATGGATCAGTTGGTAGGTCTACAAACCCCAGGGTTGGTGGTTCCATTCCTGGAATTACTTCAGTTCTACTCAAGTGTCCAGGCAGTTGAGTACTGGTACCTTGTTTTACTTAAATGAGAGTAAATGACTTTTCTGTTTGTGCCTGTAAAAGTCTCTGTGCAGCTTAGTGATCGGTTCTTATGAAGAAGCAGTCGATAGGTGAGTCTATACACCGTGTTTACAGTGTATTCAGTTTAAACCCACACAGTGTTAACATGATGTACCTGAGAACGTCACACTGAAGGCCTGAACAGTTGATCATTTGTACATATTAACGTTTCTAATACAGAGGTTGGTTCAGCATCTTGGCGTCTGTTAGATTCTTGGTTCTGATTAAACAAATCAGTCTTTTAACTCCTCGACATCCCAGCTGCTGTTATTTCTGCTAGTTTTAGAGCTTGCACTTTGATCTCTGGCTGCCTGGAAAATTCTGCTGTTATCTTCTCAGTGTTATCAGCAGCTATGTTAGAATATGATTTTCACTTTCATTTCAGAGCATACATCATCATTACATCATTTATTATCCTATTTATCACACCGTGGTGAGAAAAAGGGAGAGAACAACATATACTGAGAGGAAAGGAGAATTCTCCTGCAAGTTTATACGTAATGTGGGTTAAGTAATGTCACACAGTGCAGGGTAAGAGTGTGTGCACGTGTACATGTTTCACGACTGTATTTAAATGTGCATAATTGCACAGAACCTCGAAGGTCACAGTCTGCACAAGAACGTGGGCCTTCTCCGAAGTTTCAGACCTGAGGCATCAACAGATTTATTCTGAAATGAGAATAGGGCCGGATGCTATTTAGATACAATTACTTATGTTGGCTCATTGTGTGTAAACACAGTTACACACTGGGCACAGCCAGGGACAGAACTAAGCCCCTGATTTCAGACTAAACACACACACACACACTTCTTCCTCCTCCAGTGCTTTAGCAAACACACACATATGGCAGCAAAGGCACTGTCTGGGCAACCATGTGTGGTTTGTGTGCATACTGTGTGTGTGTGTGTGTGTGTGTGTGTGTGTGTGTGTGTTTACCAAACAGCCCTCTGTCTGTAAAGGGGGGAGCGGGAAGTGTTGAAATAACCTGCTTCAGCCCCTTCAAAAGTCTGTCACTGTATGTTTACCTGACCCCAACTCAGAGTAGGGCTCCACTAGATTGCCAGCATGTACAGGGATGTGTGTGTGTGTGTGTGTGTGTGTGTGTGTGTGTGTGAGAGAGAGAGAGAGAGAGTGACAGAGTGAGTGAGAGAGAGCGTGGGTCACGTACATAACTGTACAATGAGCTGGGAACTTGGCTCGGTCTGATACTTTGGCAGAGCTTTCATAAAAGCCCTGGGAAAACTGCTGAGCGGTGCTGTTATCGCGACGTGTGTGTGTGTGTGTGTGTGTGTGTGTGTACAGTTAATACCAGTGTGCAAAATCGGGAGAACACCACTAACTGTGACATTTTTAACTCCTCACTAAACCGAGTCACCATTTCTTTTTCATCTTGTTCTCCAAGTATGATTCAAACAAAGACCACAGTGTATGATGTCTGCTTTGCCTTCCATCACTTTTACATAATAATGTAGACGTGAAAATGTGTTTGTTTCACCAAAAACACTGTTTGTATGTTGACATGCAACGGTTAATTTATTGCACTGATTATACTTGGCACAGATTCAGCTGCTAGAAGAATAAAGTTCTCTCTACACTCTAATTTGCACTAATCGCATCATTTAAAGATGACGTGATTATATTTTCGTGAAGAGCCGGTCCAGTTTTAAACAAACATGTTTAACCAGCGTGAGCTGGGGCTCACTCTCCGTCTTACATGACAGAAAAACAAACAGCTGTATGTAACTGCAGGAACTACAGTTAATATTATTGTACCAGACGTCATCACTACATCACTAGTACCACTAAGTACAAGTATCACTACCCCCCACCCCCAACACTGTGGCAGGTGATCCACAGGCTAAAAATCTGCTAATCTAAAACACTTCTGCCAGCATGTACAGGGATCCTCAGTCTGAGTCGCCCAGAGCAGGATTATGTGATCCTGCCTTACCAGCCCTCCTCCTCCTCCTCCTCCTCCTCCGTCATCATCGGTGACTCATCCTTTCACAGTGCACCTGAACACAACACCTCCTCCCCTCACTCCTCCGGCAAACAGCTAGGAGGTGTATCCACAGACTGCATGAGAAGAAGGTAAATATTTGAGAAGGTGTGTGAGCCAGTCACACATACCTGTAGCAGACCGTTCGCCACGTAAGGCTGACATGATCGTGATAGCTGGGGGTTTCTGAGTCCCGTTGCTGCTTATGTCTTCAGTGAGACTTGGGATATTTTTGTGCACGTTTCTCCAGCCACACCGAGCATATGCAGTGGAAGGCCGTCAGCTTTCCACAGGGCTCCAGATGGCAGGCCAGACAAGGCCAGTGACAGTGGCACAGCTCTTTCATTCAGCTACTGCTGCAGAGACTTCACGTAGCTCCTCTCCATCAACAAACACTGCCATTTACGCTTGGGATGAGTAACGACAGCTCCATTTAAGTTACTGACAGATTGGAAATAAAGCAAATGAGAGCCGAGACGCTGTACAAGGGCATGAGTGGGAGTGACACAAAAGAGGCGGAGAGCTCACGGTTTGTGTGTACGAGTGGGTCAGTACACATGCTGAGAGGAGAGTACCATTTTCTGATGAATGATGATGATCTATGTTGAACTATAAAGAGATGAATCATCGATAACTTTTCAACCTGCAGAGCAGCTTTAGAAATTTGTTAGATTCATATTAAGATATTTACGCTGAAACATAAATCTAAGATGGTAGTTTTTCTTTTTACATGAACACACACATTGGCAGTGGGCTTACTTTAAATTCCTGGTCCTGTAATCTGTCGGACATATAACGAATGATAACAGTAACATAACTCTTCTATTCTTTAAATCCTGCCCATGTTTGTTCCCACAAGATACTTGATCCAAATCCTGGAAGTCTCAGTTCAACATATATGTAAACGGGGACGCAGAAATTGTCTAAATTGACTGTTGGGTTGAGTTCAGGCCACGGTTTTTGTTTTTTGTGTGGGTTGAGGGCTTCCCACTTAAACTGTGTACGACACATTTTTTCACTGTAATGCCATTAAAACAAACCCAGCCTTCAACAGGCACATTATTGCAGCTGGGAGGAGACAGAGGAGAGGACAAAAACAACATTTATGTGATTACACAACAAATGCACAATATGTTGTGTGACCTGGCTTTGCGTTTCGTGGGCTGTGAGATTCACTGAAATAAAAGCGATACGCAACTATTTTATTTACATTACACTTAATGCAGCCATAAATACTGCTGGCATTTATAGTGCAAGCGGAGGTAAAGAAACGAGACGAGCAGGGAGTGGAGGAGATAAAAAGGGAATTGAGGCGGTAACTGTGTATTGTACTGTGAGGTTGTGACGCCTTGAAGTAAGACAATGTGGTTTTCCACCCAGCTCACCACAACGAGTCTGTGTCTCTGTCACCAAGGCCCAGATGCACTTACAATGAGGCTGGGACACGGAGCTTGTGTCACCCATCTGTCAGACAATATGTCAACACAGCTAAAATACTCCTGCTAAATGTGGCTGCAGCCCGTAAAGGCCCTCTGCATCACTGTTCCTCTAAATATTTACTGCTTCATCACCTCTACACTGCCTGCATCTTTTTCACATCCATTCACTTCTCTCATTTTGCATCTTTTTCCAAAGGGTTTGTTTTTCCTGCTTTCTGTGGGAGGTGTCATATCGAAGAGCAGACTGTAAAACATCTTCCGTTCACAGAGCCAACAGCATAAAATGTGATTCGAACAGGAGCAAACACACATGCATCATTAAAAAGAGGAGATATTCTGTCTCTGGGCCTTGCATGTACACGCACCAGCTCACTCACAAACACCTCTGTACAACCCTGTGTCTCCTCTGCAGCCAGCATAAATGATTTAAACCCAGATGGAAGCTACACAGCAAACACAGACTAGTCAGTAGATGCAGCTTCATGTGCTGCTCTGTCAGAATGCACAGTATGTGTCTGTCCTGCATCTATGTGAGTTATCGTGAGATGATCACAAATCAAGCTCAAGGACAGATGATTACTGGGCCTCCATCTCTTACAATATGATATTTGAATAGGACAATGTGTGCGTGTGTGTGTCTGTGTGAGTGGGTGTGTGCAGAACATGCACAGTCCGTGCATTTCTCTCAAATCAACTTACTCAGCACACACACACACACATTCTTCTGATCAATATGAGCCATTGTTCGGGAGGCAGGCTAGAGTGTGATCACTGCTACCCAAGACGACCACTTCCTCTCCTCTCTCTGAAGAGCCTGTTATCACCATTCAGACAAAAACATGTTAAACACAAAAACAATAATGAGAGACTGGATAAAATAAATGAAATGCATCTATTCTAGTTTTCACTGGGGGCCACCATCACAATACATTAGACTCATCTGAATGCGCACACACACAAACACAGCCATGGAGCATAGGCACACGAGGACATGCTGCACATACACCATGAGCTCAGCCTGTAGCCATTTGCATGTAATTCAACACACGATTCTGATGAGATTAGGAAAAGTGTAGCAGAATTTGACTGTAGTGTATTTCAGTCCAACACTGTTTGGATGAAGACTGCAGCCACTGAAGCCAACAAGACCACAGCGGTAAAGCTTTGTATCACTGAAACTCATAAAAATCCATTTTTACATATGAACACATCAAGTTTTATCCGTCAAACAGCCGTCTAAAAAGATCTTGAGGAATGGACAAAATGTCCCCCCAAGGATGAAATGAACAAAATTTTGTCCAAAGAAGCATAGAAACACCCAGACACCTGTGAGTAGTAACAAAGAAAGTAGACGAGTGTGTTGCTCTCCAATTAACAGGCAATAAGTTTTAATGAGCTTGTACCTTGTGAAGAGTCTGGGTGTTTTTATGGGTTAGTAAATAACTAACTGGTAGACTAACAGACTTCAGAATATGAGGACTATAGTTCCCAGCAGATACCCCTCTGATAGGCCTGTTTCCACTGCAGGAACACTTCACAGGGACATTTGGACAGGACCTAGAGCGATATTTTAATTTTCATTAATGGAAACCATTTTGCCAAAAGGACTTTTCCCTCCCCAGAAAAGGTTTCTGGATTTTAGTTCCTGGGAAAGAAAAGTGCCAGGAACTTTCTGTTACAAACACACCTTATAAGGTTTCCTTTTTCTAAAATACCCTGCAGAGTTGATCTCAATCTCTATAGCACATCATTTAGTCTACAAAAAGAATCTACATTAAACTCAAGAGTCAGAGCTAGAGACACAAGACAAAACAAAAATCTAGTTTTATTTAGTTGTTCCCATTCCCACTCAGTACCTGAGGATATCTATACTGTAACATGCAGCCATAAGATATGCATTTAGAAACTGTCCTTATCCAGAGTAAATTAAAAAAAAATGGTTGACAGGTCATAATTTTACAGAAAACCAATAGTAGCATACCCAATACAGAGTAAGAACCACCCATTCTGGGAACTGCACAAACTACAGAGACAGTGGTAGCATGATGATCTGACATGATCTCAAACTCAACTGGTTTCATTTGTTAACAGAAAGGCAGAATGTGTGTTTTGCTGAAAGGGACAGAAACCACAGCAGAGTGTACTGATCCTTGCACTGAGTTAGAGACCTGGAAACCAGACTGAGATTTTAAAACCTACAGCTGTTAACAGTGGAACTGGCACTGTGAGAAAGAGTTGTTGAACACAATTCTAATAACTAATTTTGTCATTTAGTTATTTAGCCTGGGGAGCATCAAGGATCTATCTTAGATTCACTTCTTTTTCTTTACACTTTGTGCTGTCTGCTGTAACTCATGATTGAGAATAAATTTTCTCAGACTTCTGCAGTTAATTTTTTTTAAATGTCAAATCCCTCCATGTTGTCCCGTTCTGCATTCTGTGTCAAACATTAAACCAAAACTACACACAGTACATGAAGATAAGACTTCTAGGCACTACATAGAGTAAAGCCAGGCACATCACTATCTCTCAGATCTTATTAGAAGCACAGTATTTTAGCTTTACCATCATTATCTTTAACTATAACTTGAACTGAATTATGAATCAGGTCTTTAGTAACAATCTCTGCAACATACAGCAAAGACATTTTGGTGCAGCGAAAACAGATGGAATCACTGCAAAGCCTCTGCAAAACATCTGCAAACCATCTTTAGCACAGAAGGGTTCCTACTAGAAGCTCGTAACTCTATCCTTCTTCTTTTTCCCCCCTCTCATTCTTCCACTGAACAAACAGGAATGACACATGCTCAACAAAAACCCAGTCATTTTGTTGTTGCATGCAGAAACTGGGGAAGTTTTTGAGAACAGCTCCAGCAAGTAGCTTCTTATGTTCTGTGTGGGCTGACAGTATGAACAATGTCCTCTACAACTGTGCTGCTATGAAACTCCCAAAGACATTTTTTGAGGGTTTGAAAGGGAAATGTCTTTTCCGTGTGTGTTACATGGTGGGTGTTTTTCCAAGAGGCCCCAGCTGTAACCCAAGTGACAGTGTGTGCTTTGGCATGCAGCATGGAAATCGGTGTAGATTGAAAAGGCCCCAACTGAATGACAGAAGGGTAGAGAAAATAAAAATGAGAACGGAAAAGCGAGTAAAAAATAGTGCTAAAGTTTTGGCAACTTAATGCCCTGTCATGGACAAACCAAGAACCACGACTTGCTCATTTTTGACTGTAACGACATTTATCCAAAAGAGTAGGGAATTTCCATCTAAACTTTACTGTTTCTCGAAATTCTGTGTACTGACTAATTATACACACTGTTGAAGAGCACTCAGACACACATGGGGTCAGCTGGAAAATAAATGCACTAATACTGCATTAACAAAGGTGTGGTATCATCTTGTTGGCTGACAGAAACCTGCTGTGACCACGAGCTCTGATCCTGACACGTGCTCAGTAACAATAAGTAGCAAATAAGTCCTGTGTGAGTCAGAACTCCACAAATGCATCACTTCTCACTTCTTAAATGACAATAGTTGCTGGCTTTCTCTGTCTCCTACAACAAAGGTCAGACAAGAGATGTCACATCTGACATTTCACAGACTACATGACTGGTCCAGAAAATACCAGACGGATTATTCAACAATGATAATAATTACTAGCTGCAGCCTGAGTCCACTGAAGAGTTAATTAGGGATCAAAGATCAAGCACTCTCTGGGAACAGCAGCTATCCATCACGCTTTGTTAAAGACAGATCAGATCCTGACTTGCTGGAAGAGAGTGTACTTTATTCAATCAGCGTGTTCTGGTGCAAAGCTTTCATCAGGGCATTTTCTCCTGTTTTAATGTAACACACTGCTACTGTCTGTTCAAGGTTTCTTTAATGAATATTGCTAAGGCTCTGTGTGTGACATGCACTTAAGGTTTTCATACTGGAAAATCAGTGACTGCTGATGAGGGAGCAGACTGATTGTTTTCCTCAGATTTTCCAGAGAAATAAAGAGCCCGTGTTCATGATCTTCTCTGTCTGATCAATAGTAATTATACTGCATTAATGCAGAAAACACGCAAAGCAAATTCACCTCATTCCAGTAATATTGCAAATTTCTAGCAGTTCCACTACTTTGAAATAGTGAGAACGACCTTATGAAAGCTAAATACTTAAGTTCAATAAAAAGAAAAACTCCCTCAGTCTTCCTTCTTAGATGCATGTCTCCAAGATGATAAACACAGGCAGCCTCTAACTGAGAAGAATTATCCAGGACTTTTTTAAAGGGTTGGTGTCATTGTAATGTGTGATCAGGGTCTGTGGGTCAGTGTCCTGGAAGAAGCTGCTATTGCAAAGATTACTGAAATACTTAGCTGCTTACCCAGCCTGACACCAGTCAAGCAGGTTGCATCAAGCAGCCTCATCATCTGGAGAATGTGACTGATCACTCCATTAGCAAAAAGGTCAGGTATCACGTATGGATTATCCTCCCTCTATGGGAAGCTAAAGTGGAAATGAAGAAAGAAAGACGAGTCCCTGGATAACAGCTCTGTTTACGCTGCTCTGCCTGCAGCGCTGCTGTGCATCCACAACAGCCTGAGGAGGTAAAAACAACATCTATACTTTAAGATAAAGCATCCATGGGCAGCATGTGAATGTCTGTAGGACTGCGTGTTTGGTGGAGACGTTGCAGTTACCTCCATCTCTCCATCACAAACACACACTTAAACACACATTTTAAGTTCTTCTCATTGGAGACAAAGCTGTTGAAGCTGAGATTAGATGGAATTTTAACTGTAAAATCACAAAATGACCCAGAACACTAAAACCTACAAGTGATCATATACACGGCAAAACACAGTCAATTATATCACAGAAACTATGACAATGTATTTTCTTTAAAGGTCTAACTATGATTTTCTTTCAAATTAAGGTATTGAGTATTTTCTTGCACCAACAGTCCACATTTTGGCATTTTTGAATAAATGAACTCAAAATTAGATTCATCGTCTGCTGATTGACTAATGGATTCATCTACCAGTCATTGCAGCCACTATGAGAAGATGCAGCATCATAAACAGGAAACAGGGAAGAGAGGAGTGCCACTTCAGAGAGACTGTTGCATTTCTTTAAATAATCCAACTGCTTAAAATCCACTGTGCTCACTGAGAGGGTACTCCAGCAGGTAGCTACTGTGAAACTTGATCTTCTGTGGAGCTCTACGAGGTGCCAAATGTAGATTTTGGTACTTGTCGCTGCACACGGAGAGCAGCTAGTGGGTGTTTTCTCCATCTTGATGAGGATGAATAAATATTTTAGTGGTTGAGTGTGAGGCCGCTCTGCCACATCATCGCGTGGGTAATTGTGCATAACCGTGTGTGCAGGAACCAGCCTTTCAGCAGGTTTTCTCCACCATACTCTAACGGCGAGGCTGTGATCAGCGAGCAACCTGTTTGCACACAGGCGAGGTCCCTGGAGGAAACCCCACGTGTGAATTCCCATGAGGCCAAAGACCCCATTCAATCACACCACCACCACATCGTTCACACATTATGTCTTTAAAGAAAAACTTGCACTTCTTAATTGGATGTTATTCACTAACCACTGCAGGCTCCCAATTAAAATGGATTTATTATAATAGATTTAAGGCGACCTAGTTAGAGAGGAAGCATCCTGGGTCTAAAGCCAAGCAGACACCTCATCAGCCAATGAAAAGGGACAACGCGGTACAGAGAATACCACCACTTGGCAGATGCTGTTATTTAAATTGACCCCCAGTGTGATATTTTCTCTAGGAGAGTCTCTGCAGTAAACACAGCTGCTGTTAAATTCAGTTCAGGCCTGTCTATTAAAACACACTGTGGTCCTCCAATGTAAACAAAGCTGTCTTTAACCTCCTGACCCACAGCCCGCGGGTCTGCTGGTGCCACGTTTTAGTAGGCTACCTCCAGCTAACTCAGCAACGCACAGCGAGGCCGCTCACTGCTAGCTAGCAGAATCTAACCTCGCTCATCACCATTAACAAACCAAGCCCTGGGGCCAACTGTGTGAGAGGAATAGCTCCTGTAGTGGAGCTGCTTGTCCTGATGTAGGTCAGTGTTTCACACGCTGTATCAAGGACGACTCGGTGCCAAAGCCTCACACACATAAATACATGAAAACTTAAAATACATAATTAACCGAGCTGGCAGGTTGCAGCTTGGCAATCGCCCTACTCCTCCTGAGGGGAGAGGGATGAGGGAGACACACAGAAACGTTTGTTACCGTTTCTACCACAGTAAGCAGAAAAAGGCGGCAGCAAAAGTGGACGAGTGAACTAGGAGGTATTTCGTTCCCTGAGGATTACAGGGTGATGTCAGTTCACTCCGCGACGTGAGTGAGGCACATGCACAGGAGCTGTGGCGAGACCTCAGGCTTACATCCCCCGTCACCTTTTGGAGAGCAACATGCTGGACCACACAGCAGCGTGAACTGACACATACACACATGAACACACACCTCATTGGGCCAAGAGTTATAATGACGCGCAGGTCATTCAACATTTCATTTTAGTCACACTGGAGGAGATCAGCGCTACTGTGAAGTGTGCTATAGGACGATATGCACTGTTAAATGCAGGGTGAGTCCAAATATTCTGCACAGGTGAATGATCCATTTAGCTCTCATTTTTTGGCTCCATTAAGGGACGAGATGGCAGTTTACATGGACACAGACGCTGTGGTTCACTGCATAACGTCTCTGTACCACTGTGGAGACTGTATTGTGACAACTTTAATCTAAACCTGGGCTGCTGTTTGGGCAGTCTTCGTCTGATGCACAGAAATGACACCTCTCTCCTGTTATAACGTATTAACTGCAGACAGTTTACAGCTGCGAGGATTACGAAAAAACAAAGGCAAACATCTTTCTTGCAGTCCACTTCTTTATGTACGGTGCTGTGTAATTCCCTCTATTGTGAGAAACTTTTATTTTTTCCGAGGTTGAACTAGAAAAGAGCACAGCCCGAAGGCACAGGATGTCTCTTAACGTGTGACTCAAACTAATGGACTGCTTCCATCTACTGCGCCCCTGCCCTGACCTCTCTTACTCCCTCACTCATCCCATCTCCAGTGCAACCTCTCTTTCGCACTCATCCTTGAGCCCCCACCCCCTCTCCCAACGCTCCTTAGTCTTGTCTTTTATTGGTCCAAACGTCTTTATTTACTTTCTCCCAGCTTTGCCCCCCTGTCCTCTTGTTTTTGTGCCTTGGGATGCAGAAGCACGAGACGCAGGATCAATCCGACAGATGTACATAAAACACTCTGGCCTCGGACAGGCTTCTGTCCGAGGCCAGTGCTCTAAAAATACAAACAAGGGGCTCAGTCGGGTTTGGATTCAGCTACAAGGTGAACTGTGTTTTTCTAGGTTTATATACAAAGATTAGATGGTATGCTTCATGAACAATTACTTTTCCTTCTCTAGGACGTACAGAACTCTACAGAGGACTATCAGAGCACCACCAGATAGTTAATCCAGCATCTAGAGATGTCTACGGGTTGCAGACTACAGGCCGTCATCAACTGCTAAAGACCCGCAACCAACAATTAAATTTAGGATTTATGAATTAGTTTGTTCAAGCTCGTTTGAGCCCCTACGTTTGGGAGTCTACAGATAACGGTGGCTGTCATTTCTACACAGACAGTCAAAATGTTAAATGACAGCAGACAGTCTTACACTTAAAGAAAATCATTGTTCCCTTTCACATCAACTGTGGTGGTGTACACAGCCAAAATGATAAAAACTGTGCCACTGTCCCCATATATATACAGACCCAGCTGTAAATCCAACTAAATCCAGGGGACATAGGTTTTCCCTACTCTGCTTTCCAAGCACAGTTCAGGATGACCTATATATAGGCCTGAATCTGCAACTACATGCAGAACACACACACAAAAACACTTGAGACTACACAAGATCCAGGGCGTTGGGTTTTTTAGAATACTGCCTTTCCTGACTGCGGTGTTGTCATTTGGTCGGGTTTCCCTACAGTTAATCCAGTCTCTTTCAGGATCAAAAGACCACAATTGGTGCTTCAGCGGCATCTTAAAAAGAGGCTGTGGCTGCAGCAGCTCCCCACGCAGGGAACAGCCGGTCGGCTGATAAAAAAAGACCATGCTCTCCTTCTGCAAACTGTACATCACAGACAATCTGTCCATTACAGTGAGTAAAGCTCTGATTCAGAAAACTCAAGTGTGGCTGACTCAATGCACTTTAAAGTGGACCTTGCCTGAACATGTGTTCATTTATTTTTACATTAAAGCAAAGGACTGATAAAGCAGGAGGATTTCTTTAGGTCTGTGCTAGTATGCGTTTGAGCGAGGGGAAAAAAACATTTGTGACTGTGGGAAAAAATGAGCATACACAGGTTTCAGGCTTGCCTAAACATGTACTGTGCAGGTCTTATCACCCTGTCAAACAGTCAACCATCTCTGTGACACGGCACCAGTCCCACAACCAGCCAGCCTGCTATGACTGACTGACTACAGCTGTCAGGCCTGGCAAACTCACACGGAGCTTCTGTTTGTGCGCCCAACGAAGTGCTTCATTCAAGACCAGCAGTTTGGATGACACAGTCAGTCGTTCACGCCTCAGACAGAGCAGAAACTGTTTTCTCTCTCTCTCCACTCATTCAACAGCTTCGGCTGCATACTGAAACAAAAGGCACCGTCTCCCTCGGACACTTTTTCTTTCTCTTCCTCAGTTCCTGTTTGGTCAGGTTTGGAAAGTCCCAGGTGCAGTGCAGGTGCTGCAGGTATTTAACAGAACAAAGCTCCAATATGACTATAAATGCTAATAAACAAAGACTGGAGACATGGGCGCTGCATGAGTCGATCCTGCTGCCATTTGCTCTAACTAGTCCTGGTAATTAGTCATATTACACACACACACACAGAGGAGTGTCACAACACTCTACTTGGTTGCAGTAGATTATAATTACAGGGATAAATGTTAAATGCCGTGACATCTAAAGCAGCAACCACAGCACTATTTACCTTCATATTCTGCAACAACCATTACTCTGAAGGGAGTTTACATAACTCTCTTCTATATGCCAGTGTAGGGTAAGACACATTTATATTACGCCTCCTAACATTTACAGTGAGGTTAATGTGGGGACTTGATCCACAGAGCCTAGGTGACACGGTGGGGCTCCTCTATGGAAAAACAACCCCCCAAAAGTGTGCACTGCGGTGAGTAATATTGCAAGTATCCTGGATGAAACCTTCAGAGCCACTAACGATGACCAGGTGTGCGGTGTGCATGACTCACGACGCTCTGTGCCCTGCCCTTTAATCTGTGCAGCAAGTTGCCAACTGCCGCTGGGTCAAAGCGCACGGTGCTGTGCGTCAGGCCGCAGGAGCAGGAGAGGCAGAGCCACAGCAGACCAGCACTTTCTATCTGCATGTTGGAGTAAAGCAGCACAACTGCTGTGAGGGAACAGTAGCCGCTCGGTCAAGGTTTGCATCACACACTGCCACTAAAAAAGGCGTGAAACACCCCTTAAGGTCATTAAACACTGGATTCTGATGACCGCCGTCAGTCCCACACATTCATCAGCGTGTGCGCGTGCCTTCAGTCCCACACACCAACACTTACTTGCCGATGACCTCGCAGAGCTCGTACACGTCTTCAAACAGAATGTCGTCGTCCGCCATAGTCCGACCCCGGCTGGGGAGGGGGAATTCACCCCCAAAATGCGCGTCCCGGACCTGACGGTGCTCCCAAACAAACGGCGCAAACGGAGGCCACGAGCGGCGGACCGTCTGACGGGGGGGGGGGGCTGACACCGCCGCTCTCAACGCCGTCAGCAGCGGGAGAGTCCGTAAAGAGTTCCCCGAGAAAAGCTTTCTAAATCCCAGTAGTTGTCTCCTGTCGTCCACTCTCTTCCCCCCGTAAAGAAAAAAACGCTGCGTCGCTGTGGGCGAGAACTCAGCAACAATCCAGAGTGAGAGTCCGCCGGTTCGACCCCGCCTTTCCCCGCAGGCTCCCGGTATCTCAAACGGCAAACGGCTGCTTGTCAAACACGCATCGCGGCGAACAACTCCCGCTGCGTGTGTCCGCTCCCGTTAACGACACCGGCTGGTAGTTACTCTGGGGTTAACGCTGGAGTCACGGAGGGTGTAATGCCCCCAACAGACCCGGCGGGTGGCGGGTATCAGAGTCGGGGTTACAGCTCTGGTCCAGGTGGGTTAACGTGCATCCCGAGCAGCCGCGGCGTAACGCTGCACTTTGGTGTTTTTCAGGGATGCACCGACTCCTCCTGGCGTCTAAACCGACGACGCGGTTGAAGTCTTCGCCGTAGCTTCACTTTCCGCCTCTTTCCCCTCGCTTTGCTTCCACTTTCCAGCCGCTGATTTCTGATTTTTTTCCTCCCACCGTCGCCCGTGTGCCCGGACGTTAAGCTCCAAGGAGCTTCCAGAAAACCAAGCTCCTCCCACACTGGGGTTGTGAAACTGCTCCGCCGCGTCCATTTTGGCGCTCAGCCGTTACCCCGTGCTCCCATCTGAGGCCTATAGGCTTTGAGCCAAAATGGAGTAGCGTCGCCATAGAAGGCTTTTCTCAACCCGCAGTTTCCTTAGTGGAGGGATAAACATGAAGAGGAGTTCCCAGCCGGAAGCCACGAAGAGTATGAATGAGGATCGTCCAAAAACCTTAGGACCTATGTAAATTCAAAAATATTCTGTCTGTTGATATCTTCAAACGCCTTTAGTCTGATCTTTGATAAAAATATTATGTCATTATATTTTCATCTAATATTATTACTTAATTTCTAATATCGTTCTCATGTTTTAATATGCTCAGTTCCCCCTACGTGGTTTCACTGGTCATTATATTTAACTTAATAATTAATGTTATTATTAACCTATACTATTATTAGTAATACTACAACTTAGTAGTACTACCAGGGGCGGACATAGGAAAATTTGCATGGGGTCGTTTTTGCTATTTGCTCTTCTTTTAGCTTGTTTATTAACGTTCACTGTCACGTGGTAAATAAAGAATTTAAACAATAAGCCTTCAAACATGTGCATATACCTCCAGAAATAGATGTTTCTTGATAGCAGTGATAGTTCATTGTTTTACACTACCACACATTTAAACCATGCAGCCCCTTTTCATAAAGGTGACTGCAAAGTAATGTAACATCACTGGACACAAGTTAGACACAATAATGCTGTGTTAAATTATATTATTCTAGTGGAAATGCTGCCTTAACATTTACCTATTTTAAAAGCAGGTGGATTTAGCCGGCATTTACACCAAACTGACTGGTGACTGACACTTGCAGAAGAATCATACAGCGCTAAAGTGAAATAAGAAGTTGCACTGTCAGCCTGTTTCTTTTCAGCCCAGCACAGTTTTACTGTAGAGATGTGAGCACAACATACAGACAAGTGCTGTTTATTCATATTTTATGGGCTCTGCCAGCTGATTGCCTAATTAATGCTGAGTGAATAATTAAGCAGAGTTAGTAAACCCAAGATGATGAGCTTGTTCTTTAATTTATGGTTTTCCAACAAAAAGAATCTGATGTAATTAAATAAGGCTCTTAGCGAGCTACTGTGTTGTCTTTGTCCCCTGATGCATGGCTGCTTGTGAAGCACAAAAATCTTTTGTTTGTGCCATTTGAAACATAAAATCTGTTTCTTCCCTCGCTGATCACGAGAGGTTGTGTGTTCACATGAAGACGTGGGGATGCAGGAGGGTGTTTGGCTCAGGAATAAAAGGAATCAGGACATCAGGGAATATCTTATCTCTAACCAACACACTCTTCTGGACTCAGCTGGTGGGCCAGTGGTGTGTGTGTGTGTGTGTGTGCGTTTACCAGATGTTCTTAGCTCCACATTTCAGAGCTGTTGTTATAAAGTCCAGAAATGATTTTTGCACTTGTGTGTGGGTGAACTTCATATGTTTTTTATTTTCATTTCAACCTCACTGCACCCACTACTGACTGCTCCTATTAGAGCAAACTGCTCATATGAGCTGGTGTGGCAGGTTTATAGCTAAAATACTTCAGCACGGGGCTACACCAGCAATTTAGCATGGTAGTTCCATAAAGCTGGGGGGTCCCACAAGAGGCAGCATGAAAAACAATGAACCTACAAACTGGAGCAAGTCTCTCTCTGGGTTAAGCTTCTCATGATATGACCTGACCGTGTTCCTCATAGTAACACAGTTCTGTTAGAAACAGACAGCACACGTTATACAACTGTTTTCACAGGCTGAATGCAGGTGGCTGCTAGCTACATACTGTATGAATAGTTTCATAATGGGATCAAGTAAATAATTTTACTTATGCGTCTTTAAAGCAATTAAATAACATAGTCAAAGAGCCATGCGGAAGACAACACAATAATAAAATCTTTTCACAAAGACATTGTCTGAAGGAAGTGATATTGTCTGTTGTGAGCAAGACTGGTGTAAAATCAAACTCGCTTTATTGACTTTATTTGTATCCACAGATCTAAGTTTTCCATTTTCCTTTCTTGTATATTAATGACACTGACTACTGCCCCCTGCTGGTACGGAGTGTTCGTTCTTCCCACAGAGGCACAGGATGGACATTCCTTCATTGATGCTAATTCTTTAATGTCAGTTGGTTCTGTCTTTGCTTTACATTTCTCCCTAACCTTATTTAACGACAGGTTTATATGTTGGATCCTTGTGCTGCTATCTGGGTTTGTGTTTACATTGTACTCCCACCTAGCTTCCCACTGTGAAATCCATCCTGATCAGTGGTGATCTGGTAGTCCGTGTGTCAAAGGCAGAAAGGAGAAAAGGGAAACTGCAGACGAATGTTTCTGGGAGCCGGTAATGTAACAAGGTTGGTTGTGATTATGATGCAAAGTGTCTTAGACATTTCGGAGTCTGATCAAACAACAAATCCCTTACAATCTGATTCCTGTGGGCTGTCAGTTTGTTCTATAACATAAATACATACATATTCTATGTTATTTTACTAAATTACCATATGGAGAAAATGTGTCAGGGGTTGTTGCTAAGAATCTCAATAAAATGATAACAGTATGAGTGGTGCTAAGTGTGAGGAGTTTAGTGTGTGTTCTTTTGGTAAAGAAGTGAATCCTTTTGATGTACGAGGGAGATGATCACAGACTGTCTACAAGTCTTCCACATTCGTGTGATCTCCTGGAAGTCATCAGCTACCCCGGAGCGTCTGCTGAAGGGCGACATGATCTCATTCAACTCTTCTGACATTCACTTTTCTTTCTCTAATATTTCTCTTCTCCTCTCCTTCACGAGCTGTTGATTAGGATGAGCCGACAGGCTGCAAACTAACCAAGTCCTCTAATTCAAGTATGTACACATGAGCCGTAGTTTTTCATTGAGGTTATTGCTGCCAAAGGTGGTTTAACCAGTTAACTAAACTGAAACTAAACTAAACTAAACATTAACTGTTTCACTTTCTTTTTCCACCTTTACTCTGAATGTTTAATGTAAAAACCACTGTATGTCAGTTTATATGCACTGATGGCTCGTGAGGGAGGAAGATTTTAAATACAGGCAACTTCACTTAAGTTCAACTCGCTTAAGCGCAGGCTCCGTTTAGCTGCATGTGACTTGCAGGACCACTTTTTGAATAATGTGTGTAGATGATAAGGGAACAATCATTGGTCCCATTGCTGCTCTCTCCACCTAATTCACTCCAGGTAATTGCACGTCCACATCCACAGTCAAACAGCAATATTGAGCGGCCTGGTAACTTGACTTTTGACAAAGGAGAGTGTGTGTATTATCCGCTATACATATCCACCTGGACAACTTTCAGCACTGACGCGTTGCACTCATTTTTCACGCATGTTTAATAGGCCCCACTTAAGCGCGTCCAGAGGCTGTGCACTTAAGAGGAGTAGACTGAAATTTAAAAGCAGTGAAGATATAATTTTGTACTTTTCCAGGAGATTACGGCCCCTACCATCACCTTAATCTGTCCCAAAACTCTTCGGGTTTTTTTCCCACTATATCAGAACTTTAACCAAATCAAAAGTTCTCTAACCAGAAAAATAATAGCTCATTTTTTTGGTAATTTTTACATAAAATAAGTCAATTAAATGAAATAAACATATCTAAGTGAATTTGTTATATATCAAAAACATTTTTTTTTTTATAGTGTCACGTCTTGGCCAATGACACCTCAGCATATGAACAGGAGGAGCCACGGATCAAATACCATCCCTACAACATCCTGGACCAAACTGGGGCCAGTTTACCAATCAACCCAAATTAACTAGTCATGACAAACTACCAGAAGGAAACAGATTTAAGGTTTGGAGGACCTATCAACTAAAAAAACATGTTCATTAGTTTACTTGTTTTAGAAACACATCTCTCTGAACAGGTCGACACTGTTGTGTGATTTCCTCTAAAAACCACACTGGTGCACATCACAGAGGCGGATCATCACCGTGGTGCTTAATGATGTGCTCTGCTGTTTTCTCTTTTGGTTTTCCAGTATTTAGTCTTGCCCCTGGCTGAATCTAAAGTAAAGCGTGTTCCATTTTTCAGCAGCAGAGTAAACCGAACCTCCCCACTAGGAGGCTTTGGGAAAATGATTGCAAGTTTAATGCATCATCTTTTTGCTGCAGGAATCCATTTAGGAGCTGTTTGTGTCTTTCCTGTAATGCTCCAAGACTGCCTTAGAGTCTCTCCATCTGATATCACAGTCCCCACATGTGTACTCACAAACACAAAGCCCATTTCTCGTTTTTTAGGCTTTCTCTTCTTTCTTTGTTGCATTTCTGTTGATTTCAGGGAGATGGACTGAAACAGTACAAATATTTTTATCTCTGTTTTGGGAGAAACTGGCTGTTGATTCAGTTTTTTTGGACATCCTACGTACATCAAGAAGACCACTCCGCTTTCTGTCTCTCTGCTCAACAAGTCAGCAACAAGTTGATTTTCTTTGGTGTACTTAAATCTTCTCCCTCGGGGGGCAAAGAAAAACACACAGAAGATGATCCAGCAAAAGAAGTGACCTGTCCTCACACTGACTAATCTTATTAACAAAGCAGAAATCAATGCTGGTTAACATAGGCTGGATCAATGGACTTCACACTCGTGGGATGGATGAATAATGTGGCTACTGTTGGGGCTGACACACAATGAATACAAGCCAAGGTGTATGTGTGAATAAGAGAAAGAGGATGCTCATCGGTCTAGTTGAATGCAGTGGATGTGCTGTCTGCAGAGTTCTTATCAGGGACATGGTGAGCAGTGGGGAGGAGGAGGAGGAGGTGAGAAGGGGCAAGAGGAGCAGACGGGGGCGAAGCAGGAGGTGTGCACTGAATGGCAAATGGTGTGTCTGAGTCTAGAACAGCTGTTTCCTTTGGGACGTAAGCGCACAAGTTCATTGTTGGAGGCATAAGAACAATATTTCCTCATAAATGTCAGACCACACTGCCACACGGAAAACAGCTCAAGTGGGTACTAAAAGCTACAAGAGCTTATTTTGTCTTTCTTCTGTTCCATCCATCTTCACCAAGCTTGACTCCTGAGCAGAATATAATGCTGGAGCCTGGAGCTGAATGAACATGTTTTTATGCTTCTGTGCCGGTGACGTTATGGCTTCAGGTTATTCGTCCCTCCATTCAACATGTTCTCATCCCACAACATCTCAGTACTACTAAAGGTACTCAAACTAACACCATGGGAATGATGGCAGCTGCCTGTACGACCTCTCATTAAACCAACTGATATAGAGTCAGGTTTAGGTGAAGTTAACAGATAAAAGAAGTACTTCCTGGAATGGTGTCATTACAACACATGTCTCACACAATCAACCTACATCCCAGTCTTATAATGACGCTTCTAACTTCTACATCGATATTGAAAGTGGGAAGTTTCATTATTAAGACACTGTGGGATGAGAATGGGCTCGTCCATCTGTCCAGTTCTTATATAATAATCTGCAGCTCAACCTAAACAACAGATATTTACGGAGTAGTTTTTCATGGGGGACACATGAGGCCAAAGTAACCCCAGTGAAAGAGCAGTAAAAAGAGCAGAGACCCTTACGTCCTGCCGTGTTTGTGGGCATGTGTCTATATGCAGACAGTATATGGATGCTGGTGATTCCACTTGGTGGGCTGCTCACATTGCTCCTAAATCTTCATTATTAACACTTAACATTATTGCGTGTGTGTGTGTTTCATGCATTGATATGCTCTGCTACACTCTAAAAATTAATATGCTGCCTTGAGAAATGCTGTAGCTCTTTTGGTGTTTGCTCAATTTCATCTGCCCCATGGTCCTCTGTCCCCAGACAGGTGAGTTGAAAGACACATGGCAGAATTTCATGGACACATTTTTAATGGATTGCTGCGCGACGGTGGAGAGAGAGCAGGGAAAACACAATTATTCCAGTCAGCTCTTCCATGAGGACACGTCTGCGTCAGCCGGGACAACATCCACACATTTGTCATCCTACAGATATTATTATTAGCGGTAGTAGGAGTACTAGAGACTATTATTAGTGTTTGTGTTAATGAGATTTGTCATGTTTCACTACAATCTTCAGACTCTAAAGCTTAATTTAACCAGACGAAATATACAACATGTTTGTTTTGTCTTTGCTAAATACTTCAGATCACAGATATGAAACCTGCTATAATAATTCTCTACCAAATGCAAGGTGAACTGTTAGATTTATGCAATCAGTGAATAGAGAAAGCGGCATCCAGCAGTCTAAGTGTACCCTGGGAGGACCTCGAAGCATTTTTTTGTATGACTATTATTTTTAACCTGCAGCATAGCAACAGCTTCATTTTATCAGAAGATTGCAGATCATTCTGTGCTTCTGTAGATTTTGTAAAGAGAAGGCTATTCAGATGCCAGAATATGTTGTTTCTTAAAGTTCAGAGTGAGCCCACCTTCTCTCTTTTTTACCCTGTGGTACTGATCAAATTTATACTGTACACACATATTCTTCAGTGGCCCTGAGAGCTCAACCCACTGCACTGAAGAGAAATACAACATGGGAAGATTAAGAAATTTGTATCTTATGTATAATAATTTAATTTATAATGATTTGTCCTATTTAAATTAAATAAAATCACTATTACATTTGTCTGATACAGGTGTGAAACATCTCGAAAGACAAAAAATGAACTAGCATTAGCATTAGCAAATTTCACAGCAACCGGTCGAGGCAGATGGCCGCAGTTTAATTGTACAGTAGTGATTGTAGCTTTACCAATGGTGTATTTTCTGCTACATTCGGGCAGTTTGTCATCCAAGAAAAGAAAAAAAGTCAAAACCCAGCTGTGTCTTGCAGATTTAGAACAGTAGCAAATATGAACATAGACAAACACACAAACACTTAATTTGTCCTAATGATAAAGCACCAAGTCTGAATTAATGCTGAGGTCCATTAGAGATTTAGTGCTTATTTCTAGCCATGTAAATGGTTAATGATCCATACAGAAGACTTAATGTCAACAGAATCGGGGAGGGGGTGGGGGGTGGGGAACTCAAGCCAGTGCCACAAAGAAAGAGAAAAGACTCAGAAAACTGATGCAAGTGGTGACACTCCTTTCATGTAGTAGGTGATAGTCGACGCTAAGCGGAAAAAAAGTTTGGGGAGGTGACGTGAGCGACAGACTGAGATGTGCCCTTGTTACATCTGTGGGAATCAGTCTGTGAAATGGTAATGTGCCTCTGGGACGACACTCATCAGATGCAAAGTAATGAAGCATTTTGAGCCTGCAAGTGGCTGCGCAAGTTTCTTTTCCCTTCTGCTGGATTTTACAAATCTTGCATGTTTTTCCTATCACGCCGATGTATTCTCTAGACGTGTCCTTTAAAAACTTATTCCACGTTGGGCAGTTTAATTATATATAAAGACAATTGTTTTTATAATTTAATTTGCTTAAATCTTTGAACATCGGTGGAGTAAGTCTGAGCAAAAGACCATGATGCTCTGCCGCCAACAGGAGTGGACTGGGTTCAAAAATCTGCCCTGAACCACCTCATAAAGGAAATATGTGGTATTAACACAAGCTGTAGTTAAAAATTGTTTATGTAAAACAAATGTGCAGAAATTACCTTGTGATGATGTATTTTTTTGTTTTGTTTCTACCTATTCTAGTCTGTAGAACCGATGCAAGCAGGTCTGAGTCATTCAAACATAAATAAAAGTAGAAACTAAAACCAAACCTTAAATCAGTTTCTGCCGCCTGTGTTAAGTGCAGGCTGCTGTTGTTATGCAGATAATGTTTCCGATTCATCAGATCCAAGCCTTGAAAAACTTGGCTGACATTAAACGTTGTGTGAATTTACTTGCAGAAAGAAAAATCAATCTTAAATATCAGTTAAATGTCAGGATCTGTTGTTACAGCAACTCAGCAATACAATGATGGTTTGCTTTATGCTCACTGTTAGAAAAAATGCAAAACACCCAAACTGACTCAACAGATAAATGTGAAAAAGACTTCATTAGTAATTGAAGACTGATAGCATTTGTAATTTTCTGAAGTTACCAGCTGACTGAGGAATTCTCTGCTGTACACAGAAGAACACGCGTTGGTCTTCTGATGGTGTGGCCACAAGATCCAGATAAAACTCAGACAGTTTTCACAGTGTATTGGAGCCAGGCACTGCATCCTTAGAAACCTGTGCGTCTCTGAGAAAACACCTTCCACCCCATCAATGTAGTTAAGTAATCAATGATTTAAATTCAGAGATCAGAAGAAACACCAAACACGTAGGACAATTCTTTCATCACATGCACGATCCTCTCGATGTAATGTAAAGACAAATAAACCATTTAATATCCAGTGAAAAAAAAAAGTTTAAACCCTCAACTAAAGGTTTTACTGTGTCCATTTTCTCTTCCTGTTTTGCTGCAGCCGTGTTTTTGCTCTTCCTCAGGATTAAGCCTAATATTTCCTCACAGTTTGTGCCGTTCTATAGCTCAACCTTCCTGCAGGAACCACAGGTGAAGACATATGTGACCATTGACCTTGTGTGGTCTCCGTTTGTGGGGTTGATCTTTTCTATAACGTCATGTTATAATGGTGGCTGTGGATCCAACCCAGGTGATTTAACCTGCCAATCTTTTATCCATTGTATCCTTTAAGAACACATCTGAGGTACGGTGAGAAACACTGGAGATGATTCTCATTAGCGATGTCTCTGTAAACCCAGCACCAGCCTGTGGAGATGTCACATTTCAGCCCAGCAGGAACCTCCAGCTCAACTGCCTTAGTAGTACAAAGGGAGTTGCTTTAGATGAGCTCATCACTTTCATCCCCCATGATCTCAGCCTCGGGCCACAAGGATGTGTCTCCTGCATCTCTCCACCCTCTCATTTTCCTTTCTTCTCACTGCCTCCCATCACACCCTCCATATGACTTCATTTCTCCCTTTTCTGTCTTCTCAGCAGCCTTCTTAAAATATTTTCCAAATCACTGTCAGGAATTGTTAGTTTCTCAAACCAAGGAAAATGTGGTCCTGAGACCACAGCTTTCATCCTGAGTTCTGCAGCTTAGTGGTCCTTGAAAAAGTCAAGGTCAGAATTGGGTAAAAGTCTGTTACCAGAGGTTAAGTTTCCTGGATGATCCTTTGGAAACGATGCTCCACACAACCTTCGAATGCTGGAACTGAGGGGAGGTTGGAAAGTAGATGGGGGGTAACTTTCCTCCCAACTCTCTTTTTTCATTCATTACCAGCATTCACTGATAATCACCTACAGAGTGGGTTCAGAGTCATCCTACTGTCAATGTCAATCAAATGAAAATGGAAATGGAAACAACCTCTAGGGGCAGATCTGCATCTGGACGAGATGTTACAGGAGTAGTTTGTTAATCTGCTGAAAGGCAAATTCAACTCAGTAATCTTAGTTTAGTCTAAAGATTGGGAGCAGGGGAAAACAGATGACCTAGCTCTGTGCAAAGTTTTTAAAGAACTGCTGCACCTGATTGCAGCAAATCGTCTGGCACATAACCCCAGTATAAACACAACCTGTTAATGTTAGAGGTGCTAATAGGACAAAGTCTGTTTTGCCAGATGCCAGTCATTAAACTAAGCTATCATCTCCTGTCTGTAGCTTCACATTCAGGAGCTACACACAAACGCTGCATCCATCTCATCTAATTTTTATTAAACTCATGTGTCAGAAAACAAAGTATTTTAAACCCATTGATAACATAAACGTACACGTTTCACATGTGCCTTAGAGAAATTAGGGTTCTGTGGAAATATAAAAATGTCTAGGCTGTAAGTAAAAGTACCAAGTTTTAGCATGAAAATAAACTGAATGTAGAACAAGTTAAAATACTTAAAATGCAGAATGATATGCGTTATATTATTGGATTATACAGTATAATCCTCAGAGGACCTCAGAATTAGAGAATAGCACTTATAACTGAGTAAATGAACTTTACTTTCAGTTACTTTCCACCACTGTCTTTTGTCTTGGACAATAACACACACGGACACACACGCTTGTCATCATGCATACCGGTCAATCCCAGAGCTGAAAACATAAACATAGTGTGGATTCAGGTCACCACTAAAAACAGAGCAGCTAAGGAGATTCCCCCCCCTGGAATATTCTAACAAATCCTGCTGAGGGTTCAAAGGAGAGAAAGGCAGTAAGTACAGATTGGATTTTGGTGCTGTTGGTGTGTGCCGCAGTAAAAACCATCTCAGACAGCTTTGAGTGCTTTATCGCCTCGACTGCCTGGACTACTGTCTCTCTGCCCCCCCTCTGAATTAAGGCTATTAAAAACAACACACATGCACACTGGACTGCGCACACACACACACACACACACACACACACACACACACACACACACACACACACACACACACACACACACACACACTCCCCCAAAACCACTGCCAAAGTGTGGATAGTGCGTCACAGTTGGAGCTAGATCACTGGGCCTGAGATGCCCTCTGGGTGAAAATCCGCAGGGGGGCTCCACACCATTAACTTCTAACCAATACAAATGGAATCTCTGTGCCTGTAGAAGCAGGAAGAAGGAGTCACCAAAAATAGTTGGTCATTATTCTCACCATGTGGCTGATTACAGCACAGAGAAGAAAAAAATCATCCAAGCCAACATGGGCATGGATTTCTTCACAGTACCAAACCAGAGGGTATGTAGCATGTAGCATGTAGCAGTACCTTTGGCCACGTACCGAAGGAGATGGAGGAGTGATAATATAATGTGACGCCCACGGAGAACAGGCCCGGTGGCCAACGGTTAAAGGAACAGATCAACATTTTGGGAAATAGATCAATCAGACACCGTCATGTCTGTAAAGTAAATCAGTGCCTGCTTATCTTAGGACAAAGATATCTCGTTTTTATATTGTTGAGTCTACACAGCCTCTGATTGATTGATCTCAGATTGAAAACGGCTTGTTTTTCTCCCACATACAGATTTTATGTTGATTCATCCTTTAAAATACAGTCCGCACAGGTAAAACCCGAGGCTAAAAGCAAAACTACTCATTTAGAAGTCGTTTGAAAATGTTTCTGACAAAAACTAAATGTCGCTCACCTGCTACGAAAGGTGATGTGTTCTGTGCTGTTTAATGGGAAACGTTGGTTCAGATTTGAGATTTGTTCAGATTGACCCAAATATATTCAGTGTGCAGCAAAAACCCTGCCGTTCCAGCACTTTTGGAGGGCACGGTAAGACAACCCTGCTACAATTCACTAACCTTCCTGCATTTCAGATTCGCCCTGCAGTAACCCTGGACACTTCCTGTTGCAGCTCACTCACTAATTACCTGCCCAGCAACATTTACCAGGCTAGTTTGCCTCAGTAACACGCCAGATTGTCTGTGTGTGTGTAGCGTTCCAGTCTTCCATTGCCCAAATGTCCTGGTGTGTTTTTAGACTCCTGCCTGTGTTTGGACTCCTTGCTTTTACCAGCCGTTTGTGCTTTTGCCCAGATTTTTGCTGGCCCTTGTCTAAGCCTGACCGGGTTTTTGTCTTGTTTCTGTGTGTTTGCATGTTAAAGGCAGGAAAAAAAACTGGGAACTTTTATCAGACTGTTGGTTTTGTTATGGTTACACTAATAAACACACACAGATTATATCAGACCAGATTTAACATGGAGAACAGTGTTGAATACGACATTTTTTGTACTCTGGCTGAAATGACTGATGCTGCATTAAATCAATACAGCAGACGCCTAGACATCACCGTTTACTTCTACATGCCCCAGTGAACCTACGGAATAACCACAGTGATGTATTTTAAGCTTTGCATGCAGCAGCTCCACACAGTCTTATGTATTTTAGGGAGAATCTTGTTGTCTTCGTGGACAGAAGAGGCTGTTAAGGATTCATGTGGCTGCAGGAGATGAAGCTGGAGGGCCGTAATTAAACCACGACACGAGTCTCTGTCTCGCGCTCCACCTTCCAACCAGTTTTTGGCTGCTCTCCTCGTGCCACATCCCAGACTCACGGTTCAGCCCTGAGAGTCTGGTTGATCAGTTGATCCGTGCTGCTCGTTCTGCTTCCTGCCCGTCTCCCTGCCTGCTGGGTAAATGATATTTAAGAACTGTTGGTGGTGGTCTTACAGTCTTACACCTCGGCCTGTTTTTGTCTTTTCTCCTGTCTGACTGAGGCTGAACACATTTACCTTCCTGATCTGACCTCATGTCTGTGTTGCATTTGGTCACCATGTGACAGAGGTCAACTAGTCCGGGGCGCCGCCATCTCGTCTACTCACCGATGAATCTTCAGTTCTCCCTTATCCAGCTGGGTCCCTTCAACCTCTCAGTTGTCATTCACCTATATTTGTCATTCTGTAAGTCCGACCTGAAACTCCTTATCCCTACCCCTCTGTTCCTGTGTAGACGCTGACTGATCCACCCACCTGCAGAGGGCGCTCTGGTTCCTTCACCTGTTTGTGTTACGTTGCTTCCTGACCCTGGAACCAACCATTGCTTTTCTTTAAATAAACCTTTCACACTTAGTTCTGACTGCCTGTCCATTTATTGGATTCAGACACAACTACAGGTTACTATGGGAACTGCTCCCCTCCCTCCCGTCTCTTCTTCACTCTTGGCTCCTGCATTCACATCCTAATCTCATAACATCCATTCATACCTTACATTTATCCAGCTCGGCGTTATCGCTTCATTAGCATCTGTGACCTTCATCACCGCCTCTGTCTGCTGCCACCAGAGCCTTTTCAGTGGCACCACCTCTTTTGTCTCCTCTTCTTCACACTGCCTCCCATGCTGCTCCCTTTATCTGACTCTCTATCTGTCCTGCTGCTTGCAGCATGAAACCAAATGTCAAATCTGAGCTGGCACTGAGAGGGGTAGTAAGGGGGGGGGCAGATGGAGGAGCACAAATGGAAGAAGAGAGAGATGGAGGGCGAGTGAAGAGGCAGTGGGAACGAGATGAAGTAGACAGAAAGACAGAAAGTAGAGACAGGGTTAGAGCGCACCTAACCAGGTAGTAAATATCCCCACAAACAGAGCTGCAGGCTGGTACAGGCGAAATAAATATTTATTATTAATAATTTAATAACGATGCATTCAGCCTTAACCAGTGTCCAGTTTTCCTTGTGCTGATAGTTCCACAGTCTTTAATAGTCAAGCTCGTTCCCTCATCACACTAAATGTACGACAGGATGCACAGAGGCATCAATATTTGACACTTGCAGCAACGACATGCTCTATCAAGCTGTAAGTCAGGAGTAAGGAGACACGTTCATGGCCAGGAAGTTCTTATTATACCTTTAAAAAAAGGCAGGTTGGTACAGCAGGAGGACAAGAGGCACTGGTTGGTATACGCTGTATGCTGGGAGCCTTATGAGCGAGTGAGAAGACTGGGGTCGAGGAAACAGCAGGTGGATTGGCAGTTGGCAAACATGCAAAGACAGATAGAGAATGAGTCACAAATGAACATATAGTAAATGTTCAAGATGGAATTAACCTCAGCTCCACCTCTGTTTTTTTATCTCTCACTTAAAGTCAAATTTAAAAGAGAATTCTTAACAGTGTGGGAGTGAAGTACGTGCCTTCACGTCAAACTGGCTGTGAGATCAAAGTTTCTTTTCCGTGTCACGTGTGGGAACCGTCCCCGTTTTTATCACAAACACTTTCATCCCAACGATAAGCGCCATTTCTCCGAGCACATTTTGGATTTGCTCACACTTTCATGTTGAAGTGTTAATAATTCTTAAACGCTGATTATGCAAGTGACACATGCAACACAGAAAACATCCTCACTTCTCTCCCTGCGTCGTTCAGCTGTTCAGTTCCTTAAGCATCGCTGCGACTGGTGAAGTGGATCTGGAACCTGTGGATTGTGACCGCTCCAGGTTCTCCATAATTCACACAGTGAGCGAGGCCATCTGTTTGTGTGCGTGGCAGCAGGAGAGAAGGAGACAAAGAGAGGATATAGTGCTTTTACTTTTGGGCTGTCGGTGTGTTAACATATTTGTCACAGACTGGCTCAAGTAGATAAGCATGAGGTGTGAGGTTAGCTGCATCAGCATCGCAGGGCGTGTGAATGAGGAATGTGAGTGTGCTGAAGGCAGCAAAATGTCAAACCGAAGCACAACCTGCAGATGTGGAGCAGAGAGAGAAGCGGCTTTTATAAGGTTGCCTGTGGCCTTCACAGGTGCCACATTATGATCCTTCTCTGCTACAGCTCCAGCAGGTCTCTGATTTATCTGATCAGAAACTCCAGGTGTGTCTTTATTTTCCTCATACAACCCTGAGACGTGTCTGAATTTTTATGTTTAAGCTGAAACATGTTCTTCAGCTAATGTGGATGCATCATTGCCCCAGTTTGCACTGTCTAGCATTAATTAGCATCTATTTGTGGCCCATTGTGTGTCTGAGAGTCAAGTGGAATCAGTTTTATTTATATGGTCTGAAATCATAAGTTCGCCTCTAAGGGTTTTGTCATCTGAGGATTTAGTTTTAGCTTTACATTTTATCTGACATGTTCAGCAATTAAATGAATAAAACTACAGCGATGTTCTGCAGATACAGTCGATGAAGATGTGAGCTGTGTCCGTTAGACAGGTTAAACCAGCTACAATCAGCACATAGTAGAAGACAGAGCAGAAACAAATTAGCACAAATGGAAACATGCAGAAGACCTAAAAGAGGCAGACAGACACAAAACAACACTAAAAAGATGCAAAGCAACGAAGAGACCGAGAGGCGGCTGTAGCCTGTCGAACCTGTATCGAGCAGATACTGAACCTCATGTTGAACAACTCAGCAAATCAGGTTAGCACCTCCTGTGTGTGTGGAAAAAAAAGGATTTACTGCGACTAAATGTAAGAGACACACAAAACAACACAACACAGACACCAAAGGATGAGAAATAGGCACAAAATGTCCTTTAGCTTTATGGCACCACATCTGTGTCCAGACAAATATTGAAATGAGTTTACTGCTGCTCAGGTGTATCAGTTTCTTCTTCCCTCCTCCCTCACTGACTCACTGCTCTTTCCCTCCCACCTGTGTGTCAGAGGTAGAGAGGTGAGGTCAGCCTCCCCTAGCCGCTATCAGCCAAGCTGCCCACGATGCCACAGTGTTCAGCGGAGCGTGTGAATGGGGTCACGTCTGGGAGATGGGAGACGGAGAGAGAAGCTGCCATCCGTGAACAGGGCTGGAGATGGATAACGATTCCTGCGGCTGCCTCCTCTGCATTAGCAGTATCTGAAGGCCTGTAATGTAGTCCGCTTTTGCAATTGTTTGTCTCTTCTCCAGGCGCTTGAAGGGACCAAACGGAAGGAGACCACTCTGATGGAGGCTGCAGTGGGTTCTCTGTGCTCCGTTGTTGCTGCATGGCTGTGCTGCTTTCAGATTATTCATTCTTTTCTCAAACGCCGGTGGGAGATGATGTGGTCTGTTCAATATATTTTTGATTGTTGGAATGATTGTCCCGTTTCCCAGAGCGTAACGCAGTGAAAGTGAAAACTCATCGTCAGTGCTTCTCCCACTTGTGTTTGCATGTAAATAGTTGCCTCTTATCAGTGACTCAGGTTCAGAAGCGGCATAAACGAGATATGAGGGAAAATTTTCATATTCACTCAACTGCTTTCCACCACTTGAATTCAATTAACAGGGTAATGGATGCATTCACCTTCTCCTCGCAGGTTCTGAATTAAAAATTTCAATTGGGTTTATAATTGAGTGCAAATGAATGACCTCAGGTGGGTTTGAGCTTATCTCCGGAGGAGGGGGGGGGGGGTCCTCTGAGTGTGTGTGTGTGGTATGTGAGAAAATATGCTGAGAGTGTGCAGAAGAACATCCAGCAGCTCTCCACCCTTTACTGGGATTTGTTTTTGCGATTTTCCTGCTTCGTCTTCACTTCACAACTAATTTTATTCCCATTAGCCTCAGCTGCATGTCCTGTTGAGTGCTGATTATTAGCGCTCCAACATGATAAATAAAAAGGCTAAACGTTATGTTGCGTTAGCATGTTAGCACTGTCACATCACTGCCACTGTGAGATTTGTTCTACATGTGATTTGTTCAAACACAGAAAATGTTAAAAGCATAAATAATAATGAAAAAGTTTCTGAGGGACAGTTACAGAGACAAACAAGTAAATATATGTGAAAGGGCCGTGTCCCTCATTCTTCTCACCACCTGGAAACACTGCAGCTGTCTGCAACAGTTGCCCCCCACCCCATCTCATCCATCCTGCTTTCCCACCTTCTGCCACTTGACTATTCTCCACCCATCCATCCGCTCCTTCCCCCAAACGCTCCATTACTCTTCTAGTACACTGGTCCAGTTGCCTCCTGTCTTTGCCAGGTTGTCTACTGTGCCACAGTTGCTCTGCAGCAGCATCACGTCTCCGTCTCACTCGACTTGTCATAGCTTTTCTACCTGCCCTTTGTGGAACGGAACCACCCTGGTTTCATACTCCTCGTCGGTCCACAGGTGTGCAGTAGTCGAGTGGTGACCTAAGGTGAGAACAGGGCAAGAACGATGAGCAGATGTGCAAAACAAAAAACACGATGTGCTTACAGTTGGAGGACGTTTTACATTAAATATCCAGATAGTTCTCTCTTAACTGTTGTGTTTAACCATAAATATGTTGCTTTGCTCTTTCTGTGCTGCACTAAGGAATTTTAAGTAAGATCACGTCACTAACCTGCTACTGCGCAGCACATCTCAGTTAGATTGTGTGGTGAAAATAGTGCATTGCTCCATTTGGTTTATTAGTCATTTTGATGACAAGTGAAGGCAGCGCCATGAGAGCACTCAAGGGAGGCATCAAATTGTGATAAACAATGTCTCTGCGCATGATACGGAGAAAATGAGAGCACATCATTTCACTGCTGAATCAAGTTAAATGCTAATGGATGACAGTCACAGAGAACACAGACACACACACACACACACACAGACACACACACAGACACACAGACACACAGACACACACACGCACGCACAGACACACAGACACACACGCACGCACACACGCACACACACGCACACACACGCACACACACGCACACACACAGACACACAGACACACAGACACACAGACACACACACACACACACACACAGACACACACACACACACACACACAGACACACACACACAGACACACACACACACA
>JAUYWH010000013.1:1758538-1775475 GCA_034779795.1 Ctenopoma multispine | reverse complement strand
ACACACACACACACACACACACAGACACACACACAGACACACACACACAGACACACACACACACAGACACACACACACACTGAGGAGACTGGTCTGAGAGAGATGAAGAGAGGCCACTATGTGTTTTGTCTCAGCGAGTGGATTATCTGCATAAGTCAGAGGAAAGGTTTTATTTGGGGAAGTGGTCTTGTCAGACTCGACTGGCACACTTGTTCTCCTGCCCTCCTCCTGGACCGGCTTTGGTCTCGTCTCTATGCAGCCTGCAGAGATTTACGTCAGTATTTTAGCTCTCTTGGGGTCTCGCCAGAGACTTTGATGGGTTCCAGTTAATGCAGGGTCTCGGTGAGGCCAGAGGGCGGCTTTGAAAATGACTCTTAATGTGAGTGTAAAAGTCAAGCACTTGTCCATCTGTCTGCATAACCTGTGGTTGGAGCTTTTCATTCTGACCCACTCCTGCTAAATGATCTGCAGATCAGCTGCTTCTTGTTCACTTTGCTGTGAATGACATCACACAGCTGGATTCAGTCCAGATCTCTTTGGTCTCTGAAACTGGTAGTTGATTGCTCAGATGTTCCCCAGAGGGGGACATTTGTGATCCTGTAGCTTTAACTCTAGCGCCACCTGCAGACTCCAGAAGCCAGTGAACACATCTCCATGGACCTGGAAGTTCTGCAGGAAATGAAAAGCAAACACGCTCATTTTATTTCACTTTATTTAATCCTTAATTCATGCTGTCTACACCTCGTTTCATTTCAAATCCAGCACGTTGGTGTACAGACAGAAATAACCACAGACACACGAGGACGGTTTAATACGAGTTAAAGATTTATTTCACATTTTCTTCTTTCGAACATCACCAGCTTAGTTTGAGGAATCAAAGACACCAACAACAGGCAACAGGAACAGTTGAGGAGGATCAAATGCACAGAAAGACAAGAGGGACGGAACAAGGATCAGATGATGCGTAACCGGGCGTTTTGTGTGCTGATGACTCAGATGGACGAGCAGACAGACAGTCTGAGCTCTGTGTCTCTACGCCTGTCTCCACCTGAGCCAAGCTGTGAGTGAGGATGTGACTCAGGCTGCTGGAGGAGGGACGAGGGGGCGTTGTGCTGACACCCCGCCGAGTATGTGGACGACCCGGCCCGTCCGAGCTCTCCCCTCCGGCGTGGGTGGGAGCGGAGGGTTGCAAAGGGAGGGCACAGAGCGTCAGAGTCACACAGGCACTTCAGAGAAACCACAGAAACTCTACGACTTCCATTAAGGCACGACTACACTCACACTCCCCCAGCACAAGCCCCTCAGCTGGTTCACACCACGACACGCTTCATCCACAGAGACGAGAGACTCCTTCAGACTCACGCACCTGCCTCCACAGCTACGTCACACATGAACAGGACTGATCACTTTCATGTTCAGTTCCTTCGTTGAGCCTCTGCATCTGTTTTCACACATTTCTTATGAGAAAAGGGAAATTCAGACTTCTCTCTGTGATTCAAACTCATGAAGGTGCAGCTGCTGCAGCACACACAGAGAAAAGGATGAATATATGTGACGATGATAACACAAAATATTTTCTGTTATCTACTGTGCAGAAAAACATTTGAATACTTTCAGAACATTTACCAGAACAGAGCAGATTAGCAGCACTTTACCCCAAAACACACATTTCTATTCTTCTTCTCTTTTTTTCCTCATTGTCAACAAATCTCATGAAAACCAGCTCATCATCCTGTTTGTTCCCAGCTTCAAGGTGTAAATCTTTAAAAAGAACTCATCAAGTCAGAAAGAACTGCTTCTAAAAACAGCTGTAAACACACACAGAGCAGTGGATTTCAGGCACAGAGCTGGTGCTGTGGGATGAATTAAAAAGAAACTACAGCTTGAGGAGAAAAGATGTTTCTGTGATATATAAAAAAAAAAACGAGGGGAACACGCCTCAACTTCAGCAAAGAGACTGGAGCTGGTCCCGGGGCCGTTTCATGAAATGTGCAGAGAAGAGAAGAGAAACTGCAGAACGAGTAACGCGTGTATGTTAGTCTGGCTGCGGGGGGGCAGCCACGCACGCTTTGCATTCAGCCCCCACAGTGACAGAAACACGCACAGACGTTCGTTCATTTCACAGGATTGATTCACAATAAGAGGACTCTAAACTATTTGCAGCCTTAAACCTCCTCTGTGATTTCATACTTTACTCTGACATCACAGGATCTCTCCAGAATAAATCAGCACCTAAAAATCACTGGAGGTAATCACACACGAACATTTTGTACACAACTGACAAACACACACGTGTGTGCATGCACACAAAGGTCACACACGCAGTAAGCACAGTGAGTTAATAGTGTAATCAATAATCATTAATGGTAATATCATTGGCAACGCAGAGAATATTAACAGTGATTCTTTTTACTCCTATGAATTGATTCTAGTGTTTTTCCTTCATTCATTTTTCTTGTATAATCTTCTTCACTCCTCTTTAATCAGCCCGTTACTACGAGTCTCACTCCCTTTTGCTTTTGTGAACGGACGGGACACAGTGAGCTGAACAGTCTCTCTTACAGCAGGGTGTTTCCTCAAAACACAGCCCACGCTGGACCGTAAAGTAGTGCACTACAAATACATGAGCACAGTGTGTATTGAGATGTGTCCCCCTTAGCGATGCAGTGGAGTGAGATGACGAGTGTGGGTTTAACTCCGGGAGAGGAGGCCCTTTTTGCAGGCCACTAGACCGGCTACAGTGGCGAGAGACAGAACGCTGGAGACTCCCACGAACTTGAGGAAACCACCGACTGAAGGCAGGTTCCTCTCCCAGAAGGTGGTGACGAACGGAGCAGCTGGAACCTCCTGTTGCAGCGACAGAAGGAGGAGAAGGATTCTAGATGCTGGACATTTATTTGACTAAAAAAAAAAGAGAGAAAGAATTAACTCACCAAACACTGAGGCTCCGTCTGCCAAATCTGACTCTGGTGGATTCTTCCCATCGCGCACATGACCTGTGAACAGAAAAAACTGAGGCTGATGAGACACAACACTTTACTTGATGCTCATGTGATTCTCTGGAACAAACTGTTTCAGTGCTCACGAAGAGCCTGAAGTGAACCACGCTGATAAACACGTCAACAGCCGGAGCAGAAAGCAGGAGGATCTCATTCATAAAGGATCAATGACCAAACAGAACCGGTGCAAAGTAATCCAGGTGATAGATGATGAAACTCCTGCTCTCTTGTTCACGTCACTGCTGTATGTGGAGAGAAACGTGTGTCTAAAACGTGTCAAGCTGGGAATGACATAAAAGAATCAGCTGGCACGCAGCAGCTGCTCGTTTCTGATGGTATGTTCAAATAAAACTACGACAAACACGCTTCCGTTCTCATGCAGTGACTCTCAGACCAGGGGTTCTCCTGGTTTCTGAAGGGGCGGTGTTGTCTGTGCTCTGACCTCTCTGGCCGCCCTCTCTCCAGCTTGTACCGCTCCCTCCATGTAGCCGCTCCATTCTGTGGCCGTCTCTGTGCCGGCAAAGAACAACCTGCCAACCGGCTCCCTCAGCACTCTGGAGACGAGGAGAGAGAGGTTGAAGAGTTTATTAGAGTTTGGTCTGGTTTATAAGGCTTAAAGGCGAGTTCTAACTGAATATACTGTCATTAGTCACAAAAACCAGCAACTTAAAGAGCATCAGGACGTCGTATTTGTCACAGAGCATCTGGAACATAAAACCAGGCACTGCAGGGTATTAAAAGCCTGCAGAACAACCACTGAGCACATGTGACGTACTTTCCATACTGGGTGAGGATTCCTGGGGGGAAATAGGCTGTGTAGCAGCCCCCAGAGTACTCCTCTTCACACCAGTTCTTCTCCTCATAGTGCACCGGCTGAGACACACACAAGTGGACACACGAATGGTTTGATTAGTGATGCAGTTTCACTACAGTTGTGCTACTCGGTGTTGGCGTGCGTCTACACTCACGTGGAGCGCCTCCTCTGAGCCCAGCACTCTGGAGTAGATCTCACAGATCCTCTTCAACCTCAACACAACAAGACAAACAGTTCAGATTCAGTCTGAGTTGTTTTTTTTTAAATCTGCTGTATCGTCTCCATGATTCACTTACCTCTCTTCTTTGGTCAGCCCCGATAGTTTTCTGCACTTGCGGGCAAGGATGAAGCTGGAGCAGAGGGAAAGGATGAAAAAAGAATCCACTAGGAAATAAGCTCCTGCACCGGTTAACAAACATTTTGAACTTTGTGGTGACAGTCTGAGGGGGTGTCGCTCTGTTTCAGCTTCTAAACCAACACTTTGATGTAAAAGTACTTGTGCAAAACCTTCCCAGAACAGTAGATGCTGTTATAACGACGTATTAAAAGATTTGTTGGTGGAATAATTCCAGATGTGTCCTTTAATATGTCGCTACAACAGCATTCACTTTTCTGTTACAGTTCTTTTTAATAAGTCATTCAGGTGTAATATTTAAGTGTCCACATTAACTGTATTCACCCCATGATAGCAGGTACACTCCCATCAGGCTTTGTGTCATCCAGTGTGAGGCCAATAGGAGCGCCTTCCTCCTCGATCACCATACTGCCACAGTAACCTGCACACACACACACACACATACACACACACACACACACACACACACACACAATGTCAACACAACAATGTTAGTGATGTTAAATCTTATATTAGACACAGACATAAACGTAAATGACCCTTTTTCCTCCAGAAGTTCTCTCTGTAGTAGACCATGCACTTGATGACGGAGCCCATGGGCACACGGTGGATCAGCTGGTTCCTCAGAGGGGGCAGCTCGGGGTTAAAGTGCATCTTCAGATTGAGACCAGGAGGCGTGGCTACGATCACATACTTCGCCTGAGACACACAAACACAGAAAACAAAAAGGGAGGATACAAACACAACAGTGTGAACAGAAACAGGTAGCAGCAGGTGACAACCAGCAGGTGGCAGCACAGACAGAACAATGCTGTCAGGAGGAGGAGACCTGATACAGCATCTACATTATGTACTAATACAATAATAAAACAATATTGCAGCAGTGATGTTTAATGAAAAGTCAGTAAATTAACGTAAAAATACTGCATTAAAAGTCCTGCACTGAAAGAAATGTGCAGCAAGTATTATGAACAAAATGTTGAACTGAAAATATGAAAAATACTCAAATAAAGTTGAGTTGAATTGAAATGTGGAGAAGTAAAAGTATAAAGTGGCACAATATGGAAATACTTCTGGAAGTGAATTACACATGCATAGTGACTGAATGTACTGAATGTGCTTTTGACGTTTTACCATGTAGGTCTGTTTGTCCACCGTCTCCACCACCACCATGTCTCCGCTCTGGTCGATCCTGCAGACCGGAGACTGCAGCTTCACCTGGTCGCCCAGCTCTTTGGCCATGAACTCGCTGATCTGACTGGAGCCGCCCGCAAACTTCCTCTCCTGTGGAGGTGGAACAAGAAGAGCAGGAGTCAGTCGCTGAGGAGGCTTAAACCACAGACTGCAGGTGTCCAGTCCAGGTTCTTAAAGCTCTGCTTACTGTCCTCTCCTGCTCAGACTGTGACTCTGCTGATAAAATCTGAAGTACATTAAGAAAGGAAGCTGATAATTCACCATCTCAAAGGGAAAACATGTCTGCAAACTTCAAGCTGGCAGCTGCTGAGTGACAGAGGAGTGAGGGGGTGGCTCAGAGTGAATGATGCCAAAGCTCTCACACTGTACATAACATTAAACAGACAGTGACCTTTTCCATATGGTTAGTGTCAACATCTCCTCCCTCTGCACGATGTGAAACACATTGTTTTGATTCCACTGTGGCATTTGAAATATTTCTGCTGCCACTCGCTGGAAAATAATGAGCTAAATGTAGCTAAATGTGTCCTGGCAGAGCAACTCGCCGAGTCTGGTTTGATTAAAGACGAGAACCTGGTTCCAGGTCAGTGGAAACTAGCACTGAAACTGTGCCAGTTAATGCAGCAGCTCATGTGTTACATAACGATCTCCTTTAATGACAGCCCCCGTGTTCATGCACCGGACACATGCCCCCACAAACGAGTGAGCGTGTTTGCAATGGGAAGCAGATGAGGACAACAGTGGCTGTTTATCTGAACATGATCCCATTCCTCAGTGGCTATGGCAACAGGACCACTCAGCTTCACAAAGTACAACAGCAGAATGTGCCCCCCCCCCATCCTCCCATCACTCCCAGAAAACAGCTTTTGTCGGAGCTCATAATTATGCCGTGCTGTTCAGCAGCAAACTGAGGTGAACGTATTAGGAGGCTGTGAGCGCGCTCACTGATCCACAGCGGGTTTAAATCTCAGGATTTTATTGTAGAATACACCTGGATCTGGAAATTACCTGTCCTCCATTAGTGGTGGAGAAGATCCTCATGGTTCCTCCGCACTGCTTCACGTACCACAGAAACCAGAGAGCAGACACCTCGTGAGGTTCAGAGGTCACGTTCACGTTGACGAACAGCGTGGCGAAGCGAAGGACGGTACTGGCAGACAGAGAGGGACACAAGGAGCAGGGAGACTCAGCACACAACAAATACATTTGGAGAAAACTGAATGTTCACAGGGAGTGGTGTTGCATGTCATACTGGCCTCTCACTTCATATCTGCTTTGAATAAAGGTGCCAAGATATAAAATAATAATAAAAGAAATAAATCACGGTTCCCTTAAACTACTGTGCAGACTAGGCTAAAGTTAGAGACATAAAGAAAGCCGCGACAGCTCTCCCTCTTGTTCTGCTACCGCACCTGGTCCAGCAGATCTTCTCAAACAGCTGCTGCATGGTCATCTTGTCCCACTCCTCAGCGTGGGGAGCTCTCCAGGGAGCCTCTCTGGGAATCTGAATACAGGAGGAGCGAGACGTTTAGCAAGCGTGAAACGCAACGAGTGTAACAAGAGTAACAACGGCCAGTTTTTAATTTACCTCCTTTCCCATCTCGTCCATTGTCCTCCACAGGTTGTTGAAGTCCAGCAACACGAACGGGTTCCACATGGGAGGGAAGGAGCCTTTGAACGGGTACGACTTTCCCTGTCGGTCACATGTCGTCACCAGCGTTAAAATGATTCTAAGCTACAATTATTTCAATATCTATACACACACACACACACACACAGAGAATATGTATCTGCACATCACGTGGCTTCTCTGAGATAAATAATGTTTTATTTCATACACAGAAATCTGGGTCAAAGTCAAAGTCTGAATGAAGCAGATTCTCTGAAGAAGAGTTGTTGATGTTCAGCAGGTTTTCCGAAGAGTCTGTAAAATGTGGTGGTGATGGGATCATGAACTGGGTCTCTGAACCAGGATCACTTGTCTTTATCTAGTTTTAGGATCTGATCACGTTTCAGGTCATGTTTATGCAGAAATAGAATAATATGTAATTAGTTGACCTCAGTATGACAGAATGACTTAATGTTCAAAGACAGCGCTGCAGTTGTGTAATATTTTATGGCTGATTCTAAGATTTAGAGTCATGAAGCTTGATAAGAGTTTGCACGTAGTCTCGTGTGCTGTTGCTCCATTTCTCAAGCACACAACTGATTTACAAACACAGAGACAGTGACTTTCCAGAGGGATCAAGGCTTTCTGATACGGCAGATTACACGTTTCACCAGAGCGTTGGCTGCTTCCACTAACTACTTCTGTCAGGGATCTGACTGCTGTGTGGAGTCTGATTCGTAGAGGTTTATCAAATATCAGTGTTTGTTTTCCATAAGGAAATGTTTTATATGAATAAGACTGATCTTAGTCACACATCATCAGTGCAGTAAAAGCTCTGCTCCAGCAGGTCAGATTTCTTTCTCATTCCTGAGGTGAGAAGTTTTGACCAGTTCACCGACAACAATGGTAAAAAAAAAGACACTGAAAGAGTGAATGTTCTGTCTTAAACAACCACACAGACTCCAGTCAGGGACACAGACGGGAGATGAAGTGTCTGACGACGGACGGTACAGCAGACGGTGCCCGTTGCCATGGAACAACAGGTCTGTCGCCATGGTGACGCCAGTCATGTGAATACAGGAGGCGGAGTGCAGAGGAGAGCAGGTGGAAAGGAGCATCTGTTTCCAGATCAGCGAGTTAGCCTCATTCAGAGGATCGACCGAACACTACCTGGAGACACAGGTGTGCAGAAGAGTAGAAGGCATTTCTTTAAGATAAACCGGTGGGGTAACACGGCACGGTACGATCCTTCAATACGAAGGTTCTACCATTGTTCTATGCAAACAATAGAACAAACAACCAGGTGGCAGAACCAGATAATAATTACCAGAGTTTACAGATTCTCTCAGCCCTATGAAGAGTTTTAGCATCTTTCATATTCACTGATTGTGTTTTGTGGTCAAAATTCAATCTCATTGCTCTAATTGATGTTTCCAGGCAGAAAAAATAATGTTAACCTCACTGTGAGCTACCTGTCCAGCACCATCTCCAGACAGATAAGAACAATCTGCCCTGCAGCATTTTAAAGTCTTTTCTTATCACTGCTGCTTCCAGATGCAGGAAGCAGCAGTTTCCAGCCGAAAAATAAAACTTTGTGTTCAAAGATGTGTTTTTATCATTCTGGCTTTGTTTTTTAACCTTTAAAAAAATACAAATCATCCCAAAATATCCACAGAAAAATAAGAACGCTGCAGTTTACTGGAGTTAAATGACTCAGCTCCCAATGAGCTACTGTAATCAAACTCTTTTTTATGAGTCCACATGACCACAGATAAGGGACACAATGGTTGACTTATTTCTTTATCAGACAACATCAGTGGAACATGATAAGAAATATTATAGTTGAGATTCTTGCAGAGTCATCACCCTCGTCTCTCTGTGGGCCTGTGAACGTGCAAAACGTGCACGACCTCCATGCTGCTGCAGGAGCAGTGGCTCGACCTCATGCTCTTTCTCAACCTGTGCATTTCATCACAGGTTTCCCCATCTCTGATAGTGACAGCTCATTAATAAATCCAGCGCTGAGAGCTGCAGCTGCCTGTTAAGCACCAGCCTGCTGATAAGGGAAACCAGCACAGGCCTCCTGGATTATAATCTGCCACAGAAAAGCTGATTAGCTACGCGGCTTGTGTGAAAGCTAGTTTTAATTACACAATGACTTGGTTCACATGCTGCTTTACTATTACTATGGCTTCTTGATCTGTGAAGTCACAAAGCTGCTGTCACAGAGCAATGACAATTTAACCCTGGTATTAAGTTCAGACTTGTGCAATGATCAGAAAACATTACAACATTACATGCTGTTTGTCTAGAGCTCATTCACCGGAGAAGCTTCTTGGCAAATTCAGCCACTTCATCCACAATCAAACCGCAGCAATAAAGGAAGCAGTTTGATTCCTTCTTACTGCTGATGAGTGGAAAAGTGCAGCGATCAAAGGCTGCAACTCGAGGTGATAGTAATCCTGTAGGAAGGCCTGGTGCAGGACAACTTATAAGTTTCAATAGTCCCGAGACAACGTGCTCTCACTCTTTAATCGGAATCTCATTTGTGTCAGAATATTTCTGCAGAGTCAGCTGCTGGAGGAGGGCTCCCCTCACCCTACATGAACAAATGCATGAATGCACAAGCCAACACACAGACAAATACACTGTCTGACAGTGATACAGATGAGCAGCTCCCATGGAAACCGACCAGGAAGCTACGAGTGGCACGTGTGTGAGTCAGGGTCTTTGAGAGGATCTTACAGAGATAGTAGCTAGGGAGACACACTCAGTTAGCTGCTCCCAAACACAAACACGGCTGGATTCAGAGCTCATAATGCTCCTCAACACCACGGCATTTCACAGATTCAGTTTCCAGCTGCTGTCTGTGCCAAACATCATAGTGGTGACATTTCACAGTGATGTTTAAGTGGGTCAGAGGCAGACCAGTGCTACGGACGCCACGGTGAGGTGACCGGCACAGACTACGAGTCCATGCTTCAGTGTGAATTTATATACAGCTGTGGGTTTTATCCCTGTGAGGTGAATTCAGTTTTGAAATCCAACAGTCTCAATGATAGAAAGTCCAACGCCCAGAATAAACACTCAAAGGGCCTAAGATACAAGGGCAAGTCTCTGCTCATGAAGTTAAAGTTGATGGGGTGATTCACAATCATAAGGCGCCAGAGGTGCATTGTCTGGGGCATTAGAACCAGTGCCCCCTCCCCTCTCCTCCCAGATCGATATAAGACAGGACTTATGCGACGGAAAACAATCAGTGCCTTTACTGCACTTAAGTAACCTGGTTACTCAGTGAAATCAGGTTTTACAGGTAAGTGGGGAACATGTTTACATGCACTATAGTAACCTCATTATTGTATATCTGTGGATACATGCAGCAGATCAGTAATCAGATTTCTCCATCGCACTATGGCATCGCTCCATGTTCTAATCTCTGTTTGCATCCAGCCGCTCAACTCCACCACTGTCTTTGCAGCCTTTTGTCTTGCACGCGCACACAATATGGCACCGGAAGAAATCTAGCTGGAGAAATAAGATTTCTCTGATCCCATACCTCAAGTAGAGTAATCAGTTTCTTGGAGAAAGCTGACTGTAACTGGGTGCATGTAAACAAAGTGCACGAATAAACTTTTTGGTGCAACGTGGTTGACAAAGAGTCATTTTTAAAGCATGTCAAATGTGTGTTTTAGCCCAGCTTTCAAGGTGGTAATACAAAATTATTTCTACTGCAAACAGTGCTTTAAAACATAACGGACATTACTCCTCTAGTATCTAATTTGATAAATTAAATAATCTGTCAATAAATTATACTGAGACATGCCTGTAATCTTCCGGACACCTTGTGCAGGATGTGAGTAGCTCACGTGACGAGCAGCTTTCTATATAATGCAGTGAAAGTGAGTCCACTTCCCCCGGGCCCGAAGTTTGAAGTCCATCTCAAGTTATGATTCAGTGACTTTAACACAGACTACCGCATGTAGAGATAAGCTCTTTCCGGCGCCCCCCCCTACCTACACACACAGAAAGCAGCATTTATAGTTGGTGTGGTTTGATCAGGAACATGGCAGCAACAGCAAATCAAATCAGGTAGAGGAACACAACTGTGATAGGGACAGTGGTGCGCCTACACTAATGAGATATAAGAGTAAAGAAAGATGGCCGCAGTGTCTCCTTCTTCCTTCCTTCTTAGTTTGGTTCTGTTATGCTTTCAACCACTCACAGTAGGAGAAACTACATTACGGAAAGCCCTCAGGCACAGATTAGCATCTCCAGTCACTAATGCTGGAGAGGAGACGGGGCGGCTGGCTGCTCAGCAGACATGTAGGAAACACAGGAGGACACGGGTTTGTTTTTCTATTGACTTGGTCTTCTCGGAGTCCCACGGCAGCTAAAGGTTGAATCACACTCACAGCAGATTGTACTCAATTCTGTCATTAAATTTAGCTGTCACCAACATCTTTGGGCGTATTAGATTGATTTGATTCTCTTCTTAGGACGTGACATTTCTAGTTCTAGAGTATGGTCTGTTGGATGGTGGCAGAACATTAACACTAAGAATGAGTTTGCTGTCTACTAGACAATGGGTCACATCTGGAATATGCGTGGATCTGTCATGTGAGGGCACCTGCACAGACATAATATCAGAATGTCATCGAGCACCCTAAAGGCTGATGCTGGGACACTCACATTGACATAATGCACCAGGTTCTCCTGCTCATTGACTTTGTAGGTCTTCACACCGTACTCTCTGGCCAGTCGCAGGATGCGGTTTTGAGTTGGTCCAACGTAAGCCCCGCCCAGATCGACCCACTTTGTTTCTTTATTCTGGAAAAGAACAAACACCATTATCTCTCAGGTTAGTTTTAACTGTAACAGTCTAATCTTTACCACACTAATTCACACTGCTGCCTCAGCCTAATCAGTAAATCAGTCAAAATCAGCTCATTTCACTGTAACTTTAGCAGCTTTTATCATATGTTTTTGATCCATCTTTAATTCTCCACACATTTGTGTATCTGATCTGTGCAGTGAAGTATTAACTTTAGTAATAGTAATAACATTAGTTATTTTAATTTTGGCCAATCAGACTGCAGAATTGTCTTTGTTGTAATGGTTCAAATCCCAAACAATAGATATTCTTCACATGGTGCAGCACAGGTCTCTGCCCTGGGTCCACTACTTTTCTGTCATTACACTGTATGTTGACAGTTTGGATAATCATCCATAAAACTGCCTTTTTATTCCTTTCAGAACCACACTGAACTTCCTCAAGTTGAACTGGAACAAAACAGTTGGCAGGCAGCATGGATACATGGCACAGGCAGGAAATCTGTGTATTTTCAGTGCTTATAATTCTTTAAGGCTGCGTTCTTTACAGGTGCATATCACAAGCAAGATCCGATGTGTTTGGTTTGTGTCTTCCTCATTATGTTGACAGAAAATATAATCTGGTTAACAGTGGTGCTGGCTCCCCTGGTTTTACCTGCACAGTGAAGGTGCGACCACCAACCCGATCTCTGGCCTCCAGCACTACAGGGTTCAGCCCGCTGGCTTTCAGCAGCTTTGCTGCACACAGGCCTGCAGACAGACAGAGAAATACTGAGTTGAGCAAGAGAATATGGAGTGTGTTTAAAATGTGATCTATCGGTGAGACTTTAGGTAAGGAGCCTTCACTTTCTTCATCCCTCTGTAAATGCACACAAGGTCGGGGGAGGTTTGTCAAACTTTGCGCCACACCTGAGATTTCATCATGTCTTCATAAGGTCTTCTTGAATAACTCAAATAGATGAGATGGATGAAGGGGATTATTTTCGAAATCTGACTAGAACAATAAAGATTAAAGTAGGTCTTTGTATGTGAGCAAACCCTACCGGCTCGACAGCTTTTTCTTGCACACTGATCTCTCTTGAAAGGGATTAAATTAAGGATTGACTACCTAACGTTTGGCTTTTGAATGAACTGAGACAGTTGTGGGAAAAATGGGAGGGAGCATAACACAAACCAGCTGACCTGCTGACCACGTGAGGGGGACGAACAAGCAGAGCAAAGAGTAGAGCCCCGATTTCCCCCACATACACTACACTGTTATACCAGCTGACCAGTCTGATTCAGATTCAATACGACGTAACACAAATGCAACAAAACAACAGGATGCAACTTGTGGTGGAGCAGTGCAGGACAAAACAACCCAGAGCCACACTTTCACCAGGCTCTCACATCTGTGCAAATGTTTTCTTGGCAATCACCCTAAATTCCTTCCTACCTTTCCACCCTCATCTCCTTACTGTCTTCATCCAAAACCCACTAAGCCCTGCTGAGCTTACCATGGTTTATATTAGCCTGAGCTCAACTTCAGCCTTCCCTCCCTGGACAAACACAGCCAGCCTGCCAGACTTTGGAGCCTTATCCCTGACCAGCGGAGGCTCACAAATCTTCCCCCGTTAAATTGATGCTATTACCTGTGCTCAGCTCAAAAGGTCAGAAAACAAAGAGCATCTGTCTGCATCTCGTGTTTATGCCTACAGCAATCAATGCAAAACTAGCCTCCCGTTGATATACTGCTTTCATCAGAAAGCTTGTTTGGGTTAATTGAGGCGCAATCTTTTCTTTTTGTTCAACAAAAAAGCGCTGTATAAATATGACTAATAGATCAGTATGAAGCTATTATCACTTCAAAGGGTCCAGACAGAGCTTCCCTCTGTTATTTCCATTCCCTCCACATGAAATGAAGAAGAGGAATGAACGGCTGGAATAAAAATCAGCACAATAAGACTGGACTTCAGCAGAGAGGAGGAGGGTCAGACCCACACGGACCAAAAGAAAGAAAGAAAGATGTGAAATGCAAATATTAAAATGTCTACAGATAATAATCAAAAAGTTAAAGCATGTTCACCAGGTTGAGATGCTGCATTATACAGAAGCATGTTATTATTGTCAGGCTCCAAATCTGTGAACTTGTCCTTTAAATAATCTTAGGTTTTGATTATTCTACCCAGAGGTGTGAAGAATCTGCCTGAATGTCAGCCAGGCTTCGGTGAAAACCATGGAGAATCACTCAGGGAGCAAACACAGATCTCCTGCGCTGCACCTTAAAGACGAGCCTGATACTTATCAAACAGATGCAGCCGCCTTCCTGTCATCTGAGGCGCAGCTTGTGTGCGTTCAGAGGTGCGTTTCCCTCCTTTGTGCATATGCATTTAAGGAGGGAAACGCACAACAGAAGAGGGCAGTGCAGTGTGATAAAAGCCCTGGTGCAGGTATACTCAGTGTGACGTAGTGCTGAGGAGAGTGTGCAGAGAAGCAGAAAGAGAAACATAATTCATTATTCATTGCTAAATCAACATGAAGTTCACTGAACTGCTAATAAATCACAATCATTCCATCTTTTTCATTTCCTTATGTTTGATGATTTTTTGCTGCATTAATTTCACCAACCTCTCTGCAGCTGAAGATTATTACTTAATGAATAACAGGACACCCAGTAATGTTTCCTCAGTTGGAGGCGAGTGGCTCATGAATCTGGTGCTATAACACAGACTAATCTGTTCCTCTCCTGCCGTTGTATTTGTCCTCTCGTCTCTTTTCTTCTCTCTTTAGTTATTTCTCCTCGTCTCCTGATTCCTCTCTACTCCACCACAGCACCTTGGGGCTCTGGGTGACCTAATTATCTGGTCTCTCTGAAAAACAAAATTAAATAATATCTCTGTGTGTATTTTATTTTCAAACCACTTTTTTATGTGTTTGACCTGCAGGTACTCAACAGTCACGAGCTTCATTTGTGCAGAGCCACAGTGTAAAAGCAGTAGGTCATGTCAGGTGCGTGTGTGTTTTCTGGTGTTCGCAGAGACAGAGCAACTCAAGAAAAGGGACTTCAGTATTGTCCTTGCTCAGGTTGTTTCAGCTCTGGAGCCAGTTTTCTTCAAGACTTCTCTGTATATTTTGGCGCTTTCGTCCTTCCATCAGCTCCTTTAACACACGCTCTCCCATAAAGGCCTGATGGATGGGTTGTTACTGAAACGGTTCTCCTTCTGCCAGGTTCTCCCAAACGACTGAGTGATTGTTCAGCAGTGTCATACTTCTTCCACTGCACAATGGCTGTGCTCCTGGAACACTCAGAGCTTTAGAAATGGTTGTAAATGGTGTGGTTGCCCCGGTCTGTGTCTCAGCACAAAATGATACAGAGATACTCTACAGAGAGTTTCCTGGTCTTCATGTCTCGTATTTGTCCTGATGGCTGACAGCTACGTTTCAATTTCAAATTCAATTTACAACACAGTAAAATGTGCAGAAGGCAAAGTGGGAGTGGATACTTTCTGAAGCAACTATAAGACATTTTGCATCCCAACAGTTAACTAATACTAACCCTCACAAGACCAGTCGTATACACACACATACACAGTATACAGATGCATTTTGTTCCTGCCAAGTGGCTCCATCTTAACAATTACTGTTGTCAAGGAAACTCATCTCTTCCTCCAGCACAGAGGGCAGAGGATGAAAAGGAGTCTGTGTCTGTCTGCCTGTGTTTCTGGACTGATCCTCTGTGTTCGTCTTCCAGGCTGTCAAACACAGCACACACACGTTAATCTGTTAGTCTGAGCTACGGTCACGATTTAGAAAAGCTTTTTGGCAAAACCGAACAAACCAAAAACCGTACAGAACGTGTGCCTGCTTGTGTTTCCTGTTGTCTGATCACAAACGTGTTGCGTTTAAATGGTGTTGGAAAACTCAGACGCTTGTGTTTCGTTTCAGTGGTGGGGAAGGTGTTTGTTCTGGATCATCTGCCAACATGTTAATCCTGTTGTGTCGTATCATCTGTTCCCCACATCAGGAAATAAAACACACACTTCTCAATCAGCCACATGACAGCTGCTGTTCTGTGTTCTCCAGAGGATTGTGCACGATGCTGAGCTGCTTCACACCGTCAGCGTGTGACATTTGATTTGATCTTTGAAAAGTTTCACAAACGTGCGCGCGCGTGTGTTTCCTTCACGGGGACACAAACAGAAAAATACAATAGCAGCTGAGTGACAAGTGAGCCACTTGAACCGGGGCCCTGAAAGGATCCATATTGATCCAGAGGGGGAGACATTTACAAGACGTCCGGCAATCGCATTTTCCCCGTCTCATGTCCTCACGGCGGAGACACTGATTGGCTGTTTACCAGCAAGAAGCTGAGGAGCAATACTGACATGCAATTACATGACAGCTTGAGATTCAGACAGATGTGTAGAGAGAGAAGAGAGAAGACTAACACGAGAAACTAGCTCCCTCTGTGCGTTGTCTTGGAAGGAGAAATTAGAAATTTGAAAACGGCTTCATTCACCTAAAATAAACCAGCAAATGATCATTTTTACATTTTTTTCTAAGAGCTAAACAAACACTTATGAGCTTTTACATTAATTGTCTTTTCTCCACAACCACCAGATTAAAATGATGACATATTTAGTTTGCTGTCACCGGCAGCAGCTAATCCTCACAGTGCAGGAAAAGGAAATAATCAGTTATCAAAACTGATTCAATTTCTGATGATCAACTAATAGGAGGTGGGAGGTTGACATAGATTCATATTTAGATGTGTTGGTCGATTAGGGCCTCTGGAAAACAATAAAAAACCTAATTACCAGGGAAGAGCAAAGAAAGAAGAAGGTGGATAATGATTGTTCTAGGTTCTGTGAGGAACCAGCAGAGAGGTAATAATTATTTAACACTCAGCAGTGTGACTGTATTAAATCATTTTAATGCTGCAGTGTAACTCAGAGCAAACACCAAATGTCTCTGTGACGAGAGCCGCCTGACAAACACTGAAGAGAAAAGAAACGTAGGAACATTTTCCACAGAACACCTGCTTCACCTAAACGAACAAAGACGGACCTGAGGACTTTTCCAGTTGTGCAAACACCCAGCAGCCCCGTGTGGGGGGGGGGGGGGGGGGGGGGGGGGGGGGGGGGGGGGCGGGGGGGG
>JAUYWH010000013.1:1741914-1757673 GCA_034779795.1 Ctenopoma multispine | reverse complement strand
GGTCGAGGCAGATGGCCGCCCACCATGAGCCTGGTTCTGCTGGAGGTTTCCTCCGTTAAAGGGAGTTTTTCCTCTCCTCTGTCCTAGTGCTGCTCAGTGGGACTGTTGGGTTTTCTACATTATTCTGTATTTACTTACCTTGTGTAAGGTCTTAAACCTTTCGCTGTGAGGTGCCTTGAGATGACTTGTTGTGATTTGGCGCTATATAAAGCTGAACTGCTTTGAATAGGTGAAACAATGGAAGGGGAGGGTGTAAGTAGATGTAACTACCACAGCTCTGACAGCCCCTCCTACCCCATAAAGTTGGTGGTTAAATGTGGTCAACCTTGTGGATGTGTGAATCAGGCTTGATTATTGTGGGGATGGATGATAAAACGAAGACAGGTTATGCCTAAAGCTTCCACCTCCACTGATATGTAGGGTTATGTATTTGCATGTGCAAAGCTTCCTGCACCCCTCTCTCAAACCCCTTGTCTTCACTGTTCAAAATGTGAACATTTTCCTCAAATGAGTTGTTTTGGGATGTAAGGAAACGTGGGGTTCCACAGTCATGAATGACTCCAAATGCATGTCTACTGTGGGCGTCACTTGTGACAACTTTATCTTTGCCTGTTGACTGTCTCCTGTCAGGGCCACTCATTCGGCAGCCTGTGCAGACTAGTGAGACGACACTGTGCCACTGGACAGGACAGACTGCTGTGTAACAACTGCAAACCCCACTTGTACGTGTCCAGTCTCTGCTGAGTGAGATGCAGATCAGAATGGCTCGAGGTCAGCATTAATCAGAGATGTTTCTTGGAGAGCCAACCTGTTCAATACATGCAACACAGTTATATAGCTCCACCTTGGCCAAGTTAGGGATTAGGCGTAGCCAAGTACATGATTTATAGTGATGGTGGACTTTTTGTTAGACAGAATCAAAGCAATAGCATTAAGAACTATGTAGGGAGAGGAACAAGTGTCATGTCATTCTCTGTCTTTTCTCTTTGCCATTGCCCCATTTTCTCTAACTGGTTCCCTCGTTTTAACTACTGTTCAGACAAGAATAAAGTTGTCTGCAGCTCTAACCAGGGAAGCCACTGGACTGCAGAGGGAGAACAGTCCAATGTGAGAGTTCCAGTGTGTGGATCATATTTATTCTTCCCCTGCATGTGTGTCTGCTGCTGTTAAATCTACCTCATTCCTTTGCGTTGCTTTTACTCACCTCTGCTGGAGAATCTGTGTAACTGTACCTCACGATGCTTTGTCTTTGGGCTGTTCTCCCACTGATTCCACATTTGGAATCCACCATGTATTAAAGCCCAGTCTTTTACAAAAACATGTACATTAGATGTTCCTAAAACATTCCTAAAACTCTCTCACAGTGTTTACTGCATATTCTGTGTTTCAATGATTGCAACACAGAATATTCAGTGATTTATACGTTATTTAAAGTCCATATCTGACTGACCTCCTCTGTGCCCTAATACTCTCTTAGCAGAAGAAACATCTATACATCTACAGAGACCAGGGGCTGTTGGTTCAAATATAAAAGTTGTAGTTAGCCTTATCTATCTGGCCACTAGAGGTCGCCATTACTTTATTTTAATGTAGGTTAAAGATGGACGATCACTTCAGGGCACAAACAAATTAGTTTTCAACATGTGCAGATTTTCTTTTAAAGATCTCAGGATGGAATCAGACAACAGCAAAAATCAATTATGTTATTATAAACACATGTTCTTGGGCCACGTTTCAAACACAGCTCCAATATTATTTATGCTTATTTGTTAATGTATCAGAGAGTCCAGAATATATCTGCATCATTCTGCATGTGCAGTAAATACTGTGATACATTTGTGAATAGAAAAAAAATAAAAGAGAAAAATATTGATGAGTTTTGAAGTGGTTCTCTTGTTAAGTCTGTTCGGGAATGAAACCTTAAGTAATTATGAGGAACAAGTGGAACAAATCTAGACACAAACATTCAACCAAACGGCCTCAGTGATGTCCAATGTTCATGTCATGACATGAATCCATTTCTAGGATGTTAAGATGTATTTGATCATTGTCGGGTTGAATTTTAAAGATGATGATCATAATATTGTGTCTTCAACCAAGATGAAGTGTTGTGATGTATATGATGACTGTATAGTGTGTTTGGGATGATGGATGTTCAGCGGATCACTGACGTCCACAGGAAGCTTTAAGAACACACACCTGCTGCAGATGATGTAATGAGCTCAGCCGGAGGAAACAGATTTGTTTATGGACTTTTGTGAATAAATGAATATCCAGACGTTCCCCTGAGCGCGCTGGAATTTCTATTGTTTAATTCCAGCATCTAAAAGTTTTAGGGAAACGTCTCAGTATTTATTTTAATAAAGAGCTGAAATCATGAAGAATGATTGAGAATGAGAATCAGTGTTACTGATTTGTTATCCATGAATATTCATAAAGTCATGTAGTTGTCTTCTTACTCATTTCTTTGTCTGGGTTTTAAAGGTTCTGACTTGTTGAATGTTACATTAAAAACATGTTTTATAAGGTTACAGCCTCTTTGTTTTCAGTAACAGAGATGAATTTAAAAGCACTGTGGGGCTGAACTTGTCCTTTAAGTGTGAAATAAGTGAATCGTCATACTGGTTTATGCCTGTCAACGTCTGGCATTAATGCAAATCCAAACACAAAGCTGTGAATGTCTCTTTTTAACAAGCAGGCAGCCCACTAAAAGGCCTCTTTAAAGACTGGGATGGTTGTGATTAGGATCAAGGATGAAGACATATAAAGCCCCCATGTGCCTTCACACCTGGAAACAGACTGAGATGAAAAACTAGATTTGATGTATCTGGACCCTGCCGACATGTCAGAGCACGGGTAGCATCTCCACAGCCGTTGTCTCGGCCCCTGTGTCGTTCTGTCGCACCGGTTCCCTGCTGAATGCCCCCCTCGTAGCACAGAGAAGCAGATTAATCTCCACAGTCACAGGGAAAACGAGTTTTATTAGGTTCATGTGTGAAGCAGCCGGCCGAGCTGTCAGCTGCAGTCGGGATTGAAACATCTACAGAACGGCAGATTGTGGCGTTTCACGGTGGAGGGTAACGTTTCAGCTCTGAGCACAACAAAGACATCTGTACAGGGTGCACATGTTGCATGTGTGTCTGAAAACCATAAAGAGCCTGTGAGTCTGCGCCGAGCACTGTCACGCCTTCACACGCATCCTGCACAAGAGTTTTAATTAAGCCACACAGGAAGATTCAGATTTTATTCTCCCTCACAGTGAAGGAACGGGGTCAGCAGCATCCCTGGAGCCGTGGATGGATTACTGAACAGGCCAGCTGGGGACAAGTTTGGGGGCCCCAAGTATTTATGGAGGCCCCTGGGTTAGAAGCTCTGACGTCACTCTCAGTGTTTGTTGTTGGATATTTAATGAAAGATTTCATAGAGACACAAAACAAACCACAAGCTGACTTATATCAGCTACAAAGATGCAAAACTACTGCAGAGAAAACGACAACAAAAATACACAAACCTACAACAATAAGGCTGCAATGTTTTATCTTGATCCTTTATAGAACTTTGTGTCTGTGCCCAGAGACCCAGAGCATCTCACACGCCTCAGCAGGATTTGTATTATTTTAAGCTTTATTGCACCACATGCTGTTGGGGAACAGGCTCAGTTTGAATAAATGTTACAAGATGGTCGTGATTTCATCACACTGACCCACAACGTTTTGTCATAAAGAGTGTTGCTGGTATGAAAATCTAAAAATCTATGGAAGCAAAGAAAGGCCAGAATAATTCAAGTTTTACTTTAATGTAAGTGTCTAACTACTGCTGAATGTCTTAAGTTAGTTCTGTTATAGTAGTTTTTATTTACACTTGACCCACTCACATGCCTTACCTGGAGCCCTGCAGAACAGGCCTGTTCATTTTCCATCTGCTCCAGGCAACAAACATTTAAATCCACAGATGAACACATGAAAACCAAAGTTTAAGTTCTGGGCACCTGCTCCAGCATCTGCCGCAGTATTTCATTCATTAAAAACAGCCCGAGCATCACGTTGGCACGGTCTACATGTATGAATCGCTGCTTACTTACAGAAGTGCAGACACCTTTTTTTATATTTTTGATGTGGACAAGTCAATATTGCTGCTATCCGGGAGCTGAAGAGCAAGAAACTCTTCATTGTCAAAGAAAATGTGAGTGCTCAAAACCTAATGCTGATGCTTGATTGTTCAGTTCGGGGTCACTGTACACAGTGTTCTCAGGCTGGTAATGCAAACTGCAAACATTTATATTGTTGCTGGCATCAACAACTGCATTGAAATATATTTTACTTTGAAAATCATCAATATTTTCTTTGAACAATCTCAGAAAATGTCCAGTATATCTCATTTTAATTCCTTGAAATGGCCTTCAGGGAGTTAAACAGTTAAAAAGTCTTACTGACTGATTTCCATTTCAGATATTTCAGTGTAAAATCTGTTTTACACAGATCTGTTTTTCAGGATAAAAGGTTTTTTGTCAGGATTTATTGATGGATAAATAAAATTCATAGTTGTCAGTAATTTTAATTATAGTTGTTCCAGAATGTTCGTGGTGTAAGAAATGTGTAGTTTTACGATAGAAACTGACCACAAGCACCGACGGTCAGTGACGAATGAGTTAGTGTGAGTTTGAAGTTCTGTATTCATCGTGATGGACCACGAGGATAATCTACGCTGGCTTTACAGACATAAGCAGAACAACCACAGCACAAGTTTGACAAGAGCTTTTCCTCCAAGACAAAACATCGGACGTGTTATTAGTAACAGTACACGGCAGGCGAAAGCAACACTTATATAAATCTGGCCCAATAGAAGCTACAGTTTCAACGATGCTGGCAGGAAAATCACAAAGATCCAAATAGAATAGATTACACTGAAAGCACTGACGCTCTGTTGACAGTCTCACTACCACCCGGAGGCCGGATGAACGCTTTCTTACTTTGGCTCCTCTAAGCTCCTTCTTACGCTGTCTGCCACTTCTTTTTTATCGTCCACATGATGAGTGCTCCTGTCATCATTCGTCATGTTTTACACAGCCAGATGAAAGTCTGCAGGGAGTGTGTAAAATGTTATTGGGTGAAGAAGCACGGTGCAGCTCCTCGTTCCCGTCGAGCCTCGTCTCCGGCTGTGCTGCTTTTTAATGAAGCATGTTGTTTTGTTGTCAGAGGCATGGTGGAGGTTTTATGGAGCTGGCTGAAGGCTGCTGCAGATATTTGTAATGAGCTCTTATACCGGGGCGTGTGAGCGGGTGTGTTATGAATTACAGAGACCTGTAATGAGTGCGGTGCGTCTCCGCAGTGAGGAGGGTCTCCAGCTGGCCCCTGGGAGCAGCACTTTGGCCTTGTGTGCTGGAGTATGATTTGTATTGATTGAATGCACATAATAGAGAGGGTATAGTATGTTCTGTGTGAGTCCCAAGGCCTGCGGGTCAAGTTTAGGGCCTGTGTGAGGGTGGTATCATCGTTCCAAACTGTCACTCCCAAGAAAACTAGTATCTTGAGAGTCCTCCGGGGTGGTTTTCTGATCCAATAATCAACCAAAACTCTCAGGACAGCTTTAGATTAAGGCCCACGGCCAACAAAAATGCAGCATCTTGAGCGTCTTGAGGGTTTGGGAGGCTGCGGCTCCCTGCTCAGCTGCATTCCTCGCAGTTGCAGGCTAGGATGTATCTGTAAGTGGCCGTAATGCGCGTCCCGCCGGCGCAGCGCAGCCTCACCGCCTTCAGCTTGGAGGTGTGCGGTCGGCAGCAGGAGCAGGTGCTCTTGAAGGGCTGCTTGAGCACCGAGCTGAAGGAGATGAGGGGGTCGGAGCGGGTCGTGTGGCTGCAGTGGCCCTCGCAGCGAGCCAGCAACACCATCTGGAACACAGCATGCAGGAAAGACAAGAGTTAAGAAAGTACACATAGTCATTCACACAGGGTTTTCTTGACCTTCGGCTCTGTCAGGGATGAGAAAGGTGCCTCTGGGTACAATGAGACAGTGTTTGTCTGTTTGGGATCAGAATATCTCCCACGTCTCCCGGCCTCCGCCTCCGCCTCAGCTGCACCTGCAAACTGAGAGATAGCAACAAGGCCAGTCACACATTCCTGCACCTGCTGCAGCTCAGGGTCAGTCACACAAGGTTTACATCTGGAATTTCAGTCACAGTGGCAAATCACACACACACACACACACACACACACACACACACACACACACTCACTCACACATGCGGGCACGTACAAAGCTTCGGCCTTATTAGTGTTGTGATCATCCGGCTGGCATTCCTCTGTGGGTCACTACATTCTTGTCTCTCCTCCCTAAACAGACTCTTGTGTCATGTCCTCTGGTCAGCTGCTGTGTGTCGCCACCCAAGTACCCACTTTGACAAAAGCCTGTCTGGACACACACACGTCAGGAGTGTTGTCGCCACTTTAAGACCATTTGTCTCTGACCCAGCTGAGGATCGGGTTGTAAAACGGCGACCGCTCCTCTCCTGTGAGGCCCCCGTCCTCTCCCCCTCTCTGTCGACACCTTTCCTGCTCCTCCTTTCATTCATGATCCGTCTGAGGTTGTGAGGTGACTTGTGAGTGCTTCCAGGGATTGGATGGAGGGAAAACTTGACCCAGTTGTCACACAAAAACTCAAATCAGCTATTACTTCCAGAGATAAACTGTGGTGAACGTCCAGTCTGCAGCTAACTGTAACATCCTGAAACATGGCTGTGAGTAAAACAAACCAGCTTTAAATAAAATAGCATACAGTAGTACTAATACCCCATAAAAACACTTAATGCGGGGCAGACTCTCAGTCCCGTATCCAACTCAATAAAATCTCACATTGGAGTCTCTCACCTCGTATATGCCGACTTCTTTCAACCCCCACACCTCCAGCTTGTAATGCAGGCTGTAAATATCAAGCCAAAGCCAAGACACCTTTTTTGTCCCTTTAGAGTGATGACGTGTATGACGGAGCATGTGATGATAAGACTCAAATTAATACATGTGAGTTGTTTGGGATATAATGGTCATGGCTCCTACCAGCTTTCCTACCCCCAGAAAATGGGTTGCTAACTGTGGTGTCCCTGGTGGATGTGTAAAGTTGTGTTAATTGTCCTGGGGATGGATGAAAGGGCTGCATGGTGAACTGGAGCTGGATTCTGTCTGAGACCTCCTCTTTTGTCGCACCTGTCTCTCATACCACCTATCTTTTCTGTCCAAACTGGCACCATCATTGTCCTCAAATGAGTGATAATCGTCCTTCTGGTCGTGGGGGGGTTGGTCCTCTGGTGCTGGGCCATGCTCCTATTCAGCAGCTGCTACTGTCCACACCATGTGACATGCAGTACTACTCTAGAGAACACATTTAATGTCTGGAGAAGCTACTTCGATGAAGAGAAAAACGTCTCAACTTTCCTAACAACACAGAAGTCTGGCTGCTTTGACTCCAGATAACGTCAATCTCCAGGTGTGACAGAAGTAATTCTAGAATTAATTCTCTAAAATCTGTGCTACATTAAGATTAAACCCCACCTACAGGCGGAACAGTGTTCTCTGTGAGGAACAGACTAAACTTCATTTGTAAATCAGTAACTTCAGAATGAGTCCACTCTCCACCTGGGTACCAGGCGACGGCGCTGCACCTGCGTCGAGCCAAACAAACACCTGAACAGTGAGCAAGTCATGGTGCAGGTGGATATCGTGAGAGTCCGTGTAGACTGAGGTGCTCAACCAGGCTCCCGTCACTTCTCTGAGCAGTCTAATAGAAAGCCCAGCTCACGCTGTGAATGGCTCAGGCTGCTCCAGCAGAGCTGCAGTTTGACCACCTGCTCCGGGCACTCAGAGTCAGAATAAAAAAAAAACACCAAGGAACTGATCACTCAGACCAGAGGAACAGCTGCGCTGGTGGACAACAAAAGGAACAGGAGAAAATTGACATCACCTTTCCACAACAGCCTTCACATGTTTGGCGTGACTCAATAGATCATCAGTCTCTCTACATGAAGCGTCTCTAATACCCTTTTTCCACCAAGCTAATTTCAGGACTGGTTCGGAGTCGGTGCTTAATTCCATTTTTTGTTTTTCAACAGCCAGAGAACCGGCTCTCAGCCTGGAAAAGTGGTTCCAGAGTGGCACCAACTCTTTGCTGGTCTAGAACTGCTTTAGTCTGGGATTATCATTTTGCTGTAAAGATAAAAATCAGTGTCTCATTTATTACATTTGTTTTAACTGTTCTGTGAGTCATAGTGGCACAAAGTGAGGAGCCACACTAGTACAGAGATACAGTGAGGTTGTGCTTGAGTTTGTGTTGCCATCAGAGTGGAGACATATGAAGACATATGCAGTGACGTAACGATGCGGCTGTATAGTGGCTCTGAACCAGAACTAGCAACAGCCCAGTTGGCACCAAGTTCCTGTCTGACACTAATGAGAAAGATACAGAATGAGCACCACACCTCCACGCCACCACGTTTCTCTTTCTTCAGCTCATCTCTCTTTCTTTAGCCCGTGGTAGAGGCAGGGTAGGGCTGGCTGACAGCGAGACGTCCCCTCTAGCCAAAACTGAGTCCCAGCTGAGGTGCAAAATATGTCTGCAGTGTGGCCCATGTCCAACCCCACACACACATATACACACTGCCGGACAAACAAACTATGACTCGTCTAAAAAAAGGAGAGACGAAGATGAAGTGACGAAAAGAAAACAGCACTGAGTTGATCAAATGGAGGAGGTGTTCACGGGCAACAGGAGCAACAGTAGGGTAGAGAGAAGAGCGTGATAAATGAGTGTGGAGAACTCTGGCTTTTCTTTGTCTCTGAACAGACTGCGTCAGGTGGACTTTATTTAAACATCTTGTTACCCAAAACGAACAGGTGACGCTCACAGCACGTATCAGTGTCTTTTTCTCTCTTACCTTCGAGTTGCACTTATAAATCGGGTGTGTGATGGTCTCCACAAAGTGGTGCCTCATGCAGCGACCCGGGTCAGACTCTCCCAGGTGTGGGTGTCCATTATCGCTGGCTTTGTTGCTGTTGGCGGACTGGACCAAGCCCAGCAGGGGGAGGCACATCAGGACCAGCAGCATGCCAGAAGGGGGGCCTGCAGAGATTGAGGGTTTCATGATCAGGCCACCCTGAAACTTCAGATCCTTAGAGGATGTCCAGCCCGTCACGCTGTCTCTGTTATTCCTTCCTTCCGTCTCTGACTCGGGCTCTCACAAAGGGGGGACGTCTTTGCGTCTCTCTTGTTCTGTCTAGTACAGTGGGGGTTCAAGGTCAGCGACCTGTAGGGAGAACAGTAGTAGGACGGTCGCTTTGTCGCACCGCTCCATCCCACACTGTCTGGATTCACCGCAGCCTGGAAGAGAAAGACGAACAGGTAGACCCCAGTGGAAACAGATAAGAGAAAAGAAATATTATTGTGTGTTTAGGCAGTTTGTTTTGTCTATAAGTCACTTGTGGATCCTGGGAAACGAGATTATGACGCTGTAGGAGAGATCACACACTCCCTGCAGTGAGGCTACATCCAGACAGCTTCTCGTAGATACTTTGGCCAGTTAGTGATTAACTGTTTGACGAGTGTGTGTGGGTCTGCAACACATGTAGACACATAAGTCCTGGTGCTTTTATTACAGAGCAGAGACTTAAGCCATGCACAAACAGCCTGCAGCCAGGCCCTTAACTCTCCCCAGGAATGACTTTTCATTAAAACAAATCACTCTCCCAACAAGCCCTGTGCCAGTCCCACAGCATATTTTCACTACTATTTATGTAGTTATTTTTTCCCCACCTTCATAGATTTATTGTGCTCCTGACAGTAAGGTCCGTGTTAAGAGGAGGCTTGGTGCTGGCCGAGGCAGGTTTGCTAACAGCAACAGCAATGTGTTGTGAATTAGGGAGAGGTGTGTGGACATGTGAGTTGAGGGAGAGAGAACGTAGTGTAACAGTCGAGGTATAAGGTTCAAAACTGCTGTTAACCCAGTCTGTATATGTGCTGAAGAATTTTCATTTGGGGATTTGCATTTTGACTCAGACATTTGTCTCGAGGACTGTACTGGTACTCATTACTTAATCTGTGAAGTCTTTTCCTAAGTCAGATTAAATCAAGCTTTCTTTATGCAGCCCAATATCATGTTGTGGGTGAAGTGACACAAGTTCATCAATCTTTTTTTACCTTAACCAAGTGCTGTGTGAGTCTAAACACAACCAAAGTTAAATAACGCTGTAGTCAGACAAACTGGATGTTGTCTGGAAGTTTGGTGGTCTGGGAACATTTCGTTGATATGATCAGTATTAATTTATTTCCAACTCTCTCTATATGTAAATTAACAAAATATCCTTATTATATATAAATGTAATTTTGCACATTAGGTGATATCTTGTGAGCACTTACCAGCTGTACCAGTACCAGCTGCATTCTGCTGATTTACTTTTTTACATTTGTTAAAAAAAAAAAAGATTACATCATAATAAAGCAGAAGTTTGATTAGGTTTGTTTTAAATTAGTACTTTCTAAATACAGTCTTTATGGTAGTTTCATAAAGACTAATGAAGTTATTACAGTACCTACAGCACAGCTCAGATTTTTGTGGGTGTGTGTGTGTTTGAAGTCAGTGGCCCTCTGCCTGTAACTAAACTCTCAAGCAGCGTCTGTGTGTATTACACATTTAAAGCAGTGAGTTTTATCGAAGCTCCCATTTTAGTAGAAATCTCAGAACGCATCAAGTTCACTCAAAACCTTTATGTGCCCCCTCCACCACCTCTCAGCCTTCAACCCCAGTGATTTTCTTCCTGTGGGGAATCATCTAACCTTAACATTCCTCCTGAGAGAAATCAAAGTATCATTTGGCCTGTTAAAATAAATACGCCCTGAGATGTTTCTTTGGCCCGCTGAACATGTGCTGCAGGGTTTACATAGCAGATGGCCCAGCTCTTCTCGAAGCAGCCAGCACCCATCAGCACCTCCAGCCCTGCCAGCCGTACCTGGCCCGAGTACTACAGCGACCACTGTTATCCCCATCTTTGCTGCTCGTATCACTATCACCAGCATTAGTGAGCTTGTCTCAGCCGTTTACACACTGAGTGTAGACTTTGGGATCACTAACGCATAAAATCAACAAGACAGAATCAAGTAGACCCAACCATCCAGATAAGTCAGAATTCAGAGGTACTGAATGTGGTTTCTACCACTTATCTACATGTTAACCTTCACTTCTTCAAAGCACCAAGGCACAAATCTGACCTGCAGCATCCTGACCACTCTCTGTGTACTACTACTTCACTGAGCAGTGACGTAGCTTCAATGAAAAACAACCCCTGCGATGAAAAAACACTAACAAGTGACAGATTTTCTGCATGTTTACTTTGTGGTACACGACTTTATGCACTATGTGAGAAAATGATAAAATAATTAAAGCAGGATTTTTGCAAAGCCCAAAGCTGCTATTATCCTTTTTTTTGACAATAACAATTGCTCAAATGATTGTAATGTGAAAGGGGTTCCCCTCGGCTCTACAGAGAGTTTCAGATTCTTTATGTCATTGTTTTGTTGTGTTTTTACTGGGCACACCTTTCCCGTTTTGGTTAAATCTCGCTGCCCTCATAGCGTCATGTTTGGCCCCAGCAGGCAGCTGTTTTCATTGAACATGCCCTAAACACCCACTGTGCAGTATCTGCTCAGCACCAAACAGCAGACACACACTGGCATCCTGCATTCATATTATTATATTATGCTTACTTCTGATCTTTTAGTCAGATTCAGACTTTCTGCACTGATGGCTCAAATTCCTGCTCATCAGTTACGTGTATCCCCCTGAATTAGTTCTGATTTGACTGAAATCTGAGCCACATGCTTGCAATATCAAGAACACGTAATTTGTGCAACAGCCAAATCACACAACTCCCTTCAAAAAAAAAGTTTGGTTAAGATTTCCTTCCAGTTTGGTTTGAAATAAGCTTCTGTATAAATGTCAAACTAATTAGAAACATCTTAATTTCCCCACTTTTACCAGACGCCCATCACTAACAACAGGTGAGAGACGTTTCTGGAAGTAACAAAAGTTAATCTACTACTACTGAGGTTTGTTTCCACTTCAGATATCAATGAATGCAGCTTTAGTAACCAGGTGGTGGACACCCAACAAGTCAGTTGGTGGTTCGGAGCCGGTCATTTCCAACCAGTTACTTGCACTTTAACTCTTGGATTCTTGGTTCCAGAGTGGGCCCAACTCTTTGCAGGTCTAAAACCAAGAACCGCTAACGTCAAAGGCTTGATCAACATGATCAACTAAAGGTTTGTTGTAAAGATGAAAAGCAGTGTTTCATTTATCACATCTGTTAAATGCAGTGTGATTGATACCAGCACAGCTGATGCTAGTTGACCGCCAGGTGAGAGCTCAGGCTAACAAAGGCTAACATTAACATCTTACATTCAGCATTAATAACAATTAAAACCATTTAGTACTTACATTTCTTATTGAATGTAAGTCCACAATGATCACAACACGCCGCACAAATACACTGACCAACACTTGTAAAGAGACGCTGCTGCTGTGCAGTGGCCCTGTGGCAGGTGACAGCTTAAGAGCCGGACACTTACTGTATCTCATCAGATCAACCGAGGGAGGCTGAAAACAGAGAAATATAAATTGAGATGATACCCCATCATTTTAAAAGGTGATGATGCTGTCCCCAGTTTGACTGAAAAGTAAGAAACGGGACACACTGTGTGTAGTGATATACAGCACCTTCTTACAGAAAATATGAGAGGTATATGTTTCAGCCGTATATGAGTATCCAGTAAAAATGTTTTATGAAGCGTAAACATGCTTAATCAAACGTGACACTGCAACAGAATTTCCTTGTAAATCACGAGTAAAACATGTGTTTCTGTTAAACGGACAACAGGTCCTGGCCCCACTGCAAAGTAAAGCAAACAAAAATAATGACAGGAGTGATCCAAAGCCAAATAAACCTGATTTTCCCCCAAATGTTGTCATTTTGGTCTGCAGCCAGCTCCGTGCTCGCTGATTAACAATTAGCCGAACCAGCCAGACATTCCTACGTTTTACGTGCAGCAAAGAGATGATTTTCTATCGATTGTCATCTGCCTGTTTTACATCCTCAGGGGCAACTGTGCACTTAATGCATTGCTGTGAAAGCAGGGACATCCCTCACTACAAGGTGACTACACATCATAATTACTGTCTCTCTCTGCGCCTGGTGCTTTGTAAGCTGGTGATGTCGATACACAGCCACAAAGGCAGCTGGCTCAGACCACGGGGGCTTTTAGGATAGTATATGGATGGTATCAGAGTGAGTGAGTTCATTACTGCACTGTGAGTGTGCAGACTCTCCGGTTATCTGTGTGTGATGCCTGGCTGCCTCCCTGCCTGTCTGTACTGAGGAGCCGGTGTGGCCTTCTCTCCTTCAGCTCACTCCCACTTGTCCTGCGCTCAGATTTGCAGAGCTCCGAGCGTTCACTAACCGCAGCTGGATGCTCCTCACTCCATCCCTCCCATGTCATCCAAGTATAATGACTGGCTAACCCATGACCGCTTCGGTCTGTATCTTTCCTGGATCTACCCCATCATCCACTAAAACCGAGCTTGTCTGTCTGCTGTAATTACAAAAACACATCCTCTTTGTGTTCCACGTTAAAGTGCACCCTTCTTCCTCTTTTGGTATCCTCCCAACACTCATCTACATGCTTCCTCTTCCATCTCCTATCCTCAAAACAGATTGAGAATTTATACCGCTCCGAGGTCTGACTACAGTGAAACTGTTTGGGAGCAGTGTTGGATCAGAACTCACTTTTTGGCCGTTACTGTTTTCATTACAAAAAGCAGCTACATTGGCGGCAGAGCTCTACAAAGTCTGTGTCATTCATTCTCAATCACCCATGAAAATTCAGGTCAACTAAAGTAAGCAGCTTCACTTGACGAGTATTATAGAAGAGCTGCTGCAAGGCCAGACATTTTCCATTTGACAAGATGAGGGATTTTTGGAAGCGGCTTCATATTTAGAAAATGCATTCGGATACATTTGTACTTGAGGAGTAGTACAGAGTCTGAGAGAAGAAACCGAGTGCGCTCATGGTTAACGTTTAAGCCTGACTCCAGGATCTCTGTTCTGTCGTCTTCAAGCAGTTGCCCTAACATCAGTGGCAGCAATCTATATTCAAAGCTCAGTGGAGTGGGAAAAATGTGGTAAAACGGTAGAAAACAGAGACTTCACTGTTCATGTAGGTAAAGAGATATTCTGTTGTCACGAGAAAGGAGGGAGACTGGGTTCTGTTCTGCCTGGGGAAGAGGGGAGACGTCTAGAATTAGCCATCCCAAGCTTGCCAAGTTTGAAGTATCTCCAAAATAAGTAGTCTGGTGTGGTGGCTTCGTTGTTGAAGAGGAAGTTCTGGAGTGATTTTGTGTCTGGGACCAACAGAAGCAAGAGTAGAGTAAACTAACTCTTTGGCTCTTTGACAAGTCACACAGATCACTGGAAAGAGTTTGTTATTATGTAAATGAAAACAGCACAGTTCCTGTTCTGCAGTGCAGTATTTGTTGGTCCTTGCATTATAATTTAAATACCACAAGCTTTCATCAAGCTTAATTATTCTTTACACGTATTATAATCACATTATAAAGTAAGAGATGATGTTGTGATGTTAGTATCATAATTCACACTGCACTCAGGAAATACAGTGATAGTTACTAGTGTGTCCCTTGGTTACTGCTGTTAGCTAAAAGCTGTGTTGCACTTTTGTGTAAAGTAAAAAAGACACAACCCTCCAAACTTAATAAACTAAATGCTCTAAACTACACTTACTACACTTCAGCCCCTCCAAACATTGACCGTACAGGTCTGCTGTGCCATGATAGAGATGCTAAACTGTACCTAGACCTGTATGAGGTGACATTGCAGAGTTTACCTGCTGACTCAGCTTTTCGAGAAACAAATAGCTTTTTGCACATCGAACCCAAAGTCAAAACCATTCACCTTCCCTCTTTACCTGACCAGTGTGGAATTCCCTGTACTCAAAAACGCTGGAGGCCCAGGGCAAGCGAAATGAAGGACGGCATGCGTTACACTGTGTGTAACTACACACAGATCTCTGTAGATCTGCGTGTAGTGCTTCTTAAAAGACGTATCCTATGTCACAGAGCAAATGAAATTCCACTTCATTTCTGCAGATACAGCTTTAGCTGCTTCGCCAGGGGCCAGATCACTTAAGGAGGGCCCGAGTATCAGCAGAAAGATCCAGACTGGGTTAAGACTACGTGGGGAGCCAAACCACAGAACCACAAACAATCCCTCCTCACATCCCACAGCCCCCCGGGTCCCAAGCTTTAGGACTTTGGGAGTTATGACACGGTGATTCCAAGCTTAGGGAGAACAGATATTTGTGACGTCTCTCTTAGAGGCTACGGTGGGAAACATGTCTGTAAACACGCACAACACAGACACACACACTGACAGACAGACACACACTAACAGACAGACACACACGCACAACACAGACACACACACACACACACACACACACACACACTAACAGACACACACACTGACAGACAGACACACACACTGACAGACAGACACACACACACACACACTAACAGACACACACACAGACAGACAGACAGACACACACTAACAGACAGACACACACGCACAACACAGACACACACACACACACACACACACACACACTAACAGACACACACACTGACAGACAGACACACACACTGACAGACAGA
>JAUYWH010000013.1:1729268-1741814 GCA_034779795.1 Ctenopoma multispine | reverse complement strand
ACACACACACTAACAGACACACACACACTTACAGACACACACACACACACTAACAGACACACACACACTAACAGACACACACACACTAACAGACACACACACACTTACAGACACACACACACACACTAACAGACACACACACACTAACAGACACACACACACTAACAGACACACACACACTTACAGACACACACACACACACTAACAGACACACACACACTAACAGACACACACACACTAACAGACACACACACACTTACAGACACACACACACACACTAACAGACACACACACACTAACAGACAGACACACAATAACAGACACACACACACTAACAGACACACACACTAACAGACACACACACACTAACAGACAGACACACACTAAGAGACAGACACACAATAACAGACACACAAACCAGTGAGTGAATTCAGCAACTCAACTTAAATAGTTAATTATAATTTTGATGCAGTTGTTTTTCTACTATACTTTTAGAAATATTACTAAAGTACTTTTACTTCCACCACTACATACTGTAGTAATCAGCAGATTAAGAAGTGAACATAATCATGTTTGACATTATGATGTACTGTGCATTAATACACACTGACAGGTCTCTGGTATATTGAGCTTCTACCTTTAAGTATATTTCACTGATAGTACTTCTGTACTTTTACTTTTACTTTTTTTGCTGAATTTCTATTGTGCTGTTTTATACTTTAACTGACAGAATCAAAGACAGTGAACAACATAAGTGAAATAAACAGTGGTAGCACTTAACACTAATATATAAATAATAAATTAATTAACATGATATTAATCAACATTTTTGTGATTAATCACAGTAATTTAGTCGTTCTGGTCGTCAGATGTAAGGTTGTGCTTGCACAGTTTATTGAATAACTTTAGGTTTAGACAGAACAAGCAGTTTGGACACTTTAACTTGGGCTCTGGACACGAGATGAACATTTCTGGGTCATTTCTGGGTCATTTCTAAACCAAAAAACCAAAACATTTGTAAAATGACACAGATTCATTCAAAATGAAAACGGCCCCAGTGGCGTCTCCTCATAAAGATGAAACTACACCGGCACTCTGAAGCAAAGCTCAGAAGATCTGAGGTGTGAAAAAAAAGTCATAATGAAGATTTTTGTTCAAGAGGTAAAAGTGAAACAGTGACATTATCACAAAATCTGTTGGGAAAAGTGACACCATGACGCCTCCCAACTCTTCTGGCCGTATGTTGTGTACAACAGAATTTCTCAGTCCACATTACCAGATTTTGTTCTGAGCAGTGGGGTGCATGTATAAATATCCCCTGCCCACCTCACTTATGGGTTTTTGTTCTCACAGATTCAAACCTGCACACACACAGTGTACAGTACATGCAGTACAGAGAGGCTGTGTGGTGCTGCAATAGCTCTGAACATTACTGGGGAGTGATGGGACATGGATAAGGTTGAGGAGCAAGATCTTCACATGGATCCCAGGACAGCCAGCAGCTGAGGACACAGTCGTCCATGGATGTGGCCGTGTCCACTGCAGCAACGGGCAGCTTGGTTATAAAGCCCCCGCTGCCCTGCACAGAAAACAGGTGCATCACAGGATGCCAAAGGAGAAATGAAATCAGGGAGAAATGAACGGCAGAGGGGGGGAGCGTATTTTTCTCACCCACCTCTATCCTCTCTCCTTCGTTCCAGCTACATCATCACACTCCTTTCTGATTTGCTCCCCTGCTGCACCGTGCCCAGAGTTTACGTCATGTTTTTCTATTACCCCCCCTTCTGCTCCACCTCATCTCCCTCCATTGTTTCACCAGCTTTTAATAAACTAAAGGGCAGATTCCTGACTGGAGGGAGGTGGGGGGTACAGACCCACAGACCTGTCCTCCAGCCACACACACACACACACACACACACACAGTTTGGCATGCAGCGTGCCAAGCTCTTCCACTGTCTGCTGACGCCAGCTCCCGAAACACACACACAAACTTACTCTTCCTCCCTCTCTCACTAACTCACTCTCTCTTACCAGCCCCACGCGCCAACCTCCTAAAAGCTAAGCTCCTCACTAAATATATCCCCCCCAGTAAAGATAAGACAAACAGTGTGGATTTGAGAGCAGTGCTGAGCCAATGACAGGCAGCCATGTGAGCCGGAGCTAAGCTTGTGTTAGCTTTTCAATTTAGGCTTCTCAGAAACGCTGGAGACAGAGATGGAGAGAAAAGGGCAGATATGTATGAATACTCTCAGATCTCTGTTCTCTCTGGCTGCTGTTCAGTTTACCACAGAACAGGAGCTGCTCAGATGACGGTGTTAAAGTTGCTGTGATAAAAACAGAACCTGTAATTGTGCTGGGTCAACACATACACGCACCTCAAATCCTGAATCCACCTCCTCTGTTCTGTCCATCCTCATCAGAGGGAAAGAAAGAACACAGGAACGTAGCAAGCTGCCGGCTAAAAGCAATGCATGAAACTAGATCAAGCCTCCATTCAGCTCAAAGCCTAAGGTGTTCTTGAAAATACGGAGTAAAAGAGTCGTAGGCGTGTTTGTTTTATCACACTGGACAAGGTTTCTGTGAGCAGCAGAGATCTGTCACATGCTTGTCTGTCAGGGCGCCGTTAAGCATCTTCTCCATGGCCCGCGGTCCGTGCGGTGCATCCATTTGTCACAAGCAAATTCCTGCAGTGATGAGACACTGTGAGCTGCCTATCGGAGCTTCAACGCTGCACAAATAAACACACTCACAATGGGCCCCTGCACGTGTGTGCGCGTTTGCATGCATGTGTGAGAATATGAAACACGAGAGCTCCGACACAAAACCAACTGTGCACGAATCTGCCAGAGCATTGCTGGCTCTCCGCACCTGGCCGAATGTGCAACGTTTCAAACACACCTCCCACTCCTCTTCCTCGCCTCTCTCTTTGTCCAAACAGCTCAAAGGTGATGTTCAGTTTGAGGTGGACACGGAGAAAAAGCACAGGCGTCTTCTCGCCGTACAAACTGTTTCTCATCTGGTGTCACCAGAAGAGGAGAGGGATGTCTGGAGGGATGTTTGTATCACAGTCTCTCTTTTTTCCTCTTGAATTAGGCTCTCTGTCACTCTCACCTCCTCCGGTCCTCTTTGTCTCCCTCTCTCACACATCTCAGTTTCATTCTGTTTCTGCTATTTACTGAGTCCTCCTCTGGCACGGCCTATCCTCTGACGGGTTCACTGCTCTGCCTCTCTGTCTGATGTTCTTCCTCCTACAGGGACTGTTTCCTCTTCCCCCAGTCATTTTTAGTCATTTCATTTTTCATTTAAACACCTTCTTCCTCCCTCTTTCTCACACGCACACCTCTCCTTCTCAGTTATATGGGAATGGAAGCTTATCTCCTCCTCCCTACCTACCGCAGAGTCTATTATGTCTGTCATCATCTTCTCACATAAGCCAGCAGCCTCAGGGTCCAGCGGAACAGGCCAAGTCAATCATGAACTTATAGACATAAACGCATGCACCTGTAAAACATATCCATACGTATCCAAAGTTATTCACACCACGATTAACCTCGCACCCCAGCACGCACACAAACACTCTCCCAACAAGCTCTGCGAGTTCCACTATCCTTCCAGCTTTGCTGTCAGTGCCTGATTAGCAAATCCACCAGCGCCAACACAAACATGTTTCCTCCGATTACACATCATGTCACACTGCGTCCTAATCACAACCACTTGCAGTCTTTGGACTCACGCGGAGCAGAAAATACCTGCAATAAAAGAGGAATGCGCACCTGAGCCTAGGGATGTTCGTGAGCACAAGTTTAACTCTGTGTGAGTGAGAACATGTTTCATGCATGTGCAGCTCGCATGAATGTAAAACGAACGTGCAGCACATCATCTCCCGCTTGTAAAGATTACAGCATCTATTACAGCCTGTCAAAGGGTAACTCCGTGTTTTTATACAACACATCCTCAATGTATTTCATTTCAAAAAGGACACGATCGCTGTGTGGCTGTGAGTGATCCTAAGGTTGCTTCTCTTACCTTCAGCACCTGGCAGCAGATCCTGAGAGCAACACTGGATTTGTTGTTTAACTATTGTTTCCCAGCCAGCTCCTCTCTCCTCCTGTTTCTACCTCTCTCACACACACTGATTGTCTGAACGCTATTCTCTCCTCCCTCTGTCTCACTGTCTCTGTCACCTCCTCTCTCTCTCTCTCTCTCTCTCCTCTGTCCCACAGTCCCACTCTCTCTCACTTTGTGTTGAACAGGGAAATCACCAGAAGGAGGGAGCAGCCTGGATGGTCTGCCTGTGAGGACGCTCATCACATGTGGATCGTGACACAGCAATCGTATATCATACGCCCTTTCTCTCTCTCTCTCTTTCTCTGTGTCTCTCACACATACACACCAGCTGACGCACCGACACGCTCCGCAGCAGCAAATGGGAATTCCAGCCCCCGGACGGCTCTGCTCGCCCCATCAGGAGAGAGAGTTGACCAAAAGCTGCAGCCAGTTTTACGAGGTCAGGGTTATAAAACTGTTAGCAGATTTAGTTTATTCAAAAACAACTGGCCCCCGTGGCCCCTCTCTTCACACATTTTCTCCCACCCTAACAGGAGGGGTGGGGTGTGCAGGTGGGATGGGTGAGGGGGAGGACGTGGAGAAAAGAAGTCACACATGCACCCAGTTAAGTAACTCACCTTAGCAAATTGCTCTTGTTTGGAATCTCATTGTTGTAGGTAGTTTGGCCTGTGACTCTCCTGCACGTCCTCCACCTGCAGGCAACGTTAAAATGATATATCACACAAAGCATGTTCAGCTTCACTCAACATGAAAGTTCTGCAAATGTTTGAAATGTTTCAAACTCTGTAAATGAATTTAAATTTTAAAAAGCACTTCATTAATCACAGCTTTTTTAAAATACACAGGACCCAGTAGGTCAGATGCAGGTCTGAGTCATCTGGTGGATATTTCATTTTGGAATATTTGCCTTCATCTGTAAACAATTACATGAACGGTGCAGTGCCTGTGTGTTTGGAAATGATGAAAACAACAGCAATGGAGCCCAGAAAAGAGGAGGTATAAACTGTAACGACCTCATCCATCATTCTCACATGGCTCGACCTGAAGACATAGAAGGGACAAACTGTTATGAAATGAGAACTAATAATGAGGGAGGCATCGGTGTTACCCTGAGACGAGGGCACTCAGAGCTTCTCTGAGGCTTTGCACACAACCACATTATCATGATACGCTGCATCAGTCGTTCTGCTTCTCGCTCTTCTCTGGACTGTTTGCAGTTTTGGTGGTTTACTAAATTATTTAAGTTACAAAAGTGACAATGAGCAGAAGTACAATCCTCTAACGATGACAAAACCAAGTCACATCCCTTAATGTCTAAATGCTGACTCTTTCTACATGTTTCATACATGTTGAGGGGCACAGCTGATTATACTGATTATTAAATAAGAAAAGCATTGTCACAATGCAGGAATAACAATACGTACCAAAATAGGTGAAACAGAAAAACAGCATATGTTTAGATACTCATTGTATCTCACACACACACACACACACACACACACACACACACACACACACACACACACACACACACACACACACACACACACGCTTTGGTATGCAGAGGAAATATTCTCGGGGGAAATAAGGGGAACAAGTTGAACCACACTAAGTAGGGCTTAGTGGGTCAAAAGTTTAAGAAGCACAATTACCTGAAAGACCTCGGCTGACCCCCAAATTTCTCACCTTCTGTTCCCTCACACATGCACACACACACACACACACGTTCGACAGAGGCGATTTACAGCCGGCAGCAGGAGAGGGTGAAAACTTATCCAGCACCAACAGGCTCCTAGCGAGAAAGAGAGCGAGAGACCCACGTAAGCACAGTTTGTATTTTGATTACACTTTCAGGCATTGTAAATGATCCCTGCTGTGAGCGGGTGTCAAATTAAATGGCCATAACTCACCTGGACAGTATGTGACCGCCTCTGCTCGGCCTGCTCAGCTTGTGTCCATGTGAGAGGTGGTGACAGGGAGTAAATGGCTTCAGATAATGTATCACAATATCACATTAAGAAAATGTTCAGTGAAGCCAAATGTGAATCCCATATGCGGAGAAAAGAGGGTGGGGTGAGAGGCAGAGAACGGAGGAAGAGCCAGACGATGGAAGATATATTGAGCAAAAGGAGGGGACACGCTGAGATGACATATCACTGAAAAAGCAGCTTTCTGACAAGCTACAGAAACACTGAGCGGTGATATTAACGGATAGTAACGCTGCCCCTTTGTGACAGCTGACGACAGGTAACTTGTGTTTTGGGATGTTAAACTCTCTCCTCCAGCGTTTAACCAAATTTTCCTCACGGTCCATCTTAGTGATGCGTCACTGCCCACTTAGCATGTTGGACTTTACCCTGTGGCTGTTCACACTAGTGATTAGGCTGCAGGTCGGGTTGCGCCCTCGTTACACCAGCGTATAAGTCAATGACTACTGAGAGTGCAATGTTGTCCCGGTCCTGCTCACGTCCCACCTTGGCTGTAGGCACTCCGACATGCTATGTGACTGGACCTGACAGGGGTCACCTTCTCATCAGAATGGGATTAGCAGGGCAGGGTCACATCACAGCTCAATCTCACCTGAGCCACCAGCCACTGGCCTATAGGCACAGTGCCACACCACAAAGTTTCTCTTTATCCTGTTCCACAAGAATGTGGGATGATACACTAGTAAAACTCTGATCCCCTACTCAAAGTATCTCTGACAGTTTCCTTCAGTGCAGAAAAGCCTATTTCAAGTAACATCGTGTATTATCTGTGAGAATCACAAAGCTGTGGGCTTGAACGGGCGTATTCAGTCTTCATTTAGAAGATTGATTTCCAGCCTCATTTTCAGCTACAGGGAAAAAGCTCTGATAGATTTATGTGGACCGGTTTGCAACACAAAAACAGGCATGTTTGCCTCAAAAATGGTTTCCGCTGGGAGCCAAGAGCCCATCAAAAAGAGTCCCGTAGTGCAATTTACAGCCGGTGTAGAATAACTTTGTCTCTTCTTGACCAGGTGAAATAAAATCACAACAGCCGCCAAAGACAACTGATGCTCACGCTGTGATGAGTGTACCAGGTCTGGTTTTGGAGGACAAGGTAATGTCTAGTACAGGAAAAAACCCCGGTATCAAAGAGGCGATGAGGACAGAGTGAGCTCAGACCACAGTGTAGATAATGATCTTAACACCCGTTTTCACACTAACTGACAGTCATGTGCATGATATTGCATAAAGAATGAGAACAGCAGCCGGGGTGGGGGGGTTCATGGAGAACGAGACGGGGACAAAAGAGAGAAAGTGAAGAACTCTTAGACAGGGATAGAAGGAGATACAGAACAATGAGGGAGCAGCTAAGTGGTTCCCCATGTGTACCTGGGGCAACTGCTGACCCTGTAAAGCGGGGTCTAAGCCTCGCCCTCCCTCCCTCCCTCCACCCCCCTCTCTCTGTGCCAATGCCCACAGTCACTGAGGAATGACTGGAATGAGGGGAAGACAGAAATGATAGAAGTGCCGTTACAGAGAGCCTGGAGTCTGCCCAGACGGAGAACACTTAGTGCACTGCTCCATCTTTTCTACAGCTCTCCTGGGACTGTGACGGGCTCCAGCTCTAACTGACTAGTGTCTCAGGAGCCAGCGGGTAAAGTTTTGCCAAAGTTGTTTACTTTCAGGTTGTCATTATGTCAACAGTAGATAACTACACACAGTACAGAAGAAATGTTTTCTGATGCTGTTGGTCAGAAATATTTAGAGTTGTCCTATTATTACACTAAAATCAGTCTAGAAACACAGTTTCCACCCGGTTGCCCCCCACCTCTAAACCAGTCCCACCCCAGCTGTTCAGTTCCTAAAGCTGTAATTGGACAATAAAATCTCGAATATGCCCATAAGACAGAGAAGGTCAGTTACTATAAAAACCTTCTTGTGTAACATCTTATGTTCTTAGCTGTATTCAAACCTTCAGACGTTTTTGGACTGGTTTTAGTTTTGTATGTGTGTGTGTGTGTTTCATGTTGAATCTTGACCAGGTCTCTCTTGAATATCAGGTTGCTAACTTTAACTAAATGTACCTGGTCAAATCTATTAAAAAATAATGTTTTAAATAAAATTTAGCTGCTGTTGAACTTTCACAAACATGTACAACAACCTTCACTTCCCAGGGAGTCAATCAGGCGGATTGACTCCCTGGGAAGTGAAGGTTGTTGTACATACTGCCTGCCTGTGGTCCGGCTTTAAGGATATCAGTCCATTGGTCAGTTCACCACTTTAGTCCAGACTGAAATTCCTCAACAACTGTGAGTCAGATTGGACACAACTGAACAAAACTTTAAACAGACAGATTTGTGGTTCCCATGAAGCTCGCTGATTTTAATGATCCCCTGACTTTTGTTGTAGAGGCACCAGGACGTTCACTGCCATAAACTTTTATACAGACAAACACTGTTTGTTTATCCTGATGACTACGGTGAATATTTTGGTTTATGTTCTTTATGTTTAGTGCTAACTGTCTGATGTTAACACGCAAATCTAACACGATGAACACAGTAAACAGCTGCCAAACACTGTGCAGCCTCACAGATCTGCTAGCCTGGCTGTGAACCTTTACTCTTGTTACATAAACATTTTTTCTATTTGAATAAAGTAACTAAATAAAAATGAGACATACGCCATGGTATCAATTACTGGGAGCTTATTCAGACTGAATTGTAGGGCCAAACACTGCTGCTTAGGTGGGAGAGTTCTGAGAAAAACAATATCTGAACACAGGTGCTCTGTGGTGTGTGTGTGTGTGTGTGTGTGTGTGTGTGTGTGTGTGTGTGTGTGTGTGTGTGTGTGTGTGTGTGTGTGTGTGTGCTTCCAGGCTGAGGATTTGTTGTCATGAGAAAAGAGGCACGGAGCCATTAAACAGAAACATTTGTCTTCTTGTCCTCAGCTATCTGTTTAGACTTCATAGATCAGCCATGACGCCATCAGACTTGCATTTAGCCCATCACACGTGCACACACTAACAAACACACATGCGCACACTTGCATGTGAACAAACGGTTCAACCCCAGAGAGGTTCTGACTTTCTTGTACATCATTTTTTTACAGCGTAATGGACCTAAGCAGAACTGCAGTAAAAGTAGAATGAGCACAAAAAAGAGAGGCAGCCTCCATGTTCTGCTTCTGCTGGGTAGAGACAGGGAGACCATAGAGAGCTACAGGGAGGTTGTGGTAGACAGGGGTCAGCATGGACACTCTGACCAGTCTGCAGCTACACAGCCCCCACACGCAGCAAGCTGAGATGCACTGTATGTTTTGACACCTGCCCATCATGAGCAGCATAAAATTTTCCCCCTGCTGTCGGTGCGTGGCGTTCACAGAGCGTATGAAAACCGATACGCCGTTTGTTTAATCCTAAAGGATGTTCTGTAGGTCGTTTGTTGTCACCAGGTTTCAAAGACCAATGATGTGGATGCACTTCATTCAGTTTGCTGTTGCTGTGCCACAGAGCGTGACAGGGCAGAAAATGGGATGTGTGGGTGCAAAGAGAGGCTCAAAGGAGGATAAGGAGGGGAAGACGAGGAGGGGAGGGGGTTGTGGAAGTTCCTCCCTCGCTGTCCTCAGTCTCTCACTGACTGAAAATGACTAAGTATGCACTCAGGATGCTCCCTGCCACCACCGACTAGCAGTGACTGGGTGAATATTTTAGTATGTGTGAAAGCAGACGGGGAGGACCTGATAATGCCTGGAGTGATGTCATGCACTGTTTCTGTGCTCAGTGTGAAGGGGGATGAGGCAGGAGGGATGTGTGTTGGTTACATAGAAGGGATTGCATGGCTGATTACCTAATGTTTGACTTATCCCCTTACTAGAATTTGCAACACAGGCTCTGGTTACAGTGGCGCCTCAACCTGAACAACCTGTACCTTTTTATAGTCGAACATCGCCTCGCAGACAGCCAAACACACAATGAGGGGGCAGTTCCTCGTAAATCAGCCCTCTGATGAGTTCACTCTGCTAACATAATACTCTTTGTTAATATAACAACATAATAAAGGAGTAATAATACATTTTGTTACTGTGAGATTAGGCTGGTGAGAAGAACATGAGGTATTTGTGGCATGAATATTCTCTCTGTTTATTTGGATTATTTACAACCCATTCACTGTATATCTGTGGCTTTGACAAACGAACAGCGAACATATAGCACACATCATTCATTCCAAGAGCAATTTTCCCCCTTATCAACTTAGCGCAGTGCCCAAGGATACAGTGTAATATCCTGTAATCATAATGTGTGGGCGTGCACGCTGGCCAGAGCTGAGTATGGTTCTGCCTTAACGCCTCGTGTCGTGTCCCAGCGGGATTCACACCAACACATATAAACACAAGCACATCGAAAAGCATCCGTGTTCCCCATCAATTCTCCAGCTAACTGGATTGTGTTATTCATTTAAAGAAACACACATCCTACCCCCAGATAGTTTTACACATCTCCGTGATGACATACAATGAAGACAGAGACACTGGTTAGCCGATGTGCCATCTTCTTTAATTTGGGTTCTTTAGCGTGTGAATGTGTTTGTAAGGTAAAACTCCCTCTGTGCCTCTATGTTGCAGTAGTTGGTTCACTGCTGTTGGAGGTAAAGCTGAATACGTCCCCCAGAAGAGCAGAGTAGTTGACGTTTTTCACTGCAGCCATGTCGGCGTCAAACCTCGCGTTCACATCAAACTGGAGAAACACAACAGAGTGTCACACAAGTGACTACACAACCCCGACAGCACTGAAATACTTTGTAATACGTTTTGCCAAGAAGTGATTATTTTAGTTCGTATAGTCGTTCTCTCCTTTTAATATTTTAACATTGTTATTGTTCCTCTGTGGTAGACGCCTCCTTTATTGTTTCTTCGCCTGTCTTTATGTGCTTTTTACAACTACAAAAAGCATCTTAAATTTTAAATGTGTACCAAATATGCTACACACATAACGCTGCCTTGTTTAAAGTTTTAAAACTGAGGGCTGTCTTTAGTCTCCATTAGTGTAATAAAACCTCACACACAGACAACAAAATAACTTTAAAAGGCCAGATGTAATTTAGCTATTTCTCTAAAGTATGCTCTTTTGAACTGGTTCCAAGATTGTTAAATATAATGAACCCAAAGAAAGAAAGAACAGAGTAAATGTAATAAGGAAATTGGCAGAATAAAACAGCAGAAAGGCACTAACGAAGAAGCCAGTCAATCTTGCTTAAACTTTTTTGAGTTTTACCTTGAAACTTTTCAAGGAGGGCAGAGTAGTTGAGCAGAGACTGAGATACTAGCTTGGGTTTAGAAACCTGTGAGGCAAAGAGCAGCTGGAAACGGTGAAAGAGGAAAATGAGGAATTGAGTAAGTCACACACACTTACATACAGACCGGTCTCTTTCTGTACATGCATGTCTCTGGACAGCGATACTGCGTCTCTCCTACTCACCTGTTTCTGCTTAGATTTGACTGTGTACTAAAATCAGTAATAACTAGGAAAGATACACAGACAGACGACAATACAAGAGCTACTTCCCTCCTTTGACCACCTCTCTGTATGCTCTCTGCTTCTTGCTAGCTGTCTACTCATGCTTGTGCATTTGACCTTTCCTTCCAACTCACTTGATTCTGCTTTTGGCTCACGTATCCACTGAGTCATCACAGACGGGGGTAAAATGTAAATTGATTCTGAATCTATGCACACATTGTGAAGTCACTAACTCTGCATTTCTGACTCACTCTCATCTAAAATGTTCTGAAATCTCTCATTTTGTACTGTGTGTTGTTCTGGTCCTCATACCTTTAAGGTGTCTCCAGGCAGAACAGGGGGTGCAGGGTTCTCTACCCAGTTAATTCCTGCTAGGAAAGCGTGGTACTCAATGTCATCCCCATCTGCAAACCTACAGCAGACACACATCAGATTAGAAACAGGTACATACAGTTTGGAACCCTCTGACGACAGCTCCCACTTGATTTATATAAAACTGTTTCGCACGATTTCCAGTGCTGACTTTTTTAAGGGTATTCAATCACATGTGGGTTCACAGATATTTCAACAATGCCAAGAAAAATCTCTGGGCAGAGAAGTGAGCTATATGTTACAATTAGTGAAAATGAATCATGTTTCTGAAAAGTGGAGAAAATCCGAACTGTGTGGCGAATAGTGGGGGCTTACTTGCTGAGCAGACCTCCAAGCAGGTCCTCAGGCAGTGGAAGCTGGAAAGACTTACAGATGGTTCTTGCCTCTTTGGTGGAGAGACGGCCAGTTCTAGAGACACGCACAAAAGCAGATACACATTTTTCCAACATAAGAAAAAACACCAAGGAGCCCACATTGTAAAACTAGAGTGTTTGGCCCCAGCTCACGATACTTACCTATTTTAAGTGGGTTATTCAAACAAAGCTCAAATCAATTCAATTCAATTCAATTCAACTTTATTTATATAGCGCCAATTCACAACACAGGTCATCTCAGGGCACTTTA
>JAUYWH010000013.1:1717614-1729168 GCA_034779795.1 Ctenopoma multispine | reverse complement strand
CCTTCTTTTTCAGAGGGGCAACAGTATCAAGTATGTTGTGCAGGGAAGCTGCAGCATTATCAACAATATAATCAACTACATCAAATGTCAAATCACATCAAATCAAATACACAGGCTCTTCATAGGCTACAATTAATTCACCATATTGTTATAACTTCTTAACAACCACTGAACAGGATCCGCTCATTAGTCAGTACTTACATGCGGAACGCATAAGATGAAGGAAACTGCCCTCAGCTACCTCTCCATAACAGTATATGACTTATAGAAAAATGTCCCAAACTGAATTTGTATGCAGACAATTTGTGTGTGAGACAGAGGATTCTTGTCCTCTAAGAACACATTTGTATTCTCACGGTAATGCCTGACAGTCCAGAGGCCCATTCTCGTCATGCCGTCTTCATTACAGGGATGCTGATGAGCAAACTGACTGAGAGTGCCAACACAGCCATAAAAAACAGACAAGTCAGCTTGACCTCGTGGCACTGGTAAGCCTACAGCTACACATGGATGTGTGGTTGCATGAAGTATGTATGTATCAAATGTGATTTTACATTTAAAAATAGGAAGAAAGACATGAGGAAGACCAAGTGTGTGTGTGTTCTCTGCCCTGCACAGCTACATGCCATACAGGTTTCAGGGTCCATCTGGTTCCAATGATCCACTCTCACGCTGCTGGAACTAATCGTTGCTTGAAGATATGGGGCCACTGGCTGCTCGATTGATGTCTTGTTGTGACGCTCTGCTTGTGTGTGTTCTTGTGTGCGACCAACATATCTGCCCGTGTGCGTATGCGTGAGTGGTAGGGATGTCGCCTACTTGTGCTGGTCGTGATAGCTGAAGGCTCTGGCCAGGTCAGGGAATTCTTCAAAATGTTTCTTTCTGAGGAGGTCCTGGGCCGCAGCCAGCATCAGGCCCACGTCTGCCTCAGGGCCTTCCCGCATTGAGAATTGTCGGCCCAAGACCAGAATCTCATGCTCTGACAGACCACAGTCCAGGCCCAGCAGCAGGCCCCTGTGGTAGATACATACATATGTGTACATATGAAGAAAATGTGACAAATAACACAATAAGAATATAACACACTTTTGTAATATGCTTTGAATTGAGCAGTTACTACTTGATGTTGTATCTTATTCTTATCATGTGTCAGAAGACATGAATTTAAGTTTTGCTTTAAGTTACGGTGGACAGATTGAAATATACTTGTTTTGCTGTGCTACTGAATTACCTGAATGACTCATAGGGGATGAAACCGGTGTTGTTGGGGTCACTTAGGGTCAGAAACGTCCTGATCTCACTCTGTTTCTCCTCTGGAATGGAACGCAGTTTGCTGAGGACGATACCCACGTCGGAACTGGGGAACTTTAGACAGACAAACATGCACTAGTGAGACAAGTGTTAGGTGACACAAAAGAAAAAAGACGGCAGTGGTAAACCATGCTAAACCTGGAACAGACTTTGTTAACGTAAAGCTTTAATATAAAACCATGAATAATCATGGTTAAACATTCCTCCTTCAGTTCTCTCCCTACCTCCTCAGCATGTTGCTCCATGTAGTTGAGGGTGTATTCATCAGCATCCAGAAGCTGGAAGTCCTTACTGTTGAGGCAGAGGGTAGCTCCCACGTACAGATCCTGAGCTGTAAAGTATTCGGACAGCTCGCTCTTAAACAGCTCCTGCCCTGGCTTCCTCACACGGCCACGCTCCAGAAACTTACCACCGATCACACCTGGTGCACAACGTGTGAGAGCAAAGAATGAAAATGAATTCATTCAGTCTTCATTTTACATTTGAACTCTGGTTGAAACTTATAATTTTTTTTGGTTTGTTGAAACTATAAAAAAATAACTCGGTCCTTGGTCCACATTTTTGTAGCAGCATTTATTTTTAAATCATGCTGTTGATATGTTTTAACTTTTAAATCTAATCTGAATCTAAGCTGAATTCTACTCATATTGTTCTGTTTTACATCATTACAAATAGTTGGCTATCATTCTGGAGCCATGCTGAACAGTCCCTGACCCCATGACATGTTTTTCATCTTGCACTATAAAAAAACTGTCAAATGTTGATTTACATTGATGGGAATGTCTCCATCCCTGAAAAAGTGGGTCTATGAGCTAAACATCATCTGCTTCGTCTATTTTCAAAAGACTCTGGAAATGACAGCTGCATCTGACAAACCTAATGCTTACCACGAGGGTCAGAGATTTGTATCTCGTGTCCTAGGAGCGGTTCTGGTGCAGACATGGTCCAAACGTTTTGTTGTCTTTACCTGAGTTCCTCTGTGGGCGTTCAAACACACTGATGGAGTCATCACAGAGGTAAAACGAGATGATGAACAGCCTCTCGCTGTCAACAGGATCGCTGGTCACCATCTTAGCACGGAAATTCAGCACATTGCTGTTTAGGCCACATCTGGAGGGACACACACACTAGTGTTGGGGGTCTACTACTAACACACAGATGAAAATACTTCAGTGTATAATCTGATTGTGACTATAACTCATCCAACCTGTCTTTCTCCATAAATTTGTAGAAATCTTTCTGTGGGGGCTTGGGCAGCAGGCCCTGGCAGGAACTTAGCGAGTCCTCCTCTGATCCAAAGCCATTGTAGGGGGGCACTAGGTTCAGGGGCTTAGGGGCTTCGGGAGCTTTGTACTGAACTGGGGTGAAGTCCTCTGAGAGGAAAAGGGAGAAGGAAAACACAAAACACTTAAGAGAAGAAAGAAACCCAGGAGGAGAGCTGAAATGATCAGAGGACAGACGGTAATCCATCCACACGGCAGCACAACCTCCTGGGTCTGACTGTAACCCGGAGCTGACCTCTGGCTGCTCCATCACAGTATCCTGTCACCAAGAGGCTCCGCCTGGTTCACTGCTGTGACTAATGCAGCAAGCCCCAAAACCTGCACAGGGTGGCAGACGCATCCAGCACCAGCTTCAGTTTCTCCTGCTGGCGAGCAGTGTTTAACTGAAGAGGCATGGAGAAATACCAGTGCTGGAGGGTCAGAGTATCTTATGTCAGGTGGACAGCGTTGCTGAACCCTGGTTTTGCTTCTACTGTAATATCCACAGACCAACAGAAGAACTACCAGAACCATGACGCAGACCGTTTTTTAAAGAATAAAATAATTATTTTATATATATTCGACATTTTTATGAAACTAACAACACTGAACAGATGTATCACATGCCTCTAGTCTCAAAAATCAGTGTTGTAGGTAATAGCCATGCTGGCACTTGCTCTTACTGCCCCCAAGTGTTAGATGAATGCAATGCAGGCACAAGTAAGAGGCGGCTGCAGAGCAAATCCATATACATTTATGACTAGGCAACATCTCAAGGTTAAATTAAAAGAATGGTTTGAATGAATGTAAATATTGTTCTGTTCATTTTGTTACATGAATAATTTAGGCTACAACATTTTAATCATTTGTGTTTTAAAGCCGCCTGACCAACGACACATGTTTAGTGATATGGAAATAAAAAACACAGTATTACCTATGCCGTATTTGGAACAATAGTACTCTTTGGTGAAGTCATCACAGTCAGTGATGATCACTCTCCTGCCCCACACGTTCACCTCCCCACCTACAGTCAGATCATAGTCTTTATAAAAGTCCTCAGGAACAGCTCCTGTCTGCAAGAGAAAGAGAGGCGAGGGAAAGACCTGAGATTTTACTCTTTTTACTCATTTTAAATATATATCATCCTCCACTCTGATCAGATTTCAGTAACTGATGATTCACTCTCATTCAGCCACAACAGCATTAGTGAAGCACTGATGCTCCAGTCAGGGCTCCAGTTCATCCCTAAGTCAGTTTCTTTCACATCAAATTCAGAAAAGCCTTTCTTCATGGATTTGTGCACAGCAGAAAAGGGCCGGTATGCTGTAGCATTAAGATTAACATGAACTCAACTGGAACTGGAACTATATAGTTCACCTTAATTGGCAAAGGGTGTCTCTGTGCTTTTGTCCATAAAATAAAGTTTGTTTTAGGCTTTAGGTCAGTACTGTAACCTCTGGCTTACACCACAGTCTTCCTCTCTTTATTAATTCCTAAAATAATGTTACACTTATTTTCACATCAGTGTTTGTAGCGTGAGCACAGCTGAGACAGAACATACTTTGAGGCTGTCCAATATGTAGCGTTTTCCTTTACTTGGAGAGGCAAACACATTGAGCACTGTGCGGTCCGTGATCTCCCCAGGCTGCTTTATGTGGGTTGCTGTATGCTGCAGAAAAACATAAATAAAACAAGATATTCACACAAGTGAGAACAATTCTGCATGCAGACACAGATGTATACACCTAGAGTGAGAGGTGGGGAGACTGAAAATGGTTAGAGAGAACAAGAACAGAATAAAAAGGCAGAATAAGAACTGAGGGTGTGGTGATTTCCCATTGGGTGGTGGATTCTGGTCGACCTTTAGGGTTGACATTTAATAAAGGCATCAGAACAAACCGAATTGCTGAACTGAAAACACACACATGATTGAGGCCTGGCTGTCTTTCAAGATGAATTAGAGCTCAGTCAGTAACTGGAGGAGGAAGCCAAAATGCTCGAGGGAGACTGGATGTTACAGCAGTCCTGTCAGACTGAATGAGTTCTTGGTGAGGGGAGGGATGGTGGTAGAGAGATGAAAAGATCTCATCCAACCAGAAAGAGAAGCACTGCATGCTTCTGGAAAAGCTATCTATGTATAAATGTAAAACATGCTATTGGACAAAACATTTTAAGCACTGACAAGCTGTGAAACACATTCTGCTGTATCATGTACTCTCTAAAAGTCCTATACCACTTACATGGAGAATTCATCAAATTGTCTGACTCTGACATAAATGTTCCTACCCGTGATTTCTCATCCTTACTCTCATTTCCTCTCAATATTCATCATTTCTTCCCACGGTCAGGTGACTCTGACACACTTTTCGGACAGCTCCTACGGCGGGGCCTCACCTTGGGCAGCTTGCTGCGCCGTAGAAATTTCGGAATGGTATCTCTCCCAGAGTTTGGGGAGATCACCTCCCGAATCTCTATGGTGTCGTCAGCCAGGAAGTAGTGCAGTGTGAGCTCACGCAGGTCCCCGAACACGCTCTCCGTGTCGTCCCAGACGCAGTAGAAGCGCAGGACTTTGCGGTCGTGCTCCAGGAACTGCTTCAGTGTGTCGTGCCTTTCGTACGGCCGAAGCGGCTTCATACTTTTCTCAGCCTGGATCGGGGACCACGTGAAACAAAGGAAATCAATACACGTGCATATGAGAATTTCCATTTCTGTTAAGGCAATTATTTTCTTCAAGAGTACGTATTTACCACTGGGAATCAGTATCATGCCATCGTTTCCTTAAAGTTTTTAGATCTTTGTAGACTAAAGAGTTTCTAAACTAACATATTATTGTTATTATTTCACAGACTAAATTACTGATCAGTTATTTGAAAATTAAAAACAATACAGTGACTCACAGTGAAAATATGTGTTATTAATTTCCAGTCCACATATTCACTAATTATTAGAATTAGAATGGCATTTAGTTTTTTGTTTGTTTTGTTATTTAGATGCTTACTTGGTTATATGTAATACTTGATTCTGCCATTTTATTTTTATAAGAATGCCTAAAGAAACATTTTATTTAAAAAAATGGTCTGACCTCCTCCCTGAGATTACTGTACGGGTCATCTGGTACAGGAATGGGGTCATTTAGTCGCACACCAAGTTTAGAAAGAAAGTTCCTTGTGAAAGAGTCACAGTTGGTCACAGTGAACGTGCGGGAGTACAGCACCATCTGTTGGTTGAGGTTGAAATGGAAAATGTTGTAGAAGTCATCATTAGGGGTAGGCAGTGGGATCCGGTGGCGATGAATAAATGTTCCTACACAAAGAACAATTACACAGCAATGATCAGTTCTCTCAGTGAATTCTACTCACTGTTTAATTTGGCTGACAGACCATTTTGTAGTTAGAATCTTGAATGTAGAAACATCTTTTCAATTGAACTACATGGGAAAGAAATCCCCTGTGATATCACAGAGACATCATCTTTTTCACCTTGCGGGATACCGCTGTTCTTGAACTCAGGTTCCACCACCTGTATGGTGTCATCTTCCAGGTAAAAGTAGATTTTACACTTCCTGATTCTGTGCGTCTCATCCCGTGCCTCAGGCACAGCTTCCTGAAAGTATGCTTCAAAACACAAAGCCTGGAGGGACAAAGTGGCGTTTTGAGAATGAGATTAATCAAGTGATGACTTTTTGTTCCATGGTGTAAATTTAGCTCAATATTGTCTTTTCTTGAGACGACATAACAATGATATCCAAAAATAATTAACACTAGGATAAGTGTACTACGTTACATGTATGTTATATATATATGTATGTACCATTATGGACAGAAATGTGTTTGTAACTGGTGGGTTTAAAACAGTCACCTGCTTGTCAAAGGCTACCCATGATGGTAAACGACTGCCTTGTCCTTTGGGGTAGATTGTGTACTTTGGTTTAATCTTCTGGTCAACTAAAAGCTCTCCTCCGATCCCTGGCTTCTCAGAACCGACCAGCATGGGAATGCCATTGGAATAGTCAAAATGTTGGGATTTGTGGAATCTCTCCTTCCCCAGCTGCAGATGAAGAAAGCATATCTAAAACATACAGTAATATGAGGTGTCTTTCATATACAATTATTACATTAACTGACTTTATATCTCCTAGTACACAGGGATCTGAGTCTCTCCTAAGTCACAGCACATCAAACCTAGTAGTGATGTCCTGTGGCAAGATTTTAGAAAAGTGTAAAAAAAAAGATTGTACTTTGGATTCAAATATATCTGAATATACAGTATGTATGTTAGAAAAGTGTACTTTTTCGTAGATTAAGTATCTTTGTGAACAAATAGAATTGTATTTTTTAAATGCCCAAATAAACGTAAATGCAAAACACAAAGTAAAAATAAATAGTATTAATATAAAGTTCCTATCGGAATGTAACATTAGCTTTATTAAGCTAGCTTAACTTTTACGCAGAGCCTGAGCTAAGATAAGCTAAACTCAAGACATGTACGTCAGATATACAAAATGTAGTAATCTTACGTATTTATTGGATGAATTCCCGGGTAGAAATGGTAAAGCCATGACGGTAATATTTAACTAAAACCGGTCAGTCTTCTGTTCACAAAACTCATCGAGCTGTTTGTTACTGGTTACCATGGAAGCGGTTGTTTAGGGGACGTCGCCTGGCAACCAATGAATTAGCATATCTGCGCAAAGATTACCTTAATTTAACAAAATAACTATAAAAATGTCTGATAAACATTGAGTTTCATTACTAGTACAGCCTATTTTTGTATTTTAAACGATATATGGTTTAACTATAGATTAAAGACACGTCGCAAAATGATTAATTAAAAACGCCGACTCCATTTACAAAAGAAATATGCAAAGGTCAAAAACATAAAGACACACTTGAACCATTGCACATAAAGCATCAGAAAATAACTGAGTTTTTTAATTTATTTTTATTTCTTCATCAAACTTAACACAACTGAGAAACCACAGCTTTAATTGCCTAAAGCATCCATTTAGTGCTAAACTAAATATACAAAAAGAGATGCGGGGGAAGCTGACATACCAAACATAACACATCTAAAAAGACATAACAATGCCATGTCTATTAGCACATAATAATGTTCAGATTTCAATCCTGAAGATGACGCATTATGATGTCTGACATTGAAAAATACATGTAACACTGGCTAGATAGAATGCTATGGTCACCACCTGCCATGTGAGTTTAATTGAAATAACAGAACAAAATCTTTCCTTCTGGCACAATGTCAGTTTGGTAAAAAATAAATAAATAAAAAATGCATTCTGAAAATCTTTTGATTGTCTGATGATTTTTTTTTTAAATAATTTAGCATGATATGTATCCTTATTTAGCCCAGACAGTGAGAGTATTTTAAGAGGGCCATGTAGTCCAAACCACAAAATACCACATCCATATCAACAGTGCTCATCCCCAGGAGGTACAGTATCGAAGTAGATAAAAGTATGGTGCAGCTTATGTTCAAACATAAAGTTTGATGCTAGTGTGAAGTGGTCTGCTTGCTGTCAAACCACATATAAACCACCCAGCAATTATTTGTTCTTAGTTTATTTTCCCCATAGTTGGTTGGGACATCAGAAATACATCATTTGGCAGAACCTAAGATGCAAGACCAAGCAGGAATCCTCCAACGAAGCCACCTGTGACGACAATGTTTTTCTTCACAAACTCTGTGGACTGAAAAAGACAGAAAACATGTTTCAGTCTGTAGAGTAGTTACAAGGTTTTTTTTTTAACTACCCATTAGGAAAACTACAAAAAATACAGAGTGCTGTAAGCAAGTGTTTGCAGAGTCCTGCAGTTGACAGTTTCTTCTAATATACAGTATAAACATCAAGTAAAATTTAAAGTATTTATTTGTAGTGTGCTAAATAAAAATCACCTCTTAGACTAGCATTCCTCAAATTATTCTGTCACTTAATCAGTTTGAAGCTGAACAGAGCCTTTTACAGTTTCTAATGAGGTTATAAACATGTTAGAAGTTTTTTAAGATTCATTTAAATATTTTTGCCTTTTAATAGCAACAATATTGATACAGACAGGAAACGTGGGAAAAGTGCATGCAATAATGCTTAAAAATCAATTGTGTAGTCAGCATCTTAACCAAAGGGTCACCAGAATGTCTCATTGTCAAGATATGTTATTTTTATAAAAAAAATGCTAATGAGACAAATAACAAAGTTCCCATGGCCTATAAAAAAACAACAACACATATTTTACCTTCTCAAAAAGTGTGTTCAGTTCTGGGCCTGCTTGATCAGTGCTTTTCTTTAACTGCTTCTTTGCTTTGTTAACATCCTTCTCTACTCTCTTCCAGTCCACTTGGATGTAGCCACTATTGTTAGCGATCTGGAGAAAGCATCAGGCAAATAAATGGATATCAGATTCAACAGGGTGCCTCTTTTAAGCTCTGCTGAAAGGCCTAACCTTTATGCGTTTATGCCTAGTAATGCAAGAATACCTGCAACAGCAGGAGACCTCCCCCTACAGCCGTAGCAGCAACTTTTCCAACCTTCTGGAACAGATATCCTGCACACCTGAAAAGAATGCGACACAGAGTGTGAAGGTCAATCTAATATAAATATTTACCTCAACTGCCACTGCAAGAAATGCATGACAGTGAAAAGCTAAGATACTTAACTGCAAAACTACAAAATAGAAGAGCAGAGAGCATGGGGTTTATTTCTATAACGGATGGCAAAGAGATATTTAAAATTCGCTGAAGCATCAGCAACATCCTGACAGTCCTCTCCATTCAAAGAGTAGGAATCATGGGTCAGTTGAGAAACACAAGGACAACATTCAGTGTACTTCAATGAAATGTTAAAGTTGCTCTCAGTCAACAAAAAACAAAGAAAGCTAATCTAAAAAATACAAAATATATTATACAGTGAACACAAGTTGTATGCAGTGTAATGCGATAACATGGAGGATGAAGTCAGTAGGAAAATAAATAAGATGAGACACAGACAAGCAGCCACATCACATGGGTCAGGTGTGATGTAACAGCTACCAATTATTGCACTAGACTAATTGTGAGACACTCCAATTGTGTTTGTTATACAAGTTATATGATATTTGCCCAAAGAAAACTAAGTACGGGAGATATTTACCATCCACTCGCTCCTCCTATGGCTATCTGTGTAGCTACGGAGTATTTCTCAGCTATGGGGCCGGAGTTTTTTCCGAAAAGGCGGTTCCACCATCGCTGACGTTTGGCATATTCCGTCAGGTCTACGACCTTGTCGATAATCTCCTCTTCCAGTTCTGTACATTCATGGAAAAACACACACAATCAACATAACGACGCAGACACTACGAGACAGTACCCGGCATGAGCGATAATGCTACCAAATCAGGCTAATCTGTAGAAGCAGCTAATACTTGTTTGTTTCAACAAATTTAAATTGCATTTGCATGGAGTTAATAATAAAGTGTATCCGTTTAGACACGTTACGTGGATTTCAACATGACATATATCTCTAACGATGAATTAACTGGTCGCCACATCCGTGTTTTACTATGTTAAAGTTCTTAGTTAAAAGTTAGCATCAGAGACAAGTTAAGCTAAGTGACGTTTGAAAAGTTAGCTGCACTGTTAAACGCTACGTCTGAACAGATTTCTCCAGAAGGAAGTTAGAGTTTTAAAGACACTCCAGATATAAACTGACCAGCATGTCCTGTTTGTAAGCCATGTTCGGAAAATTCCCTGTGTACCTGTTAAGATAGAGGTGTAATTAGGTTACAGGCCTGCTTACCCTTGCCGCGGTTCGCCATTTTGGACTCGGCTCTGTCCTCATCTGCCTCCACGTCCGGCGTCATTAGCATAACAATGACGGTCAAAGCGAAAGACACAGGTGAAAGTGAAAGACAGAAAGACTCCGACTGTCTTTATCCACACACCACAACAACAACTACGATAACTGTTACTGTTAGAGAGATACGGTTGTTCAGTCAGAACCCAGAATACGATGTTGACTCGATTCCTCAGTTTGAAAAACAACATTGACAGAAAGAGGGAAAAAACCAAACATAAACAAGTTAATCTAATTTATTCTCTTTAGTGTAAAACTGTGTAGTAACAGAACGACAGATAACAGCACGGCTAACTACACTGTCCTTCATAAACTAGTAAATGCCTGCTCCACACCTCCACACTACTACATAGCTTTATGTACTACTTAATATAACTTGTACGAGACATTATGGTTTCAGTGTTGGACTTAAAAATGGAAACACTGTGCAAGCTCAGTTATAATTATTTATTAAAGGTTATGAGGTTATGGGTTATTTGCAGTAGACTCATATTTTGCAAGAATGCGGTGAAAATGATTAAAGCACAGTTGTAGACTAACAGTTTAGGCTTTTAACTAATGCTCTTTTCCCATGTGAGTAATGCAGTGGCCACTGTCAAAATAATAAACGTTGCCTTTAAAATAATAGCAAGAATTTTACTCTGAAACTGTCTTTCACATATGCCTAGAGTCAGGTACATAGGGGGACTGTATGCTGTCCAAGCTGCAGAGTTATAAGTCTGTAGAGATTTTTCTCTTAACAGAGAGCTATATCATACAGGACTATTATATTTTCTGTCCTGTGGGGGTCTGCTGCAATTTTGTTTGGTGGTGTAACTTCTATAGTTGCTGACAACTGAACAAAACAGTCATGAACAGAGTTGTTGGCAGATTTGCAGTCAGTCAATCATCAACAGCGTGTCGTTGTGTGTATATAATATAATAATAATGTGTATTATTAGAAAATGTACTTTGGGTAAAAACCACACATGCATTATTCAAGGCTTTTCTTAGTTTGTGGAACATATGGCCAAATATACTATATATAAGACTACTGTATATAAGAACACATTATGAAGTCAGATATCTATCTATCTATCTATCTATCTATCTATCTATCTATCTATCTATCTATCTATCTATCTATCTATCTATC
>JAUYWH010000013.1:1689670-1717217 GCA_034779795.1 Ctenopoma multispine | reverse complement strand
TCTATCTATCTATCTATCTATCTATCTATCTATCTATCTATCTATCTATCTATCTATCTATCTATCTATCTATCATTCCTGCAATGTTGCGACTAGTATCCTCTTCAGCCTCCGCTATGGACAAATGACGGTTATTGTGACCAATACGGTGCCTTAAATTCTGTTACGTAATCATAATATAACGCAACAACCCAATCACGGGACTCGGGGTGGGCCATAGGAGTCCAGTTCATGTGTGCGTACGCGGAGACGGTCACGTGGCTGCCGCCGCCCGCCGCTGATTGGCCAGTGTGAGCGGAGGGCGTGCCGACGGTGGCGGCGTGCGTTTGCCTATGTGACACAATTACAACAACTTTGAGCCGATGGTTGGGGAAGTTTGCGATATTATGAAATAACACTCACTCCTAAATCCCAACATTACATCAACTTCATGCACCAATTGCCACAGGAGTACACGCTGTGTTTTGATGTACAATGAGGAGTGTGGAAGGTAACTTGAAGGGATCATTTCCTTGAGGATTTGGCAAGAATTACGCTACGCCCCGTTTTAGTCCTGGGATAAGGTGTGCAGCACTTTCATTGTTGTGTCATTTTGCTGGAGTTGCTCGGTCCCGTTCATCTTCCCAGTTTTTTCCTCCATGAAATCGTGCGGAGTGTCGCTCACCGCCGCTGCCTCTGCTGCTGCCCAGAGTCTCGGCGTTGCTGGTAATGACGAGGAGAAAATGGCGTCGGGAAAAGCGACTGAAATCGAAGAGGACTTTCCGAAGCTAACAGGGCAAGAGAAAGAGAGCTTGGCCGGAATTGACAGGTTAGATTACCCGTCTGTGTGAACAGCCTCGCCTGCTCCTTTTTTTCCTGCAATGTGTGTGTTTCTTCGCGCAGTTTTGAAACAAACAAATATGAATGCCCCCCCTTGAAGTAACACGGTACCGCCTGTGTGTTGTGTGTCCTCTACTTGCAGTTCACTGTTTGGATTTCATAGGCTTCAAGAAGATGGCGCCAGAACGAAGGCCTTGCTGTTAAAGGTATGCCACAGAATATGATCACAGTCTCCTCTGCCCGTTATCTCCTCTGATTAGTGCGTGTCCCACCTGAAATAAGTGGTACAGACCTCACACCGCCACTCCGGCTATGTGAGCTAGCTGCGACACACACAAGCCCCGATTTTCTCCAACTTTAAAGCGGAGCCAGTGACTGTTAAAGCACCTTTTAAATGTGGACGTGATTAGTGCACAATACAACCAAAAAACTGAGCAGCATTTCCACTGTGAAGCACGTCATTAAAGCGTGCACTTCTGCACTGTTAGGCCTAGCTGTGCGGGGCGCTATCAATCTCCACCCTCCTAAAATCGGTGGTGTCATGGAGGTGTTGGGAGAATAGGTACCGTGCTACCTGAGAGCACTGTTGAATCGTGTTTTCCACCGTGTGTGGCTAAAACACGTTCATGCTACAGCTGCTGGCGCTTCGCTTGTGACATGTACGGTGCAGCCCGGGCAGCAGATGTGAACTGGAGGGCTCAGCGTGAGGATACCGACTGTAACACCACTGTGCACAAGTGCGACACGTTTTCCCGAGCGTTTGCAGAAGACGAGAGACATTAGGCTGCACGAAATGTTAGTTTTACCCCCCGCTCAACCATCCGTCCCGTTCCCGGTAGCGGCGGCTGGCGTTTGGGCTGTGCGTCAGCTCAGGGAGTTAGCGTGTAGCGGCTAGCTGTGCAGCTAGTTTCCATCCCTCCTTTGCTCTGCACATTATAACTCCTACGACAACTCTCAGTTGACATTATCAAAAGAGAGACACACACAGAGTGGTAGTTAAGGGCTGCAATAATAGTGGTTGCTTGCTCAAGATGGCGGGGAGGGGAAAAATACCTAGCAAACTAGCATCAGTGGCTAGGCTAACCACTATTCGCTTAAAAGACATGACTGGTTCAGTGTTTATAACACAGATGATTGATTAAGGCGGAAGAGAGAAGCGCCCACTTAAGTCTACTGTGCTTTTGTGTCTATGCAGCCAGTGTTACACCATTACACAGCCTGTGATGGATCTGTGTCTTCAACATGTGGCTTCTGGGTTTCTTGTTGTAGGGTTAGCTGGGAACATTGTTTTGTTAGGGTGTTCTTCCACATGAGGCCCAGCCATGCACTCAGCCAGTGCCGGCTTTTATTGCTACCTTTCATAGTCCGGTGTGTTACCTACAGGCTGTGAAGGACAGCCATGCAGAACAATTCACATCAGAACTGGGGTTGCTGTGGCCCAGTTGGTAGAGCACTTATCCGCCACCCCCAGGAAGTGAGTGGTGGTTGCATTCCCAGTTCTCTCTGGCAGCTGTTGAAGTGTCTATGAGCAAGCCGTGTAGATAGGCTTGGATAAAATAGTTTACTTAGAGACTAAATGTAGGTGTAAATTGTCCATTTGTGAGTTGTGTCTGTGGGACCTTTCTTGCACAACGCCACATTAAAATGTTTTTGTATTTAGTCGACATTGATACCAAGTTCCCCTTACATCCTTTCTCTGGACTCTACCATGCTAAAACGTGGGGGAAGGGAGAGTACTGGTTCAGCATGAGGTACTGTTTGAACTGACACAGAGCTCAACATTAAGAGGAATAATTCAGTTTGGTGCTGTCCTAATATAGTTGTCATTACTGGTAAATGTGTGTTTTCAGTCTTGTCAGTTTGAAATGTATTGATCAGGGATATGTATATAATCTTCTATTACATATGTGCATATATTAAATTACTGCATAAATTGTGCTGCGTCCTTTGATTATTTAGAAAATGTTTTGTAGCGCACTTAAGTGACACTGGTGATTTATTAGGTTAGGAAATAATATCCCCACTATTTACTTTTGAGGCTGGTCCAATAAGGGTTGTGATTTTTTTCTTCTGCACGTAGACATTTGAATGTCTCTCAGAGCCACATAGTTGATCAAACAAAAAGGTACGTTGGTTGTATAGTTGCAGATATGTGCTGCAAATTAGTGCTAGCATTGTTCAACCTGTGTTCTGTTTTAACGGTTTGTGCTAGAGCATCTTTAGATTCAGATACAAGAAACGTTCTGTATTGTCTGCTTCTGCGACACACATGTCCAGTTCTTGCATGAGCGTCGCTGACTGATTAAAAAGCAGAGCTGCACAACCTTGGTGTAAAATAAGTTCTGTTCAGCACAACATTATTATGTTTTGATTAATTCAGATAAATTTCATCCAATGTAGCTGCTTTGTTGCATGAATGCACACACACACACACACGCTCATGCTGTAGGCACTAATCACTGAGAAATGATTCAGTGGCTGCAGTGTGGGCTATCAGATGTAATTTGTTTAGCCGTTGTTTAAATACTGACTGACGAGGACCATATTTGGGTGTACAGCTGGTACTATGCAAAACAGCCTTGGAAGGCTTGTAAAACACATCATCTTGGGATTATATCTGTCAGCTGTGTCTAATCGTATTGTCTATTTAACCTGAAGCATTAAAGTCAAGTTGTAATCATGTAATAGGAATATATTGTGGTTATTTATTTGTTTACCTGTGTAGCACCATTCTGACTCTACACTGCCATTGTTCTTTCACTCAGGCTGTTAGCTGCTATGAGGCCCTCATCCTGAAAACAGAGGGAAAAGTGGACCCTGACATTTTCTGTCAGCTGGGACACTTCAACCTCCTACTGGAGGATTATCAAAAAGGTGACAGTCTCAGTGTGTGCATTGTCCTGTTTCTCATGAGTAGTCATTTATTGTGCACTGTCATTGCTTTGATGTTCTGTGCTCATCATTGCGAGTAGACCCACGTATGGTCACATTGCAGCTGAACTGAATATGTTGAGCCTTTAACATTGTCACTAACTGTTCATCGTCCTCTTATGTCTCACAGTGTTTTATTCTTTTCTCCTTTTCCTCAGCATTATCTGCATACCAGAGGTACTTCAGTTTACAGTCGGACTACTGGAAGGTGAGTTTGTATAACGCAACACAAGGAGAAACCTCTGATATCGGTAGCATTTCCAGAGGCACTGCTTGCTGGGAAGTTCCTTCCAACCATGTAAACTGTCATTTGTGTAGTCTGCTGGTAGGTCTACATGGTCCCCATTTTAACACAAACTACTGAAACTGTTAGGGAGTGTTACTAAAACAACACTTACCCAAAAAGTCTCAGTTTTATCTGTAAATAAACAAAAATCTATTAAATAGTGAAGGTAACGGTCCACACACCAGGTATTTATCTGTGTAGTTCTCTAATAGCTGCAATGTCTTGCTTTATTTCTCTTAAGCAAGTGAAATGTTTACTGATTGATATAGATAATTATCAATATACACAATACAATTAATGAGTAATGAAATATTTTAAACATGCTTATGAGACATCGAAGCTACAATCTGCAGTTTGTCTTATAGTACACTGAATAGGAATGACATGATCTATGTGTGGATGGTTTTTTTGAATACAGTATAAAGACTCTGATCTGCTTCTTACATGTAACTACAGCAAATGCTTGAGTATCTCATATGAGTGAAAACAGTGGAGTTGAAGAGTGGAGCTTCTCAGATAATCAGTCTTTGGCTGAGTACAGAGATCAGCTGCAGAGACAGAACAGCTTAACCAAGAAGTTATTCACAGACTTAATATTCTTTAGTGACGGCTTGAGCTTAAGAAAAATGGAGATGTATGCTAATACAAATCAGCCTATTTCAGCCCCAAGAGTGAACCACTTGTGGATTTAACAGTTTGTTTGACAGTTGGCTGTGGCTCTGTGGTTAAAGCTAAATGGGAATATAGCAGGGATTTCCTTTTTGTTACTGTTAAATAATCCTGTTCCAGACAGCTCAGTGGTGCAGTGGTTAGCACAGTAAAGAGGTGCTGTCAGGCAAAGTTCTGTGTGGAGCTTGTGTGTTCTTCTCATTCGTGAGTGGGTTCCTCCCTTAGTGCCCCTGCCACCAGCCCAGTTTTAGCTGGGACAGGCTCCAGCCCTGCTCCAGCCCTAAAGATAAGAGGGTATAGCTAGTGGATTGATGGAAAATCCAGTCCCACAATGAGGTGGTGACTATCCAGCAAACATACAAACACAGCAAATGACACTTTATACTAACAGATTTGGTTACATGTCACTTTCTCACACATTTTTTACTGGTGACCTTCTTTCATCTAATGAAATCAAATGTTGCTGGAAAGCATGTCATGTCTGATTTCCTGGTTTTATTTGTTTATTTGGTTCAGTGTCAGAGTTTTTGTGTCGCCTTGGTACCAGTTCTTGTGACATACATAGTATAGAATAAAATAAAAAAGTTGGATCCCCATCATCCCATAGCCGTAGATTACTCAGAGGCCTTGTTGAATACGTTTCCCGCCTTGTTAATGGTATTCGATGCACAGTATATTCATTATTCTTATATGAAAAAAGTTTGATACAGATCAAGTTTTTGCTGATTGGTTTCTGTGTGAAGGAGGAGACCTGGGTTGATGCTTCACTCTTTTGAATATCCATTAAACAGAGGTGTTGAGGCTTCAGCTGTGATCAGACCTGACAGCCCTGGGCTCCCCAGCAAAGTGAGGGTGTGAGGTCATGTCCTTCATGCTAGAGGATGGTGTGAGGCAGACCTCTCTTCAGCAGCAAATGGTGTGGGTTTGCAGGTTTACATTGGCCAAGGTTAGGCTGGTGTGGTTGAATGAATAGGGCTCTAACAGGGAACATGTGTTGACATCATAGAAGTGCATTGATCTGTGCTGTAAGTGAGTCAGACTCATTGGCTTAATCTCATGTGCATGGTGTTATGTTCAGCAACAATTTTCCCAGTGGGATCAGTAAAGCATGTGATCATCTTCGTCGTTATTGTTACCAGACGTTCACTCTGGCGAGGCTGTAGGTCTGTAGGTGTGTGGGTCGAGCATCTTTGATTGCACACAGTGCTGTGACTGGACAGTTGTGTGTCTGATCTATCTGCCTTCTCCTGACACACCAGCAATGTCAGCAGTTTGTTTTTAAAAGTTCTTTTTTTTTTTTTTTGGTCATGGTTGCTCACATTACAGAAAGGGTTAAACACAGGATCAGGAAACGAGACCACGCAATCAGCTTTTCCACTGTTTTGTTCAAAATGCATCAGTGTCCGGTAGAAACAGCTTCTGATTGGTTATTATGTCTATAACTCTTAATTGTTGTGAAGATATTATTGACATGACATGAACATATTTAGTGTAAAATGCCTCCAAAGACGTTTTAGCTCTTTAACTACATGTAAACAGTAATTATTGCTTATCATGCAGATGATTTACTATGTTGTTTTAATGTCTTTTCCCTGCAGAACGCTGCCTTTTTATACGGCCTCGGCATGGTTTACTTCCATTACAACGCATTTCAGTGGTAAGTCTTCATTCTTACTGAGGATTCATCTTAATGGTTTGGAAACATGGTGGTTAAACAAAGCTGTACTCATTGCTTAGTATATTTTTGTATGTATGGATACCTTACTATTGATAGTATTCAAACATATGGAGCTGCTTTTAAACACTGTAAAGCTACAGTTTTCAGCTCAGGCTAGCGGTAGCATGCAGCTTGAAATCAGTCCACTCTGCTGCCCAGTCTTCTCTTTCTCTGCTACTCTCTGCACAACCCTTCAGGTATTAGTTAGTATTGGATTAATATAAATAAGAAAATGCACAATTTGCTGATCAATCAAAAATGGTTGAATTTCTCTGATTCCCTTCTGTAGTTTTTAGGTGAGTCTTGCTCTTCTAACCAATCAGGCCCAAAGTGAAGGCTGTTCGTACATTGTGAACATGCTTCTAGTGTAGTCCTCTTGCCCAAAAGACTCTTAGCTGCTAGATAAAGCTGCTGTCGCTGCACTTTTTGTGCTGTTAAACAGCTTTTTCCCTTAATCTGACACATCAGAACTGGATATTTGTGTCAATTCATGGACCAATTTAAGGATAGAGTAGAATCACACCTGTAGTGTGCACAGTTCAGCAGCTTAGTTCCAATTAATTCAGACTCTTTTGAGCTTTCTTATGCTTTAATTTGTTATTTTATGACTTATCATTATAAATGTTGTCATAAATGTGTTTTCTACTGCTAGTGGATGTACGTATTTGTGGTGGCCTGTTACTGAAGTGTGGTGGGGGTGTTGACAGCTGTTCCTGAGAATCAGTTGCACAACAGCAGCAGCAGGAAGATACTGTTCATTTTATTCATAATGTTTTAACAGCAGCAGATATTACGGTAACCATTGCACTTGCTATTGCTATTGTGATAGATTAGACATCATGATTCTGTTTGCACAACTAAGCTGCCATGACAGGGCATTACGTTAATTTTTATTATCATTTTAAGCTTTAAAATCATCCTTCTAACTGGACACTAGCGCTCTCTGCCCTAGGAAGCAACCAGAAGCTGTCCGTTAGCATCAAATCACTACCAGTGGCATTAATTTTGACTTGTGAATTCGATTTCCAGGTTCCCACTGGGAAACAAGCTTGTTTTGTCATTTCAAAACGATTTTCCATCAGCAGCCACACAGACCTTTACCTGGATGTAGTGATACCTCCTTTACTTGTATTGGCCTGTCGTGGCCTGTCTCCTCTGTTCTGCCCTCTACCTCATCCTAATCCTCCAGTGTTATTGCCCTGCTAAGTTGGTATACCCCCATCTCTGAAGCCCGTGCAGTGTCAGTGGGGGAAGGGACAGCATTTTATGTTGGATTACATCACTGTGAGCTCCAGGCCCAAAGGAATGCTGAGCTGTCAAATGGTGACGGTTGCTTCACTGGGCTGAAGTGGTCCCGCTGCTCAGCCAGTCCAGTCTGTTTGCCCCATAATCATCATTAAGTCCATCCAAAAGTAGCATCGCCATAAGAAAATGCTAATTACAAATACGTATACATTTGACAAAATCTCAACTGCATCGTACTGATAGAAATGTCTTGGTGTCACATCCTCTTTTCTAAAGGACGGTGCCGTCCCTCACTGACCTCAGTGTCTCAACTTCTCTCTCCAAGCACTCGGTTTGGATTCTGCCAATGAGGGAGGAGAGGCTGGACACATAGCACAGAGGGGAGGGAGGAGGGAGGGACCGGATTGAGGAGGGGGAGCGATGGGTAGGAGGGAAAGGGGGCAATGAGTTCAGCTCGCTCTGTGTGTACGTGTGTCACCCAGTCAGCAGTGAGCTCAGTGCTGTGCTGCTTCATACAGGAGAAAGACTTCATGCTGACGTGCAGTTGCCATTGTTGTCATAGCTACACAGCGAGTGGATTCAACTGGAAACGTGTTTTTGTTTTAGTAACGTGCTCTTTCTCTGTAGATCGGTTTCTTACTGTTGAGAGACGAGTAGAAATGGTAACGTGATTGCAGCAGTTGAGCTCGTGAAGTCGGTTTAAAGTAACATTTATTCAGACAACCTAAAACAGCCTCACACGTGCACTGTGCTCTTCACATGAATCCACAGTTATTGGCTGAACTAACCTCTGCAGATGATCCGAAATGCAGCAACATGTCTTGTTTTTAATCAGCCAGAAAGGACACATGCCACATCACTGGGTATTTCTCTGCACTGGCTTCCAGTGGCGGCCAGCATCTGGTTCACATGTTCACATCTCTGACACTGCACAAGAGCACCTTCATGCCAATCGGGCTCACAGCTCTCACCCACTCGTCTCCGCTAAGGAACAGCATCAAAAACAACCCAGCAAAGCTCTTCTCCTCAGCGATCAATGATTCTCTACTACTTTCTGGTTGAATTTACCTATTAGTTTTTTTATTTATTTATCATTCACAGTCATACCTTTATCATCACTGCGTTATTGATGCTGGTGGTGTTGAGTCATTTTTGTAATTTTTTACTTCGTCAATATTGCCCAAGTGCGGTCACTGTTTGTGAAACCAGGGCTGTTCCAGTTTAATATCCACCTAATCTGAGGGCAGTGTTAACGAGGCAAGAGAATCACATTGTCACAAGTTCTGTTTTTTTCCCCATTAATCGTATATTTGTGTACTATATGTACTGAACATGTTGTTTCTGTTCCTGTTTCCAGTGCAATCAAGGCGTTCCAGGAGGTGCTTTACATTGATCCCAGCTTCTCAAGAGCTAAAGAGATTCACCTGAGACTAGGACTCATGTTTAAAGTCAACATAGACTACGAGTCAAGCTTAAAGGTAAATCTGAATGGTCGGGAAAACTCAAATTGTGTTACAGAGACAGAAAGGGGGTTCAGGTGAAGCAGGGTATGGTATTATGTTTTAGAACTGGACATCAGCTTGGCAGCTGAGCTGGAGTCACACTGTCTGGCCAACATGTGCTGGCACTGGAGGTAGTAAAATGGGTGCATCTCTTCTGCCTTGATGTCTGTGTGAAAGAAAAGTCATGGCTTACTGGGTTTGATCGGGACCCACGTACATGAAAAGGATTTGCTTTGTTTAGAACATGTTGGGTCAGATTCCCATTTGTGTGAACATGTTTGTACGATACGATGTGCCTTGGAGAAGAGAGACTCTCAAAAGACCACTACAACGTGCAAGAGGTTGGAAAAGGCAGCCAGAGAAGGAGGTGAGGAGGTTTTTTGGGCCCTGACAGCTGTGTGTTATGATGCTTAACCTGACCCCAACCTTACTCAAACCTCAACCAGTTAACTCTGCATGCTCTGGAGCTGCTCATCGTAGTGGTGCTTTGAGAGTCTCCCCGTTTGTCCTATAACATATGTTTTGTTGCACAAACACGTTGCACACAGAGGCTGTAGCTGTAATAAAGAAGGGTTGATTTAATGGCAGCATACGAGGAACCTGTGTGTTCATCCACTGAATGATAATAAGAATAACAGAGTAGAACTGTTCCCTGTTCTGCTTCGTAAGCCTGATGTGCAGCTGTAGAAGACTTCCTCCTGCCTAATTGCACTAGACCTGCCCAGTGTTCAGATTAATAAAGGCTGTTGGATCATCTGTCTGAGCTAAACTCTCTGTTCTATCTCCGGACACCTGTGAGCTGTGACTGTCCAAACAGTAATGAAGAGCTTTCTGACTGCAGCATGTGGATCTGCTGTTGTCTGGGAGTCCTGGTTGTCTTTAGGACCAGGCTGCTTTCTGATCCAGACATTGTGTCATAGAAAATTTGACTAAGCTTTTTATTGCATTAGCATATTGGTGAGTCTTCCTGTCATTTCTGTCTTATTTCTTTAGACGGGTTTCATTTTTGATCATTCTTATTTCCCTTTCACAATAAAATGTAAGGTTGTGCAGTGTGTAGAAGTTGATGTACTGTTTATAAAAAACAATTTATTGATTCTTGTGGTGGCACAGTAATGAGCTAAGCGGGCTGCACGCGCTGCACGTCCTCACTCTCACTTGGATGCACCCCTCCCTCTTAGATGTGGCTCATTTCCACCAACACACACATGACTGCCCCAGTTATCTACAGGGAGGGGTGGGTGCACGTTTAGTGGAGCAGAGATTGAATATAGGTGGGAGAGAGAGAGAGAAAGGAAATAGAAACTGTTGCAGATGATGAGTGAGGGGAGAACACTCAGATTTTTCTTATATGAAGGATGCTTCCTGTTTTCGGTGGAAGAAGAGCTTGAGAGGCATCACATGATGGAGAAATACCTGCTGTTTCTGAGAATACACCCTAAGCTAATTAAGAACTGGCCACTGCAATTGTGGTTGTAACAGCATCTAACTTATGTTCTTTACCCACAGCACTGTATGCTTAAACACGAGGGGCAGGGGGAGAGGTGCTGTGTGTCTGCACGTTACAGCTTTGAGGTATTGTGTGTCATCTCTCTGCACTCTCCACTGCAGCCGTCTGCTGAATAGTAATCAGTGACACCAGGATAGAAGAGGGAGAAGGAGGGGGAGAGAGGGAAAGAAATATAGCACTGAGAGAGAGGGAGAGAAAGAGGAAGGCAAGACATGGGGAGGGAGGTGGAATGCCAAGCTGACAATCCTGCTGCATTATCTGCCTGGTGGTAGAGCAAGTGTGAAAGAGAAGGAAGGAATGAGGAGACGGAATGAGGAGATTTGCAGGAGGATGCAGTGTGGGGTTCCAGGAGGAGTGTGATGTGGCTGTGATCTAGGTAATGTGTGTGTGTGTGTGTGTGACATCTGGCCGTGATGATGGCGTGTGATGTTTTGTGGCTCGCAGCTCTGCTTTAAAGGAAGTTTATTCTAAGCTGTGTGCGTGTATGTGTGAAGCTCCACTGGCCCTGGGTGAAGCATGCAAAGCAAGATTCAGCAGGACGCTTCTTGGATTTTTTTTTTTTAAATCTGTCCCACATTGACCGTCTGTGTAGCTGCTGCTGCTGCAAGGCTACAGACTCCTCCTCGCTGTGTGTTTGTGTGTGTGTGTGTGTGTGTGTGTGGTTAAAGCCGTCTTTTGATTTTAATTTGCCTTGAAGGTTACAACAGAAACTGATTTCTGGTTACTGATATCCACCGTAGGGGCAGTCCCAGCAGTTCAGTTTGTTCTGTAACAGTGTGCTACATTCTTATGAGCAGCTCCTGGTTTCAGGAGGTTCTCACAAGCTGTGGGTTCTGACTGACCCAGAAAAGACACACTGGTGGTGGCTTTTTAAATGCCTGAAACTGTGTGACTGCTCTGATCATGTTGCAGCTTAGTAACTGCAAAGGAATCTGTCACCTTGAAGCCACCTGGGTGTTTGACTATTCCCTTTATAAACCTATGGGATCCGATCTCTCGCCTTAATAGTTTCCACTTGGCTCACATGACTTTATTGAAGAATAGGGTCAGAAACTAGGTGGCATACATATGAGGGATGTGACGGAGCTGTAAGGGTGTCAGGAGAAAGCCAGAGGAGGTGCCCCAGACAGCTGTCTCTGTGGCTATGTGTGCTAATCTGTTCAGTGACCCTGGATTGAGATATTTGCTGGTAGTGCGCCACGCCTTGGAAGCCAGGCTAAGCCCCTGCAGACGTCTGCCTTGCCCAGCAGCTCTTTGGTTCAGACGAAGGAATTGCACACTACTGTCTCTGCTGCATGTCAGTGTCACATTTTGAGGGCTGGTTGGACAGGAGAGAGGAGGGAACCCTGGAACAAGCAGAGCAATCTAGAGACAAGAATATCTACAGCTCAGCCATCCCAGCTATCGGTGTCCTCTCATGTTACGGTCACCAGGGTTCGTTCATGGCTCGTTGTGGGTCTGCTGGGGCTGTCAGGGAAACAGACTGGATGGAAGAGAAAAGGAATTTCTTAGTTTCCATAAAAGCATCAAGACCTTTAAGCAACCCAGTGCTTTATGCTTTCAGACCTGTTCATTACCAAAAGCTATTTATTTTTAGCCTGTAGTTACTTCTTGTATGAACACAGGAAATTTCTCTTCAAGGTCATGTAGAGTATTTCCATTAATAATAAAATGCTTCTTTTTTGTGTCTTTGCAGCATTTTCAGCTGGCTTTGATCGACTCCAATCTCTGCACTTTGTCCAAAGCTGAAAGTAAGTAGCATTGCTATAATTAGCGCCGCACGCTGCTGCGTAATGCAACGTTAGATTTGTCGGTGGCAGAAAGCAAATATCAAAAAGGGAACGGGCAGATTCAGGCAGAGCAATTTTTCCTCTGTGTTGCTGTTTCCCTGCTGACTCTGCCCAGCACCGGGGTTGCCTAGGAGACAAGGGGAGACGGAGAGATGGAAGCGCTTGCATGCACATTTCACGCTGTGATTTCACATTACACGTGCACTCTAGGGAAGCTGTCCCTCTCCCATCTGTGTTCCATACTGTTAGCAGTCTGTACAGAGGGTTAATGTGTAACAAGTAAACCCTAACTCTCCTTTCCTCTGCTTTTCCCCCACAGTCCAGTTCCACATTGCTCATTTGTATGAGATCCAGGTAAGCAGTTATCTTTTTTTTTGGTCACTTAAGCCTGAATGTTATTGGCTGCATATTATTTGAATACTATAGTTGTAATAGATTTGTCAGTCCATTAGTTTTTATTAAATTAATTTCACAAGCGCTGTGTTATTCAGAAGCAAATGTCAGCATCAGTCATGAAAGCTTAATGCAGTGTGTCAGTGTGTCGCTTCTCAGCACCGCGTGCTGTTTTAATCTAGTGTTGTGTCACCAGCAGGCATTTATAAATGCTGTTGCAAAAAGCAGTTGGCGTTTGTGAATGCAGCTTCATGCACTGTGCTGGAGCTGCATTCACAAGCGCAGAGTGCAGTGTTCAACAGCGCTCACAAATGTGAGAGTCAGAGGGGCTGTTGAAGCCAGACCGGAGGATCTGGAGCTCTGACACTATGATTCACCCTGGAAGGGAATAAATAAACAGCAGAATTCAATGTTAATCCAGTGGAGCTAGAAATATTTACACTATGCTAAAATGTCCTAATGCACAATGGTTATAAGAAAATACTATACTAGTATTTAAACGCCTCGCTCAGCAGCATTGAAGCTGCCCATTTCACACCCAGTATAAGAGTTATGATAGTGATACGAGTGATCATTGTTGACTTTGTCTGAAACGCCGGCATGAGAGGAAGTAATTTAGCTGTTTTAGTCAAGTGGTGAAAGGCACAATATTTAATCTGTAATGCCAATGCAAAGTTGTTGTCGTGTAGAACATGTTAGCGCTTAGCTTCATAAGCTGTATGGTAATAGCTTGTGTCTTCTCCTTGTAAGTCGGTTTGGATAAAAACTTCTGCCAAGTAAAGTAAAGCTTCAGATTCATGTGGGCATCGTGGTTATGCCATACGTTGCCAGAAATGCAGAAGCATAAATCAAGATGGCGTCATTTCACTCCATTTCACACTTTTTACTAAACCCACTTTGTGGAACAAACCCCTGGACCACATCGTGGTGTCATGGACATCGGGGGCTATGTGGTCTGCAGGGATGGTGGGGTTTCTGATAAGAGAACCTTTAGCACACACACACAGATCTACATATCTACATCCAAACACTGGGTCAGATTCCTGGTCAACAAGGTTGGCAAGTTAAAACAAACAGTGGGCTCACCTCAGAGCAGGCAGCTCAGGTTTCCCAACACACAGATCGTACGCTGCAGTGGACACACACATGAATCCAAGTGCAGACACACTTAAAGCTTCCAGACTTGTTGAGTCTGGCCTGTCCTCTTCCTCAGTGACCCTCCCCCGTGTGTGTGTGCCTGGCTGGTCATTACGAGTGTGTGGAGGTCTTTAGACTCTTTGTGTCTGTCCAGATAGAACCATAAAACTCGCTGACCTCCTGTCTGGTTTTAACAACCTCTCCGTCTCTTTTTTTTTTCCCCCTCTCTTCATTTTCGTCCTCCCCTCGTTCTGCCTGCAGAAGAAATACAGAGCGGCGAAAGAAACGTATGAAAGTCTGCTGCAGACAGAAAATCTTCCTGCACAGGTGAAGGCAACGACTCTGCAACAGCTTGGTAAGTGTCTCCTGCACAGACATGCTAATGCTCCTATCTCCACATGTGAAACGTAACGAACTGCACAGGCTGGAATTAGCCTCACAGTCTGACTCCAGCACTGCATCCTCTGAGGATATTTTCGTGCCATCATTTTGTTCAGTTAAATCTTTTTTACTACTTTGACCTGTCCTTCTAAATGCCGGTTTGAGAGTGTGTGCACGCTGCAGCAGAGTATTGTTTCCCCCCCCCCCCCCCCCCCACACACACACACACACTCAGTGGAGGCACGAACAAGCACACAAATGCAAAGTAATGCCTACGTGGGGGTGTTTGTGAGGATTAGAATTATTTAAGAAAGCTGTTGTATTGATAAATATCATGCTACAGGAATGTACTGCTCTTGTCGCTGTGCAGTCACTGAAATGACTGGAGAGATTTCAGAAATTGGATTTCTGTTTATTTGTGTAGTTATACACTGTGTTGTTCACTGTGTTGCACCCCAGCTTTGCATTGTGTCTTGTGTCTACCCTGCAAATATAGACCCCTCTCAGTGTAGCTGGTCATAAATAGCAACAGTGCATGGAACTCGTGTCATGTCACATCGAAGGAATGTGGATGTTGTGGCAAAGTGCTGCTGAAGAAATGAGGGGAGTTCGGGAAATACTTCAGATCTCAGACAATGAGATGCTGGTGTTTTTGTAGTTGTGCTTCTCAGTAGCCTGCAGTGTTTTCATTGGGTATCACCTCGAAGAAGGTGGTACCAAAAACAGTGGGATACATGTTGGCAGCTGCATTAACTGGAAATGTTCAGGTTAGTGTGCATGTGATGTGGACGGTTCATGATAGCTCATTTCCTGATGTTATTTGCACATGAAACAGTTTGAGCTGCACACAAGAATTATTGTGTAAAGTATTGTGAAGTACTGTATACATGTGGGCAGTAATGAAGCTGTGGAGCAGCGTCATGCAGCTGGTGCTGTTCAGGCTCATTGTATCTACATTTAACTGATCATATAAAAGACGTCTAGCTGGATTGATTTTCCTCCGTGACACCTGTTGCCGAAGTGTTTTTGCAGTACTGAAGAGTCTCATCCCGTGAGAAAACTGACATCTTTGTATTACAGGGTGCCTGATTTTGAAATCTGCTGACTGGAGCAGATCTTGTGAAGCTGCGCTTTGTGGTTGGTTCAGGCCGTTCTCACGCTGGAATCAGTTTGTTGGAGAAAGAAGGGAATAAAAAGATTCATCTCCTTCTTCACAGAGAGATTTCAATTTGCTTTCCCTCCCTCCCCACCCCACCCACTCGCCCAGTTGTAAAAACCATTCCCAGTCTAGCCTGCTGGGGTTGTCATGGTGACCGGTGGAGCTTGCCACAGGTGTATAGGAGAACTGTGGAGGTCTGTGATTACTTACTGCTGTCTTCCTGAGACATTGTTTGTTTATTTGCTGTAAATTGCCACCATCACTGTGTGTGTGTGTGTGTGTGTGTGTGTGTGTGTGTGTGTGTGTGTGTGTGTGTGTGTGTGTGTGTCTGCCGTTGTGGAAATGGTTGGATAGCAGGGAGGAGTTGTTTGTTAAGTCTGGCTCACGGAGACCTTTTGAAGTGTCTGAGTGTGTGAACCGATCCCCCTCCCCCTCTTTGTCTGCCTCTCCTCTCCCTTGTTGTTATGTTGGAGTTGCCTTGGAAGAACAAGCCATTTGGTTTGTTTGAGTTTTGTCCATTTGCACATCAGACTGAACTGCTCGGGCACTAGAATCATTTTTTTGCTGTTGCATGTGGTAGACGGGAACACGAGCAGCTGGTTTCATTGAGCTGAATCTGGACTCACTCCTGATCGTTTCTCCCCCTCCCCAGGCTGGATGCATCACACGGTGGAGCAGCTCGGGGATAAAGGCACCAAGGACAGCTATGCCATCCAATGTCTGCAGAAGTCTCTAGAAGCAGATCCAAACTCTGGCCAGTCCTGGTACTTTCTCGGCAGGTAAAACAAACAAAGGTGTGAGTGTTTGTGTATCTTACAGGGCCTGGACGCTTTGCAAGTCCTGATTAGACTGTTTGTTTTACCTAGCAGCCATCTGCTAACATGCTATGATAGTAATCTTAGCTACATGTGCTTTTTGCTGGTTGAATGTAGGTGGTAGTGATTAATGCTCTGTAGGTGCATGTGATTGAGAAGTTTTTCTTGTTCCTGTGCTGTTGTATTGAGTTTCTGAATGCGCACAGGTGTTGGAGCAACATGCTGGTGTTTAGGTGTTCTGCTATATCCTGAACAGTAAGAAACTGTCAGTGTTAACCTGTTTACATTACGCATGCGAGTGTGCAAGAATTATGCTTTGTCCAGACGCTCCATGTTTACATCAGGATGCTGACGTTCTGGGCAAAGACCTAACACTAACCCTCATGTTCAGAGCATTCAAACACCACATCATATGGTTATAGATATGTGGTTAGTAAAGGCTGACTCTGCAGTCACACCAACAGCCTGCTTTAGTTTATTTTGTTGGGTTGTATATTTGTAGCCTTTCATCACAAAGTGAAATCAGGTGCAGCGTACAGCTTCTAAAAAAACAGCTGAATCTATTGTATTAGTGTTAAAGTTTCTACCTGACTTCTTACCCTGTGGGGCAACATTATTTCCTAAATATGTAGTAACACATGGTTTAAATTCTCCAGTTTGTTGCTGTCAGTACCTAGTGCATGAAAGTATCGAGGCGATGAGGATGATGGATAACTGAAACTGAAAGTGAACTTCCAATGTGATTCATTAGGGAGAACAAGCTTTGTGCTCTGTGAATTGAACCATATTATTTGTGCATGAATCTTGGCTCATCTCCTCTTCTCCAGGTGCTACTCCAGTATTGGGAAGGTGCAGGATGCCTTCATCTCTTACCGCCAGTCCATTGATAAGTCAGAGGCCAGTGCTGACACCTGGTGCTCCATAGGGTAAGGACACAAGCATACATCCGTAAGGAGGTGAACATACTGTAGCTAAAAGTGTGGTTTGTGCTCAGGGCCTCAGTGGCTCTCAGAGCACCTCATATACAGCAGCTGCAGTGCGACAGAAGACGCTGGGAGGGGTGGTATTAAGAGACGAGTAGGATGTGGGGAAGGATCTATAGATAGATGTGTGAGGTGAGGGTTATGTCCGGTGGGAGTCGCTGCGAGTTGGGATGGCTCAGAAAGATAAGGACCTACATTCTGCAGGTTGGCAAGAGAATCACGTCCCCTCTTCTCCTCTGCCTTCAGGGTGCTCTACCAGCAGCAGAACCAGCCTATGGATGCACTGCAGGCCTACATCTGTGCCGTGCAACTGGACCACAGTCACGCAGCTGCCTGGATGGACCTCGGCACCCTGTACGAATCCTGCGGGCAGCCGCATGACGCTATCAAGTGCTACATCAATGCTACGCGCAGCAAGGCCTGCCTCAACACTGCCGTGCTCACACAACGCATCAAACTGCTGCAGGTAGGAAGGTTTCAGATGAGTAATACCCATCAGCCAGCTCCGTTTGCTCGACATCGTGGAGTGTTTTGGTGCGTGTGTTTGAAGTGCTGTGTTTATTGCCAGTCACTGGTAAAGCAATCAGCTTTTAAATGCAGATTGTGCTCTTGTCATTTTGATTTTTGACCACTGGGATATGAATAATGATTCATATTGATGTTTAAACACATTTCTCTCACTTGTAATTATGCGCACGTTCATGGCATTTAACATTTCTGTTATATCGTGTATATGGTCACCTACGAAACCTGTAACTTAGCACTAGTCTTTGTAATTCCTTTTTTGTTAATCCCAAGTTCAGCACTAAAGTTTGTGTCTTACACAATTTCTCCTAGGCTCAGTTGTGTAACCCACAGCCAGGTAGTCTGCAGAATAAGAGTAAAATGCTTCCTAGTATTGAGGAGGCGTGGAGCCTACCCATTCCTGCTGAGCTCACGTCCAGGCAGGGGGCCTTGAACACTGCACAGGCGCAGCAGGTGAGATCCAGCTTATACAACAGACTTCAGCCACCTGGAAACTTCTTGTTTGCATCACAGCCAATAGTGGCTTCAGGACTGAAAGCAAAAAACGTGAAAGGAATTGGACTGACGTCCATCTCGCAAAAATAACCTAACTGCTAGAAGTATCTTACTTCATAGTCTGTAACGTGACGCAAGTGTTAGAATCATTAAACAGAGGATGTCAACGTGCACAGTCCTGTGCAGTCACTGCACCACCATAATGCATGCTCAGTGCATTACAGCAGGTGGTATGAATGCATGTATTTTAGTGTCATGTGTTTGACACTTGTGCATCTCTTTTCCTTCCCAAATGTTTAAAAGAAGAGCGTCCATCTTTAGAAATCACAGCCGCGCACATTAACTCTCTGTTAAGGCTGCTCACCGCTCACATTCTTCACACAGTAACTTTTATTTACTCCTATTTTCTTTGTCTAATTCATTCTCATGTAAACATCGACATCATCAGATAACATTAGCACAGTCATCTAATGCAGAGAGAGTGGCGTGATGGAAAATTGTAGTAGTATCTTTAATAAAAACAAATTCCCATAATAACAGGTAAAGATCAGTTGGAGTAGCTCACGTGTTACAGTTTGAGGTGTGCTGGGTTAAAATAACCAGATGCTGTCTGTCAACATGGTTCATGGTAAAATAACTCATGGTCTGCATGTTCATATAACCACCATGTCACATATTAGTCTCATCCTGAATACTCTGATTATGACCCCAAACCATACTTTAATCAGAGTATTGTCACACATGCAGAATTAAATGCTGAAACTGTGCATGTTAATGTGGTATCACCCCCCACCCCACCCCCACCGTTGTTGTTGTTATTGTTATTGTTATCGTGCAGAAAATAAATGCCTGTGACTCCTCTTTTTCAAATGCACTCAGCTGCAGTGTGCTTGAAGGAGCTTTACTCATATTACTGGTCCAGTGTGTCCTCACAAACTCTCTGTGCTGGATTTCTAGGCCTGCAAGGGGGAGGGAGGCCAGTCCACCAGTAATCACACAGACCCACAGGCCAGTCCTGCCAAGAGGAAACGCACTGCCAGCCCAGCTAAGGTCAGAGCTTTACCATTACTTTTCTGTGGGACACGTTAAAAAAGGGAGCAGCTGCACAGATTCTCCTTTTGTCTCATTTTCAGAATGTTGCGAATTCGTGGGCGAACAGCTCCAATGAACAGCAGGTCCCCAGCTGGTATTTAACGCCACAGAAGCTTCAGGTAGGGAAATGTATATTTGTATGTATTATATTTTGTGGAAAAACTCAAGAAGTAAAGAAACGACTACGATGAGTCTGTCATAGCTTTACTGCAGCTAAAGTCAACCATGTCAGTGTGTGAGCAGAGGCAGCTCCATAAGCTCATACTGACCACAAGCTGTTTTTTAAATGTGGAAAATGACGTATTTAACTTTTTAATGATCAAAACTGATTGAGTGCTCCTTTCACTGTTCACTAAAACGTGCAGCTGCTGGATCACTTACAGAGCAATCGGTCAAACCTCAAGCCCCAGCCCCTGCAGATGTTGGAGATGCTGGAGAATCAGTTTGCTCTCATGCAGCAACATCAGCAGCAGGTACACACACAGAACATGGGTCATCCATTTTTTACCGGTTAGTGTTGCTAATGTCAACTTGGGTGTTGTTGTCATTGCCGAGTTTAAACTTTTTTGCTTCCCCCTCTGAATCAGATGAGGCAGCAGGCAGCAGCAGGTGGTCAGCCGCGGCCCAGCCTTCCCAATGGTCCTTTGGCTGAGCCCGCCCAGCACCATGAAGGCCTCCCCCGCACCTCCCCCCTCAATCACACAGCCCTCCGGCCCCCATGTGTCACTCAGCCCACCGCCAATGGATCCTGTTCTTCGAGTCCTTTGGCGGGCGGGCTGGGACACCTGAACAAGAATCACACCCTGGGACTGGGAGGTGGTGGCGTGAGCAACGGAAATGTGCCTTACCCACAGCAGAACTCTCTACCTCACAACTGCACAGCCGCCAATCACCCCAGCACCAGCAGCACTACCAGTAGTCCCAGTCAGGCAGACGAGACGTGGAGGAACCAACAAGACAACACTATGACTCAGGTATCCCCCTGGTTCTCTCTGGTTATGGTGATGATGTATCGTTGAATTCTGTATCATTCAGTGTGGCTGCCTCCTTTTCCAGGGGCTTCAAAAAGGTCCAGGTTCACATTCGGCAGGTCCCAATGGAGAACCCCCTTTCTCTTCCTCCTCCTCATCCCCTCAGACCTCGTTCTCTTCCTCTGGCATTCTGAATCAGGTTGGACATTCCTCTGGGCCCTGCACTGCCTCCTCCTCAGCGTCCTCTTTATCCCCCACCTCTCCTCAGTCCACACCCAACCACTTGTCCTCGCCTCCCCACTCCGCTACTACCTCAGGGGTCCACACCAAAGACACAGCACCATCAGGGGGCAACAATGGCAGCAGTTGTGCAGCTGCCGCTTTGCCATCAGGCCCAGAGGCCACCGTCAGGCATTCTGCAGGGACGCCCCTTAGTCCCAGCACCGTGCCCGCGCAGGGACTGACTAATCACGTCCAGCCGCGGGTGACGGACAGCTCTGCTAGCCCGTCTCAGCCTGGCTCTCCTGCCCCCGATGTGCTCAGTTCAGACAATCTAAAGCTCTCAGCCTTGCTAAAGGGAAAAGCCAATACTAATGACTACAGTAATCACGGAGGGCCTTCCTCAGAGAAAATTAACAACGTCCACCCAGGTCTCCACGGTGCTGCCAAGCCCAAGTCAGAGCTCTCAGTGGCATCCTCGCCGCTTTCAGCCACTGCTAGGCCCTCTCCACACTCAGCAGACCCTCACACCACCAACAGCCTCTCCTGCCTTAACAGCCCGTCCAACAGCCAGGGGCCCACGCTCAATGGGAAGGGGCTGGAGGACTCCCAGAGCCCGATGAAGGTAGAGCCTTCTGAAATAGCTCATAAACACAAAGCCACTGCTGGTCTGTCTCCCTGGTCCTCGGTTTCCATCTACCCCAGCTCCAGCGAAGTGCTCAAAGCATGCAGGTAAGAATTCTGCCCCAGTCGTCCTCAGATGAACTATGAGCAGAAGTAGTATTAAGAGTAAAATGTGTGCGTTGTTTTCTTTTTCTTTTTAAAGTCATTTCTTTTGGCATTTAAATGTCTGGTGTCAAAAGTTAAACTGCAGCATGATTACACAGATTTACCACTCAGGAGCTGTGTTGCTTTGGTGACATTTAGAGTCGTGTGTGTGTCTGTGTGTGTGTGTGCTGTTCACACCCGCCCACTGATGGGGGGGAAAAAACAATAACCGTATCTCGTTGTGTCAAATTGTCAGATTTCTTGCTCTATAAATAAAGAATTTCTCCCCAGTGTCCTCACACTGAGAGTTGTGTAGGTGATCGCAGGTGTTTTGAGCTTTTACCAACGTTGACAAGCTGACTGATTTTTATTCTTATTTTTCCCTCTATCCTCCTCCTGTCTGCAGGAACCTGGGGAAGAACGGTCTGTCAACAAGCAGCATCCTCCTGGACAGGAGTCCCCCGCCACGACCCCCTCGTCCTCCCACTCCTTCACTGCCAAAGGACAAACTCAATCCTCCAACGCCCAGTATTTATGTGCGTACAGCAGCGCAGTCCATAGAAGGAGAAGTATTCATGATGTTGTTGTGTGCACAGTTAAAGAAACAGTATCTTGGCTACAGAACCAAAACACAAACACACGTCTGTGTCCCAGTAAGTCTGGAGTCAGTCCGTGCTCCCTGACCGATCCTGTGTCTTCTGTCTCTCATACAGCTGGAAAACAAGAGGGACGCCTTCTTCCCTCCTCTTCATCAGTTCTGCACCAACCCCTCCAACCCGGCCACGGTCATCAGAGGACTGGCTGGAGCGCTCAAACTAGGTGAGAGGCTGAGAACAAGTGCTCCACTTCACCGAGGCGCATCACGTTGTCAACAAGTGTCTGAATGGGTTAGATGTAGCTGCTTTGACAGCAGCCTCCACATGTTTGTGTGTTCTCCAGTCTCACGTGGCTCTGTGGGTGTGTCTCTGTAATCACAGAGTGTGTGTGTCCTGATGTAACATGTGTGACAACAGCTCCACCTGCATGTGGGAAATGTTACTGCACCCGTTTGGTGCCAATACTTTTCAAACATCAGCTCTGTGACTGCTTATTTGTTAAGTTCTATCCAGTTCTGTTCAAACAAAGTGCACACAGCCTACAGCCCACCTGCCCTGAAGGGACAGTGTCCCCGCCTGTTAGATCAAAATTCTTTTTCAGTTAAAAATTGTTCATGAAAAGGGATCAAATTGATTTATCATATAAAACCCAATTTCCACTAACTGCTCTTGTTCCCTGGCTCTTCTCTTTCTTTTCGTCTTGCACACACAGATCTCGGCCTGTTCTCCACTAAGACGTTGGTGGAGGCCAACCCGGATCACCTGGTGGAGGTGCGGACCCAGCTCGCTCAGCCCACTGACGAGAACTGGGACCCCAGCGGCAGCAGGAAGATGTGGCGCTGCGAGAGCAGCCGCTCCCACACCACCATCATCAAATACGCCCAGTACCAGGCCTCATCCTTCCAGGAGTCTCTGCGGGTCAGTGGGACATTACACACACTGGAACACGGTAGAGCCATTGGTAACCAAGGGTTCAGGTTGGGTTTGGGCTCAGTCACACAGGCAGACTACATTAATGCATTCTTCTTTAGACTCATCTCAAGTGAAGTGACTGGAGAGTGGGTTCAGACAGAAATATGCAGCTGACACTATACTGCAAACACTCAAATTATTATTTAACATTTATATAACCTTTATTTCTCAGGACAGTTTCACTCAGACGTGAATCAGTCAGCCTATAAATTAAAACCTTGAACTCGTGCAGCAGTTGTTGGTGTTAAACAGTATTTATTTACGGTTGATTCCAAACCTGTCTAACACTTTAAATGTTTGTGAAATTCTGTGACAGGAGGAGAACGAGAAGAAGAAGGGGATGGAGACAGAGGCCGGTTGCGCGGACGGGTGAGTTTTCTCAGACGTCTTGGTGTCAGGTTTCAGTTCTCAGAGTTTCTGTGTCGTCTAACGTCATCACGCTTTGCCGTCCATTAGTGTGATGCGACGAAGGAAAGGGCCGTTCAAACACATCAAGTTCGGCACCAACATCGACCTCTCCGACGAAAAGAAGTGAGTGACCTGTCCTCTCAAATGACGTCGATGTAACCAGCTTGTCCCTTTAATGTCTGCTGCTCACCTGTGACCTTTGACCGTTACAGGTGGAAGCAGCAGCTTCAGGAGTTGAGTAAGCTTCCAGCGTTTGCCAGGGTGGTGTCAGCTGGAAACCTGCTCAGCCACGTGGGACACACCATCCTGGGCATGAACACTGTCCAGCTCTACATGAAGGTACCAGGGAGCAGGACGCCAGGTAAACATGCACCCGAGTGAATACTGTCGCCTGCGTTCACGCCGTCCTCGCTTTAATCACAACCTTTTCCTAACGTAGGTCATCAAGAGAACAACAACTTCTGCTCCGTCAACATCAACATCGGTCCTGGGGACTGCGAGTGGTTTGCTGTTCCTGAACCGTACTGGGGCGTCATCAATGACTTCAGTGAAAAGTACGCCCCCCCCCCTCGTGGTGCTCGTATAACCTGAACGTTTTTTAGCCAATTCCCAGAGCTGACACTGACGTCCACCCTGGTTTTCTCCTTTGACAGGAATAACATCAACTTCCTGATGGGCTCCTGGTGGCCCAACCTGGAGGACCTGTACGAGACCAACGTGCCTGTTTATCGCTTCATCCAGCGTCCTGGAGACTTGGTGTGGCTCAACACAGGCACCATCCACTGGGTTCAGGCCATCGGCTGGTGCAACAACATTGCTTGGAACGTCGGACCCCTGACAGGTGAGCGAAGCACCGATGTGGAAGTGAGCCCTGACAGAGACACAGATAAACATGAACTCTTCTGTTTTTGTCCTCAGCTCATCAGTACAAGCTGGCAGTGGAGCGCTACGAGTGGAACAAGCTGCAGAGCGTCAAGTCCATCGTTCCCATGATCCACCTCTCCTGGAACATGGCCAGGAACATCAAAGTGTCGGACCACAAGCTGTTTGAGATGATCAAGTAAGAACTCTCTCTCTTCCTCCTCAGTCCTGACTCCTGATCTGTGCTCGGTGCTCTGAACTCACCTCCCGCGTGTCTGTGTGCCTTAGGTATTGTTTGTTACGGACTCTGAAGCAGTGTCAGATGCAGCGGGAACTTCTGTTGGCTGCCGGGAAGGAGCTGGTTTGGCACGGGAGGACGCAGAACGAGCCGGCGCACTACTGCAGCATCTGTGAGGTAAGCACACTCATGCTAAACCACACCCAGGTCCTGGTATGGACAGAGGTCAGAGTGCGTCTCATTTTACCTGCTCTTCTGTTTTTTCCGTCTTACCTCTGTGCCTAGGTGGAGGTGTTTGACCTGCTGTTCGTCACCACCGAGAGCAACAGCAGGAAAACGTACGTGGTGCACTGCCAGGACTGTGCCCGCAGAGCGAGCGCTAACCTGGACAACTTTGTGGTGCTGGAGCAGTACAAGATCGAGGACCTCATGCAGGTTTACGACCAGTTCACACTTGTAAGTTTCAGGCACAAAACGCGCCCGCAGCACTGGTCCCATTCAGAGTTTTGCTTTCAGAGCTGAGATGTCTTCACTCCTCTCTCCACAGGCGAGTCCGCTGCCTTCCTCCTCCTGATGGGAACTCTGAGGACAGTCAGAACCACACGGACTCAATCGGAAACTCTCCGGGAACCTTTTTTCTTTTCTGATATTCAGGAAGTAAGCCGGCAGTCGTCCTACTGCACTCTGTAGCTTATCCAATAAGGCAGCTGTGTGAAAGCTGTGTGTCTATGCAACCTGCCCAGAGCGGCGTGCCTCCCCCCCAGTGGGCTGGAGGGGGACGGCAGCCCCCTGTCATGACCAGACTGTTCTACTGCTGGCCCAGCTGGACTTCACCAGAAAACACACACACACATAAAAATGATGAATAAAGTTTTGTACATATTATGGTTTAACTGGCAACATCCTCACAAAGACTACTGAGTTTTTTTTTTGTTGTTTTCAGAGGGGACAGGTGTCGTCGCCTCCGCTCCACGATGAATTAGCATAGCTGGTCTTTTGTACGTTCGCTAGACGACTCCTGGTCAGGAAAACGAGATAAAAGCTGAAAGGATGAGTGACACATTCTTTGAACCATTTCCCCTGATTTGTTTTGTCTTTGAATTTAGTTGAATTTTGCTGGAGCTCTGATGAAGAGGAAGTTTGTCACGGAGAAAAAGGTTGCACACAGACAAAAGAGTGAACTTTAATTTGTGTCTTTATTATTTTGATGTAAATCTACTCTATTTATAAATGCATATTTATTGCTTGAACATATTTGTTGATGGAATGCTGTACTTTTTTCCCACAGAGTACCTGCCATTAAATCTGAAGGAGCCTTGTGATTTTTCAGCTCGGCCCCTCGTATGTTTTCTATATAAGTGAAACTGCTTGTTGAGCATTGTACAGAGACCGTACCTTGAAATGGGTTTATTGTTTGAAGGATCTTTTATGCGTCAATAAACAGAAACCGTCTTTATTTACATCTGTAGCCATGTTGGACTTATTTCCACTGTTGCTGCAGGTAGAAGCCAGTTCATCGTCCTCGCGTGTTAATGTTTCCCACACTTGTATTTTTATGAGGGACAAGTCCTAATGTATGGAAAGCTGCTGTATGTGTCATACAGGCTACTGAGCTGATCCAGTCCTGACTGAGTCTGTGCCTGTGAGCGGTAAGGCTTCTAACACACTGGGTGGTTGGTGGGTGCAGCGGGTTGATGGCTCCTATGTGGTGTGTTGGTTAATGAAGATTCTTGCCTGATCCAGCTCTTTGTCAGCCGGAGCGACAGCACAGCAGGGAGACGTTAAGCATGGAGAGCCAGAGTGAGCACGTCCTGACAATGAGGATCATTATTACGTTCTTTCTTAAATACTTTCTCAGTCCACCAGCTAAAACTAGGTCTAATCCACCAGAACAGTGATATTCCTAAACTGTATACACTGGTCAGAGTATAACTTGTAATCCTGGCTTCAAACGATGCAAGTTTCTATTTGAATGTGGCCAAAAGTGAAAAACCAAAACTCTGCTGTGTTGGATCTGAACCAGCAGCAAATGAGAGAACAGTTCTGGGCTCCTGAGCAAGTGAGAACAACACAGATTATCCAGGCGGTTCTAAATGTTCAGTAGTCACTAGAGATTTAAAGGAGTTAATAACTGTCGCAGTGAACTAGAAGAGACGAAGACACAGTTTTCACATTCAGAGACGGGAACTGTGCTGACTGACTTCTGCTCTTTTTTTTTCTTTCTTTTTTCTATGGGACTGTTTGAAGAACACGCTGGAGCCTGTGATCCCTGCAAACTGTGCCCGCGCACAGCCGGATCCCTGCTCCGTGGCAAAGACGGAACACCTCATTAAATGGCCCCATGGTGCACGGAGCCATTTTAATGTGAACTCAGTCTAAAATAATGAATCACAACGAAGTATCTGTGAGAAATCAAAAGCTTTTCTTGTGCTTTTCTGTCTGTAATCAGTGCACGGTTTGATCTTCTCTTCCTCTCGTGCACGGCTCCACTTTTGGAACCACTGCACGAGATTTACTGTACAGGTTCCTAAAAAAAGCCCTGATGACAGAACGTTTACAGGAGACGAAAAGAGGAACTCTGACTATTGTCAGTTTGTAAAAGAGGAACAGAAATCTTTTTCTTCCTCCAGTAAAAAAACGGATAGAGCCTAATGAATAATGAGCTGATTTGATCACGTGGTTTCTGTCTTGTCTTGGTTTGCTCCAATATTTGCTTTTTTATTTCTACTAACTAAAGGAGAAGTTCAGAGAGGAGAAGAGGAGAGAGAGAATTAATGCTCTGTGATGATTCTCTCCTTGAATCTGTTCATGAATTAAACTGAACAAGAGCAGAACATGTCAGCAATACAGTTGGATTAGTGGCCAGAGAAATCAGAGTACTGGTCCTTTGTACTTAAAGTATATTTTGGACCTTGTACCAGTGCAGAGTTGGTGGTTCGATTCCCATGCCTAATGATGAAATGTACAGTGGCTTGCGAAAGTATCCGCCCCCCTTAAACTTTTCCACATTTTGTCACATTACAGCCACAAACATGAATCAATTCTATTGGAATTCCACGTGAAAG